>CM075006.1:11300433-11346257 GCA_037576675.1 Pangasius sanitwongsei
TTTTTTTTTTTTTTTTTTTTTTTTTTTTTTTTTTTTTTTTTTTTTTTTTTATAAAATAATAATTAAATTATAATTAAATTTTTTTTTATTCAAAAAAAAAACAAAAAAAAAAACTAATTTTTTATTCCCCCCCCCCCCCCCCCCCCCCGGAATGGTGAACGAGTAGACACGTTTCTGCATCATTGCTGACCCGTACAAACACAGCTACTATTTTCATTAACAGTATCAGTGGTTTGAGTGGCTGCGGCAGCGAGTGGCATGGCAGAGATCTGATCATCATGTCTGAGTGTGGCAGGATGATGAATTGCTCAGAACAGGGACAACAGAAACAAGAGTGATGGAGAGGGGCCTTCTACTGCCCGGCCTCCAGCTCCAGCTATCTCTCTATCTCTAGCTTTTTTTTTCTTTATCTCTCTTATGTTAACGTCCCTATTTCCTCTATCTACACAGCCCAAATCCAAGATATAAAACACAACTGAACACTGTTTTTTTTTTTTTTTGCCTCTCTGCTTTTCCCTCATCGCCAGTACTCTGTATCATTGTCTCAGAGATGTTCATAAATCACTTTTTGTCTGAATCTGAGTCAAATCTTAGGTCTCTGACCTGAAGTCTGAGTCAAGGATCAAGTCTTTAGTTTTGGACATTAGTTACCACTCAAGTTGTTAGGAGTAGGCTTTTTATTTCACACACACACACACACACACACACACACACACACAAAACCTGTTATATTATTTATTGGGAAAACACTGCAGAGGAAGCAGCCTTGCTCCTATTAAATGTAAGAAACTATACACAGTTTGTGAAATAAAAGAACACCTTTGCGTGCATGTATTGAAAAAAATAGCGTATCATAACATGTCATAGCATTATTTGCTAGCTGTCGGCCTAGATGTATAACTAGCCTGATATTTCTGGCTGTTTTATAAAATTTACCTTTTAAAAAGGTTAAAAAAGGTTACCTTTTTTTTTGGTGCTGCATTTATTGCACACATCATTTCAGTCAAATCCATCACACTGAAAGCATTTGTAACAAAACATTATATCAACTTGAAGCATGGGTATTTTTAGGATTTAGAAACAAAACAAAACATACAGGGGATTTTTTTTTTTTTTTAACAATTTAATATCTACAGTGGTAAATTTCCATTTGAAATTCATCACCGAGAACCTAGATGAACCCAGACCAATTTGCCAATTTGCTTGGGACAAGCCTATGTTTTTAACCATCATAGTTTGATCAAACTGACCTATTTTACACATTCCTGGATCCTCTGGGCCTCCAAACAAACCCAGGTCCTGGACAAGTTCTCCTATAACGGCAGGGTATATAACCATCAAAAATACACCCTGCATAAAGAAAATGCATATTTTGTTCATTGGTTCCCTTTAAAAATAACATTCTTCATTAGATACAACTATAATGCAGTTATTTCAACTGTTTACAATAGACAAAGTTCATTGTCAATGCTAGATAATGTCTAATGCCAATAATCTCAAATCTTACTGCATTATTAAACAAGAGTTCAAACAAAAATGGACAGAAACACTATAGCCTATAAAGTCTGCAACAGCCTCAAACATTTGTGTAGCAGAGGCTCTTCTCCCAATCTCTCCCAACATGCTAGCTAATTGCTAAATTTGTATGATGACACATGCACACTTGGGGTGTTCCTTGGGGTAAGATATAACGACAACAGGTCCAGCATAGCGAACAGTTCCAGTAATTCCAACATAGTGTATAATCTGTCCTTGTCAGATAGCAAATGAGTGACAATGACCAACTCTTCAGTAGCTGTGTTAACGTCAGCTTCCTAATAAAGCATACACTCCGTCTATCATATCAGGATAAACAGAACTCATCTGTGTGTTGTGCGTTTTAGATATAGTCGTATGGATATTGAACATTTTCGTTACATTTTCTTATTCTCTATAATCAGGCGTACTTGTTTTTCTAATCTGCATTTTGGAGACTGCTCTATGAAAATAGCTCTGCTCCCAAAACTGCAGCACACTTCACATTTTTCCCCATAGCACTGCAAGCGACACAGGAATAGCACTGCAATAAAATACTGACGTGTGACATTTATGGAACCGACAGACAAAGCTGCATACAGAAGGTGGAAAAAGAACAGTTTTGTTCATTTGCTGCGTTATTTTGGTCCTAATTCATTAGTCTTTTGTTTGAGTTTTTAATGAACATTCCTCAACTTAGTGTGACTTAAGTTGCCTTCTCTGGTGTGTACTTGTATGTGTATGTGTAAGGGTGTATTTATGTACCCTAGTCCAGGGGTTCTCAAACTAGGGGTCGCGACCCCACACGGAATCACTTGATTTACAAATGGTCTCACGAGAGAAACTCACGATCTCCTCTTTCGTTTCATTCGTTTATTTTACAGATTAATATTAGAAATATTAAACTTAAATTAGTAGGGTACATGCTGTTTTAATCTCTGTGACTATTCTGACACATTGCACTAGGAATTCTGCAATAAAAGTGGACAGATTTCACCGTCCACCTACACCGCCGAGAGTATGAACAGTGCTGACGCTGTGCCGCATGCACACACGAAATAATGCGTCAGGTACAACTACCCACTGCTCAGCATTGGGCCCGTAGGGTTAAATATGAATAATTATTCAATTTTTAATATAGGCTAATTAGAAATTAATATAAATATATTTTAATTCTCAGGTCGAGCCATATCACACCACCACGTCGTGGATTATTCTTCAATAACAACACAACACTTCCCATTAGACTGGAAAGTTGGTGCAAGCAATATTCCTTTGGTTTTTAGTCACATAGTTTACACGCACATATAATAAAATGTTCAAATATGACTGTAGTCCTAAATTATAACCCTGGAATTAAAAAAATATATATGTCGGATTGTCGAGGAATAGGGCTGCAGAAAATGGACAATGTTGTTCTGCCCAAAAGGTTTGGGAACCTCTACCTAGACCTTTTGATTTATACATGCATCAGGAAGTTTAAATACGTCAGTCATGCTAACAGGCAGAGTGTGTGAATTGTTATGACTTTGCTAGCTTCAGTCTAGTTGATGATGAGAAATGATTCACACACTACCTACAAAACAGACTCTATAAAGCAACTAGAGAGAAAGACGGAAACAATGAAATATGCACAGGTAAAGGGGTCGATAAAAACAGTCGAGGATATTGTTGATAGTAACTAACCTTAAGTAAGAGCATGTGTTTGAAGAATGGATCATTGTCACACTTCAATGTCCCAGTAAAACTGCTCTCATCATCATCTCACACATTAACGTATGCAGGAACACACAATCACGTGCACGTCTATACACAATCATCACACTCGGCATGCACACACAGTGACACATGGTGACACACAGTGCAGTATGACTGTACATAGCTATTCACATTTACTCTATGCGACTCTACTGTGCACATTCAATTAAGCACACACACCTACACACACATGCACACACACACACACATACATGCACACACACCCAGTTGAGTAAGAGGGATAGAAATAGAACTATAATTATCCTCTTTAGATAGAGAGATGGGCATACACCATTACTGCTTTCAGATCCAACACACACACACACACACACTACAATTCTAATGGATTGCTTATCTATCATTATTATCCTTCATGGAGCACTAAATCATATTCATGCCTGTGAGTATTCCAATAATACCCACAACATGCGCACACACTCGCTCACACACACACACACATATGAAGCAGACTGTACATACTCATTATGCCCGAAGCTGAGCAACTTTTCGCTTTTCACTCACACATTACACGATTGCGAGCTTTGCCATAACACTCTGGCTGTGTTTACACTTCCACACACAAAACAGGATCAGAGTTCACACACACACAGTAGTGACTAGTCTCATCATTTTTACTACATGAGCCCAATCAGCAGAGTTCCATCTAATTAAATGGAAAAAATATTGCTTTCTTACGTGTCTACATGACCCAAATGTGAACTAAATGCCTACTGAAGTATTCAGTAACAGCAACGTTTGCATTCTATTTGAATTGCAAAAAGTTAGTGTTAAATTGTTGCTGAGGCGGTGCGTGTGAACACGCCAACTGGAGCTGCGGCTGGATAACCGCCATAAATACTCTAAATGCTCTTTGTCAGTTTGTTTGCCTCCTGCCCACATCTTCCACTCATCGAAGAAAATGTGTGAGCATATGTGTAGCACAGTAAACACTTTTGTGTGTGCCACTGTTGGAAAATGAAATTTAATAAGCATGGGCACATGCTGTACTAAGCACAAAAATAAGACGCTCACTGTGCCTGTCTCTTCCCTTCCCTCCTCCTTCCTCCTTCCCTTGTTCTCTTGCCTCACCAGTTTGTTTGCTGAATTTGCTGCATCTGTGAGCCGGAGCATCCCGAACTCCACTGGCATGCGTCTGTCTATCAAACATGCACACATATGCGCACACACACACACACACGCACGCACACACACACACACAAGCACACAGCAATGAGTACTTACAGTGTTTTCTGTTTTCTGTTCTGACAAGCATTTAAATCATCCATGTGAAGACAGAGGCATGACAATCTCTCCACACAGACACCCCAACACAAACAGATGCCTTTTTTTTTTTTTTTTTTTTTACATGGAATGCAAATAGTGTTGTTTATTCTATGTAATATCTCTCATAAAGCACTCATAGTGCACACACACACACACACACACACAAACACACACACTGTCAGGAAATCCCATAAATACTTTGTACCACTTTTAAAGGCCCTTTGATACACCTACACAAACACTCATATTTCTCCTCTTTCTCTCCATTTCTCTTCACCTCCTGCCTCCATCATTCCCACACTCCACTCACACTCCCTTGTGCTCGCCCCGTCCCGGTCTTTCATACAGAGCTCTCCATTTCTCTCATCTCTTTGTGTTGATAACCACCATCTCTCTCTCTCTCTCTCTCTCTCACACACACACACACACACACACACACACACATACATCCCTCTCTATTGTGTGTGCCATTTTGGTTCCACTCCTGCCATGAAAGAGTGAGACAAAGACATAGAGAGAGAGAGAGAAGGAACCATACAAATAGAGGCAAAGGAGGCAAACAAAAAGAGCAAACTAATGCTGAAAAGAACAGAGGAGGTAAAAACCAATTAACAAGAGCAAGGAAAGAGAACTGAAATAGCATGACAAGGAAGAAATGGTATGAGTGCTAGCAGTGAAATGATTACCTAAGTAGGCACTTTTACACCAGAAACTGCGGTACAGCACCATATGGTAACAAATCCACGATTCACATTTTTAGAGATGCAGTAAGGTGTTCTACATTGGGGGTGCTGGAATTTTCAGCAGGATACACGTGGTATGTGCTATGACGTCACACCCGAATAATAGGCAAATCATTTTCAAATATGTGTTGATTACAATGAGATATCCCACGGCATGGTTGAATCCTCATATCAGAAGGTGTTGAATAAAAAGCACAGCTCTGAAAATAGTTGCAGCTGTAACATAACTGATAGGTTTATATTAATGCGCTCATTAATTCGGATGTTATAGCAGTAACAGCTGCTATATATAATAATAGTACATATAACAGTTGACACAGTGAGGTTTTCTATGAGACATTTATTTAACAGATATGGAAGGAGTCTTGAGTGTATTTTGTAAAAGTCAGTAAGTTTCCCGACTGCAGCTTATCATGTTACTGAGAAACTGGAAAGCGCAAACACCTGGAGTCTGTCCTGAGGTTTTGCACTCGTTCCATAACATTAAACAGTTAAAAGGTGCAATGCGTTGTTTATTAATAAATCCGTCCATCCATTTTCCGTACCACTTATCCTACACAGGGTCGCAGGGGAGCCTGGAACCTATCCCAGGGGACTCAGGGCACAATAGTAGATAGTAGAAAGGACACTTTTAAAGAAAAGATTTCTCACTGTTTTTTTTTTTTTTTGAATGGTTAAATGTTCTTGGTTTCTATAGTCATTCTACTTTTTCTTTTTTTATTATCCTTTTTTCTCCAACATACTCTCTAGACACCAACAATTGCTACCAATCAAGGAGGGAGATGGCTATCATATGCGTCCTTAAGACGTGTAGCTCTGTCACCACATGCTTATTCAACCTCACACAACATCTACAGATGAGGGAGTAATGCCTCCTCCCAACCTGAAAGTAGTGCTAATTATGCTCGCTTGGACTGGCATGGTTGGCTGTGGCATTGTTGGGATTCAAATTCTCAATCACCCGTGAACAGTGAATGCTTGTCTGTTGCACCACTTGGGAGCTCCTGGGATGTTTTCTGAAAGAGACACCATTTGTTGTAATGATTTACATAGACTTTTTAATGGTCCTGAAGAAAAGCAAACAAATAAATAAACCCTTTAAGGTGCCAGAAGGAACCTTTTTTTTTTTTTAAAACCAAGGACTGGTCTGAAGAAGAACATGGAGTTGGAAACCACTGAAAAAAACAATATCTAGCTGGAATCACTTCTCTGAAATGGGTATCTTCTGTTGTAGAGTTCTATAGAGAACATTCAAGGTTCCTATAGAAAAGGCTTTTCTACAAGACCGTACAGCACATCAATCTTCAATGCATACTTAGAAAAAAGGGTTCCTGAAGGGTTCTTTGGGTGGTACTCCTTTTCTGAAAGGGAGACCCTTTGTTATATGGTTCTCCACAGAACCTTTGAGGCTCCATTGGAGGAATTAATATTCTTCTAGGGCTGTAGAGCACACTAGACCACATTAGTCCTAGTGGCAATTATCACTTTGGATGGTTAATGATTCTAGCTCCCTAAAGAGGTTCTACTTTTCCTGAACATTTCCTGAAGGGAAAACATCTGTCTTAGGGTTATAAATACAACCTTTAAAATTTATCCCACAGGGAAAAAAATTAAAGAACTGTTCAGGGTGGTAGATTGAACTATGCTGGTTCTTAAGTTGATTTTCTGAGTGGCATACTCAGATTATGTAAATCACCTGTGTGTAGTACATGCTTCCAGGGTTGCAAGATTTTTCTTGAGTGGACGCATCCAAAACAGGGTTTTTCAATGATGTCTAGACCATGGCTTTTAAACACAAGTACTTGCCATTAAGCCTGAAAGAAAAATCCGTGTATTAAAATCAATGGCGTAAAATATGGACTGAAGAAGGTGATTTTTTTTTTCTTTTTGTAATATGAGGTAACATAAAAGCAAGAGACAATATAAACATAAACAAATAACAAGAATGACTACTAGGATTAATCCTATATACAAATAAGAAACAAGCATTGAAAAAACGTTTAATAGGAGTTTGGTAGGCTTTATTTCCAGTACATTGCTTCATGAATAATCCTGGTACTAACTATGAAATAATTACTTCAAATTTGTCTTAATTTAATATTATGGCTTTTACCCTCACTATTCAGCAGATTATAATAGAACTCAGTCCAGCACTTTCTATTATTTTTCAGGATGAACTAGTTGTACCGCAACAGACAGCATGAAGTTTAGGCATGGATGAAAATTGCTGATTTTATATCAGGCACAGGCAGTTAAGTGTGAGCACAATTTAACATAGCTATGAAACACTACATTAAGGTCATAAAAGCATGCACTTGATCACACTTTTAATTTGCTAATTTGAGTTGGTGAATTAATAAACAATGTGCTCTCCTGTATAGTTTAAAGTTTAATGTTTAAGCTAAACAAGCACTCGCCTGCTATGCTTCCAACTCACATTACTTTAACTGTTCATAATTTTATTAATTAAAAACATGTTACTTGAGATAAGCAGTGTCTCTGATTAAGATGCTGTCTTTTCCAATGTCTATACAAATATTTAATAAATTAATTAACAGTGTCATTGCATGGATTTAACACTGGCTTTTAATGGCTTTTTGGAGTGTATTTAAAGCCCAAAATGCCCATGAATTTCAGGGTGACATAATGTGGTTACATCAAGCTCTCAGACAACAGCACTGGACTTGCTCCAGCCAATATTGCACAAGAAAATTCAACGCAATTTCAAGGTCAGAAATGCATGCAACTGAGACACGGCTCTGTTTTGAGCAAGCTCCACCTTGTGCATGTAACTCCTGTGCAGCTGACTGAGTAGCGCTTACATCCATAGTTTAGACACCACCACCTGTCTGAATACCGATGTGCACAATTTGGGTATTAAAATCCTCACTGTGAATGTGTAACTCAACTATGAATATGGTCCTATAAGTGTATGCTGCATTATGGTAAGTTTGGCTAGTCCCCTGTCCCTCAGGGTTACGTGGAGTTTAGGGAATCGGTTGTCGAGAGCATGTAGTGAAACTAAACAAGCACCAAATTATACAAGACACAATCTGTTCTTCTTTGTAATTTTAACAAGTTGCAGAGAGTGTGTACACACGTTCACATCTTTCCTTACACAGTGGAAAATTTAAAGTATTAATTGTGAAAATTGTGACTCAGTTAGAGCAGAAAAGACAAATGTGGAATGTAGGGGCAAATATCAGTCCAACAGGTGGTGGTGTCTAAACTCAAACCTCAAATCTGTATACTTCCACTGCAAATGAGCCAATTCTCAGCCTAGCATTAAAACGCTGCTGAATCCAGATGACGTTAGAGACTCTGGGTTTTCACCATGACAACAACTGGAACGTCTCAGGTTATATCTGATCAGAATAAAACATGACATAAACAATGAGAAGGGTTTCAAAAAGGAGTAAATATTGCAAGCGTGAATCAGTGGTGTGAGGAGGGCTAACCACATTACTAGTGTTTGCTTAACAGTATCTGCATTGCTAATGTGAATGCCAATACAACATCCTTTCATCACATACACACTCAGACTGAATAGCTAAAAGCAATCAAAGCATGTACAGTATATGCTGTCCTGCAAGTAATTGTTGACTATATCTGTGTATTTGTATTGTGTGCAAATGCTGAAAGCCTTGACTTGGAATAGTAAAAGCTTGTTATACTTATAATTAAAACAATGCACAGTTATTATTTTTACACTCTGTATTAGGAAACTCACATCTGATTAAAATCTTGTGGTGGAAATGGTGGAAATGCAAGGCAGGGCTTTTAAAAAGGTTCGCTGAATCAGCACAGGCACTGTGTCACTGGAAAAGCGGGACTGCAGGGAATATAAAGTCTCTGAATGAGTGTGACTAAGAAGAAACGGAAGAGGAATGAGGGAGCCAATGTGACACTTGGAAGCAGGGGAGAGGGATGAAAGGTACGTGGATAAATAGGAAAGAGGGATAAGAAAGAGAAGAGAGATTACAGAAGGAGAAGTTGGCCTGGTAGACTGAGAGCTAGGAGAGTTGAGATTGGACTAAGACTTGAGTAATATTATTACTGAATAAAGATGAATAAATTATGGAGCACAGAGACGAGACTGAGAGAGTTGTGTGCTTTTGGGAGACTGGCAGAGCAGGTCCGAGTCAGAGATATCACCTAATTCACAGAGCAAGAGAAAAATGAGACATAAACAAGCAGAAAGGTCAGGAGGACAGACAGACAGACAGACAGACAGATAGATAGACTCTCAGGCAGATAATTGAACAGATGGACAGATGGACAGACAGACGAAAGGATGGACAGATAGATGGACAGACAGACAGATACATAGACAGACAGGCTGGTAGATAGATAGATAGATAGAGATCTATCAGACAGACAGACAGACAGACAGGATTATGATTGTATGTGTGTATGATTGCTATGTTTGCTAAACTAAATACTGCAATATCTTCAGCTCAGTATTTTTTGCTGTGAAAGAATAAATTTTACAGACTGATATGTTGATTTAAAATGTTACTCCTGAATTGCGTCAGGGATTAACATATTGAATGGAGCTGAATCATTCTAAACTAGATCAAATGACTTTTGAATCGAACTGCCAAGCAGTAAATTGAAGTTGTCATTGAATCAGTGTTGAGCTGAAGATTCACACCTCTAATAGACAGATAGATTGAAAGAGAGTGAGGCAGAAATAAAGGAGAAGCACCGGCTTACTGGGGTTAGCTGGTGGTACAGGGAGCGAGCGAGAGAGAGGCAAGAGAAGGGATGCTGAGAGGAAAAATATATTGAAGGAAGCAGAGCGAGGGATGCTATGAGAAGGGAAGAGAACATTTCCCTGTAATAAATGTTCTGGAGAGCAAGAAAATAGAGGGGGAACAAAATGAGCAGTGACAGCCTTGGCTGTACACATGTATATATACACACACACACACACACACACACACATACACACACATACACACACAATCTTACTATCCTTCCACTTCCACTGAGTGCGAAAACAAACCAAGAAATAGAAATGCGGATGTTTGTGTAAAAGATGTAAAAGGTGTAAATGTGCAAAAGAAAATGGGAGGAAGAAAAGAAGGGAACAAAAAAGACAAAAGCCCAAATACAGCACTGAAACTGAAAAAAAGAAAAAAAAAACTATAAGGTAAGCATGGCAATGGAAAAATGAACAAAAAAGTAAGAGGGGAAAAAACATTTTTTTGAAAGAAGGGAGAGGATGTGTTTCATAAGCGCTCAGGAAACCGTGTCCTGGTTTTATAGGGAAATGCAGCATATTAGAATATTATACACCAAAACTCCTCATGAGTGAAAGAGGACAGGAGGAGGGAAATGGGACAGGGAGAGGAAGAGGGAAGGAAGAAAGAGAGAATGAGAGATGTGCATATAATACATATTCTATGTAGAACATTTTAAGAAAATGTGAAGCTCATGAAAAATGACAGCTCTAGACTTTAAAATCACCCACAGATGCTTTTAGAGAAAGCATTAAGTCTGATGCAATTACAGCTTGAAACTATTGCTTCCTGGAACACACAATGTCTTAATTTGTGGGTGGTGATGAAATGTCCTACAGCTTCTTTTATTAAAAGAGCATAAAAATTATTTCAAGATCACCAGTTCAGTGCTGGACAATTGTACCTATAATGTAAATCTAAAAATGTTCTCTCATTGACAATATCCACCACATCCACTTTCTGTCATAATCACTAGAGAAAAGAGAGAGGAGTGAAGGATCTCTGAGAGTAGAAGAAGAAAAAAACACAGCTGGTAAACAACCTGCTGAAACCCCACAGGGCTCTACCAATGCTGACCTTTGCTAATTCAAAGCTCACACAGCTCGCACAGCGTAATACCTGTTTCTGCACAGACGTACCTGGCAATCTGTCGAGTCAAAGCAACCATAACATCACCTAGAGATACACTAGAGCAGGTAGCACAAAATAGCTCTGCTGCTTTCTCTCTCTTCACTTACTCTTGTCTCCCTCACAATTTTCCTCATACTGAGGGTGTAATATATCACTGACTCATTCTGTCGTTGCGGAACTATTCAAACAATTAAAAATGCATGCTGCTTCAACAAAACAGTCGGGCAGCAACTGATGACTTCGCCGCCTCAGGTGATCAATCCTAGTGTCCCTTCGAGCTGCTTTTCTTACAAAATTAAATCAGCTCAGTGGGCAAAAATGTAGCTTTTTAGTTTTCCATTAGTGCTCTTTCTTTCTTTATATGCATTGCCCATCAAAATTTTGGACACACCTTGCTTTTTTTCTGAAAGTTTCACAGAATGTTTGAGTTTAAACAACCCCAAACACACCCGAGCAAGATATATTTGGATAAAGATTAGACAATGATGTCTGTAATGGAATAATTACCATTTACTTGACCTTAAGCTAAGTTCAACCAAGTGGTTTGTAAGAAAAGAAATGTCCAACAAGCTTCATAAACCTCAGGGAAAACCTGCAAGAGCCTTGGCAAAGTGTCTTTGAGACTTAAACCTATATTTAACATTATAGACTAGTTGGGTTAATTTAGATAATGGTTATGAGTCCTGTGTATTTAGAAAAACTGTGCTATATTTTCATGATAATCTAGTCAACCCGAAAATATTTTGCATCTTTATGTCCTATTAAATGCATTTTTTTTCCATAAAACTCAGTTATTTTGAATTTTAGTCTTTTGGTGTGCGAGTTTTTGAGTCTACCAACTTAGCACATCTTGATTTGGCAATTTTATTCCACTCTTTCTCGCAAAAATGCTCCAGATCTATCAACTTGTGAAGGATTTGTGACATTTGGCAGTCACCCTTATTCAGAGCAACTTACAAAAGTGAAAGGATTTATACAATACCATCATTTATACAACTGAGCAGTTACCACTGTCCTTTTAACGGGTTTTAAATCTGGGCTCTAACTGGGCCATTCCAAAACACTGAGCAGTCTTCTTCTGAAGTCATTCCTTTGTTGACTTGGATTTGTGCTTTCAGTCGTTATTATGCTGGGAGGCTTCGGTGAAAAATATGAGAGATCGTTCTCACATGCAGCATCCCTGATAAGTTTTTGTTTTGTTCTTTCATCAATTTTAAGGGATGTGCTGCTATTGATAATGTCACTGTGGCTCTCCATTTTCTCCACTTGTTGACGGCCTTCACAGAGTTCCTTAGTACATCTAATGTTTTGTAAATTCTTTCAACAGCGAGAGCCTGTGCATGGTTTGTAAGTTCTTTGCGGACCTTGGCTTCAGCAATCAGATGAAACCAAAAAGATAAGAAAGTATTAAATCCATGAGAAACAGCTGATCTTTATTTGGGGTTAATCAGAATGACTTCAGTGATCACAAGTGTATGATAATTATTTCTGAACATGAGTTTCAATGTAATTGGTTCATTGTGAGCACAGTCACATGCCCCATTATAAATGGGGTGCACACTTAGGCAACCAGATCATTGTAAGTTGTTTCTATTTTCCCACTAAAACTTTCATATTTGTTTTACACTTTTTGGGAATTTTGTTGGTTGCTACTGTATATCACATAATAAATGACAGTGTGACAGATGAGTGCAAATACAGAAGTTCCCAGAGCTTGGCTGTAGCATTTATGAGTTTTGAACCCTTGCTTTTTCACCTAGTGGATACGTGGCTCACACTGAATGTGAAAGGATGCACAATGTGAAAGATGCACATTTGCTGCTGTTAGTGGATACTTTTACAGGACGTTCCTTTCAAACATCTAGCATGGCTCAGCTGGAACCACCATCCCTCAAGGTGCAAGGAAGACATGCATCAATACTCTTCCCGTCCTGGCACCCAGTGGGTGGAATGAAATTCCCCTGGCTGTCTGTACAGCTGAGTCACTGTCTGTCTTTAAACGAAGACTGAAGACCTACCTCTTGACCAATCACTTTTATTAGCTCTAACACTAAAATCTGTTCATTTGTGTGCTTTCTTTCCTTGCTGTATGAATATTCCTCTGAAAGTGTTAGTAACAGTTTCATCACACTTTAGCCTCACTGTTTTCTTACAGTTATTTGGAACACATCTGAAAAACATTTGCTGTCTTGTGCATGGACATGGATTATATAGCATAGAAGAGCTGAACCTAGATGTGCAGTTGTATAGTCATAGCAGCATATGACTAGAAACCATTGCAAATGATTGTCTGTAAACTGTTGACTCTACACTATCACGCAATTTAAGTCTGAAAACCTGTAGCTGTCCCAGTAGCAGCAGAATGGAGAAGCGTCGAACAACAGGAAACTAAGCAGTTGAAATCTGGAAAAAGACGTTTTCCAAATTTCTTTCCCAATTTTTTGCTCACCGTAGCCTCAGAATCTTGTTCTTGGCTGACAGTAGTGGAACACCTGATGTGGTCTTCTGCTGTTGTAGGCCATCTGCCTCAAGGCTCAACATGTCTTGCTTTCTGAGATGCTTGTCTGCTAATCACACTTATTGGTTATTTGAGCTACTGTAGCCATCCTGTCAGCTCGAACAAGTCTGGCCATTCTCCTCTGACCTCTCTCATCAACAAGGTGTTTCTGTTGCATGTGAAAATCAAAGGAGATCAGCAGTTTCTAAACCATCTGGCACCAACAACCAGGCCAAGTCACTGAAATCACCTTTTTTGACATCCTAATATTTGATGTGAACAATAACCAAAGCTCTTGACCTGTATGTGGATATACGATTGGATAATTGCTCAAATGAGGAGGTGTACAAGTATTCCTAATAAAGTGGTCGGTGAGTGCATATAGAATATGCAGTCCATCTACTTTTTTTTCCCCATACTATTTTTGTCCATATTTCTCAGTGGGAACACATTAGACAGTAATGTGCACCCAGTAATCATGTAGTAATGTAAATACATACAGTATGTGAGCTAAGACAGGCTTGTTAAACACATATATAGGAACATCATGCATATTTCATGCTTACAGAGCTGTGTAATTATCTGCACATGAGTTAGCATGCTTTCACCTGTAATTACTATGTTATTTGATGTCTGTTGAATAATTTAACACAAATTTGTTTATTGTGGCAGGGTAATGTGTGTGTCTGGGTGAGTGAGTGAAACAAAAGCGTGGCTTTTGGTGGGCCATTAGCTAGGGACTGCATGGACCAGGTGTTAACAGAAATAATTAACCAGCAACTTTATCAAGGGAATTTGTCACTTTCTCTATCAGAAAGAGGAGAGGAGAGGGAAGTGGAGGAAAAGATAATCTAGTCTACTGATCTAATATTCTATATTGAGCGTGTTTGATCACGTTACTAGTGTAATGTATTGTACATGTAGTATACTGATATACTGTACATGTATGAACATAGAAAAAACAGTCTATGTGAAAGCAGTGCAGTGTGAGGACCTGACTGTGCTTGGGTTTCTGTGTGTGTGTGTGTGTGTGTGTGTGTGTGTGTGTGTGTGTGTGTATGAGTGTGTGGTCTAAGTGAGCATTTAGTATGATGAATGATTTAGTCCTGACCCCCGAACCTTAGCCGACAGCCACTCTTCATTGTGGTTGTGTGTTCCTGAGATAATGTGTTCTGGGGATAATGATACCACCACTAATAAATTTGCTTTTACACTCATTTTTATGCAAAAGTTGCATGAAAACAAGAACATAATGTAAAGAACACAATGGTGCATTCTGGAAGCTCGTTTTGCATTAGAGATTCCAAATAAACCAGACTTTATTGTTGATGGATTATCTGATGTACACTTCATTTTTCATGGAAGCAGAAATGTTTTATTTCTGCTCAAAATACACTGTGTATAAAGGGTCTGACTACTACAGTATATGTACATAATGAAGAAAATGATGGTGATAAGGTCTGTGGTCTGCTTTCACTAACTCCATAAGCAGTGAATGTGTTCTGTCAGCCAATTTGGATGTATTCATCACCGTCAACCCATGGCAGCATGTGAAGAAATTAGAGGAGCTCAGCTCCTTCACTTTTAGTTTACATGAATGGCAAGTGGAGCTGAGCTCTGACACTGTAATTTGATAGAAATGTAAATCATAGCATGGCATAATAGTAATAATAATGATGATGTAATATAGGATGCCAAGGCTGGTAAACAAACTGAAAGCTTACGATCTGGCCACTCTAATGTGTTAGTCAAGTAACAAAAACTTGTTTTAATCACATTTTGAGAACTTGTATGTAATAGCACATAAATTGAGTGCTACTGTACTGATGCCACTCATGAAGGTAGTAAGGTTCCCCCACCTCCTAAATACCAATTATCCCCTAAGGATAGATAAAGTGGGCCAGAACTGGGCAATTGCTCATTTGCTATCAGCATACACTACTGTTGGCGAACTCACAGTTAACTTTCTAAATTATTGGAAAAAGCAACTTTTCTGAAAACAAAATCTGCAAGCCAACTGAATTGTCTAGTCTGCACCAAGTCATAGTGATGCTCAACACAACTGCATAATCACAAATGAAGAATAAAACATTCCACATGAAAACATTTAACAGATTCCTTAAATGGAGGCAGAGATTCAAAAGGACAGTGCAGGCTATATGGTAGGCTATAAATGTGCTCAATTTGAAGTGGTTATGCTCTGAACACATGAGACATGTGTTTTCAATTTGAACCAGAGAATAAACACATACTTCTCTGATCAATCATCTTAAATATTCCTTTTTCGTCATTGACTTTTTATTGTTAAACAGTTCATGTTGTCACTTCACTATGTCAGCGTTTATGCATGTGTTTGAATGCAAAATAGACAACTGGAGTTGCTGAACTACAGCCAGATTTTTTTTTATACTTTAAGCAATTATGGTACTACTCGGCCACTCTTCATTGTGGGTGTCGGTTTGACATTTGAACTTTGCTTAGTCCACATCTGGACCGTGGTTTTCCGGTTGACGACGGCTGGTCTAGAATTTGTACATTTGCAAGATGTAAATTCTATGACCAGGTTTGAACATGTGTTTTTGTATTTTAGATTTCCGTGATTGTCCAGATGTTTTATAACTTACGACTACGCCTAAGACCTGCTGGTGCAACCAACCCCATACGTTACAAACAAAAAGCATAAACATGATGGTAATCACAATTCTAAGAAGCATAACGCATAGGTTATAAAAGCATATATACTTTTACCAATTCTTGATGTCCCTCTTTATATGTTCGTTCATTCTTTTCATTTGTTTCTTTCTCTCTGCTCTGCTGCCATTCCAAAAAGCTACTACTCATGTTGTTTTAAATGAGTGCAGAACTTTGATCTACTACAACTTGGATGTGAATGAATGCTAAAGCATGAGCACTGCTAATATTTGCATATATGACACATTGTGACTGATGACTTCGGGTGTGTTTTTGTGCTGCTGAAACTTCAGTGTTTTATTACTATGTTTGGATAATTTCATTGAGTAATGTGCATGCATAACAAATACACTGTGGGCGCATAAATTAGGTAAATTGGAATGTGTAGATTTGTGTGTGTGTGTGTGTGTAGGTGTGGATTTCAGCTAGTGTTATAGCTGTGGAGCCATTTAGACAGAGATTTGGATATTGTGTCTGTTTTTTTATACTATGTGTCAGTGTGTATTTGTACACTGCAATTTGCAATACATTTCTTAGCGAACTGTAGGAAAAGCTGGAATGAAAAGGACAAAAGTGATGTGTGAGATGGAGCGAGATGAAGAGAGGAAGGGAAAAAGAGAGAGACAAAAGATTTAAGTATGCAGAGAGAGGGAAGAAAAATGGAAATACTGTCACAAATGCAACAAATGGACAACGGACAGGCAGTACTATAGATGGGGAAGGATAGAAGGAGACATGTGGCTGTGTGTGTGTGTGCCATAGAAACAGCACTTCACTGCATTCCATCTATCCATCAACATGTCCCAAATACATCACTGTTTTTATCTGCCTATCTCTTCTCTGCTATCCATTTATCCAACACGTATCCCTCCATCTTGTGCTAGCCTTCATAACACAAAAAATAAGATTTTGACATACTGTATCCCAGACTGTCTGGTTCTCTCCCTTCAAGCCCATGTGTATTATTGTGTTAGGATAAGGGCTCCAACCTCCCTCCATCTCTCTCACTCCAAAAGCATTGAGGAAATGACCTTTTGCAATAGAGAGGCTAAAGGCATTTTAAGGGCTTTTATATTTGAACAAAAGATACTGAAAATAAGTCCTTGCTCCCTCTTTTTCAAGGCATATTACTTCTCTCTCACTCTCTCTCTTTCTCATTCTCTCTCTGTCATCCCTTGATGAAGCTCTTCTCCCTGCCTCTTTGACCTCCCAAGAGCACTCATGCAATAACTTATTCATTCAATGCTGAATTTACTCTGTTTGGTCATGTATTTTTCAGCTGTTTTTTAAATATTTTTATCTTTTTATAAATACGTACAATTCATCGTTGGCTTACGTCTCTATTCACAATTCACTCTCTACAGGGTAGCCATGCTTTCCTGTGCAGAGAGAAATGAAAGTGGGGTGGGAGAAGGAGAGAAGTTGATGAAGTGTTAGGAAGAAAGCAGGGAATGAAAAAAGCCCAAGGTCAACTGGGAATGGAGAGAGAAATTTGTCACTTTTTAATTGGAGAATGGAAAGAGGGAAAATTGGGGGGTGGGGGGGGGTGGGAGTGACCTTAACGGGTTCAGGAACCAAAATGGAATTATGCCTGATCAAATCTGACTTAGTGTTAAATTAGATTTGATTCATTTGTACTGGTCAAGGTGGGCCTCATTAGCGGCTACTTTTTATTAGCATATTATTACTCTAATGAGAAAAAAAATATATTAACGAACACGCATGTGCTAATAAGTAAAAAGCTGATTTCCCTAGATATGGAAAATAGATGCTGCAAATGTTTTTTGCTGTCTCAGTACTGTGGTTGAAACAGAGCTAGACAAGTCTGTGCACTGTGGAGAAATTAGAGCACCTCCTGAGACTCACTGATCACCTTCTAATGTAGAATCAACCATTACTAATGGCACAGGGGGAGGCCAGAAACGCACAGATAAGCAAATATCAGGTATGAATGCCTGAGAGGAGAGAGAGAGAGAGAGAGAGAGAGATGGGGAAGGTGGAAAGAGACAGAGAAAGTTTCAGAGTTTTAAAGGGCATGTGTGTGAACTGCTGTGACACTAATGGTATTTTCATGTGTAAAATAAATTATTCATATCCCATCAAAACACATGGGTGTGCTGCATTATTAGACGCTACATGTCAACCTTAAGTGAACATTAGAGTGTAACTTTGAAAACTTATTCATGCCCCAGACAGAGCAATCTCAGACTTAAAGAGAGATTTTTAAAGTGGTATTTCATTATCACTTCACGTAAATACTGATCAGCAATAACTCTTTAAGTAGTATTTACTGAAGGAACATATAAAAAGATTACCTTCCTGGCACATAATCACATCCGGAAATGGAAATTGCTCAATTCAGTGGAAATTGCTTATCATACATTAATATCAGAAGCATACTGTAGATGGGTTCTCACAGAGTAATGTTGAAGGTCATCTGTTATCCAGGCAGCTGCCTCTCCTCAATTTAACTGACTTTGCTTATCCCCAACAACTGACCACCTTGACTAGCTCCTCAATGGTTCATATTAATAAAGACATGTCTCTGTGTTTGTCTATTAGCACTTTTATAGACTGTATGGTATGTCAAGGTACAGTTACTAATCCAAAATCCAAACAATAATAGAAATCCACAATACTACCACAACGCTGACCGGTACAAACAGCTGCTGAAGATGAATAAATGAATGAATTCATGAATTATTTTCTTTAACATGAGACAGAAACAGATTGTTTGCCTGCAGCAAGTGTAACACACGCATGCAATGGCGCCAATAATGTATGCTTAGTGAAAATAGAGTGACAAGTACAAAGTTATTAGACAATGTTGAAATACAAGAAAAACACTAGGAGACATGCATGCTCTGTGGCTAAATCTTAAAAAGGCATTATATTTACAACACTATCAAGGTATAACCTATAGAGTGAGTAAAGATATAGAACAGGAAGCCAGCTGGGATTCAGACTAACTTGAAGATGGCTGATTTTACATGGATAACCGGTAATAGATATAAAACTAAATATCCCACAGCCACAATTCCTCATGACATGGATTCCACAAGATGCTGGAAACATTCCTTTGAGATTCTGGTCCATGTTGACATGATTGCATCACATAATTATGGCAGATTTGTCAGCTGTGCATTATTGCTGCGAATCTCCTCTTCTACTACATCCCAAAGGTGCTCTGTTGGATTTAGATCTGGTGACTAGGGAGGCTACTGAAGCACACCGAACTCATTGTCATGTTTTTGGAACCACTTTCAGATAGCTTTTGTGATATGATACATTATTGTGCTGGAAGTAGCCATTATAAAATGGGTAAATTGGGGCCATAAAGGCATGTACATGGTCAGCAACAATACTCAGATGTTTCATTCAAGCAATGTTCAGTTGGTATTAAGGGGCCCAATGTGTGGCAAAGAAATTCCCATACCATTACACCACCACTATCAAACTGAACTGTTGAAACAAGGGAGGATAGGTCTATGGATTCATGCTGTTGATGCCAAATCTTGTCCCTTCCATATGTGTGCCTCAGCAAAAATCGAGATTCAGAAGACCAGGTGACATTTTTCCAGTCTTCAACTGTCCATCCACCTCAAGGTTTGACATGTTGTGCATTCTGCACTGCTTTTCTGCTCACTAGTGTTGTAAAGAGTGGGTATTTCAGTTACCATAGCCTTCTTGTCAGCTCAGCCAGTCTCATCATTCTCCTTGCCATTCTGCATTTCTGAATACAGAATTGCCATTCACTGGATGTTTTTCTGTTTTTTGCACCATTCTGTGTAAACTCTAGAGACTTTTGTGCATGAAAATCCCAGGAGACGAGCAGTTTCTAAAATACTCACACCAGCCCATGAGGCACCAACATCCATGCCATGGTCAAAGCCCCCGAGATCATATTTTTTCCCCATTCCCATATTTAATGTGAACATTAACTGAAGCTCTTGACTTGTATTTGCATGATTTTATGCTTTGCACTGCTGTCACATGATTACTGGAAAATGAATGTGCAGGTGTATAGATATGCCTAATAAAAAGGCTAGTGAGTATATATAAATAAGAAACTGGAAACATTAACTTCAATTACGAAACGATAATATTGCCTACAGAAAGGAAATTTAAAAAGAAAGAAACTTGAGCAGAGAGAAGCTAGCAAAGCATATGTGGGCAGAGATGATTCAGTGACGACTGGGTTTGACCAATAAATGGACCACACTATTTCTATATCCACCAATATGTCTCTATACCTGGGGCAGGATAAGTACAGGGAAGGGTAAATAATAGTGTGGGTACTTAGTGAGTACTTGTAATGGAAACAACTAAATGTACAGTATATATCACACTGAACACATCTATGGCATATACAATTTTACAAAAGCCACTTAGTATTTGGTATATGCTGGTTTGAGTATCGCTGTAAGTGCATTCTGGGAGTGGTACTGGATAGTGTAATATCAGTTTATCAGTTCGCTATATTTTTCATATAGGCATTGCTGGCAGGGTATTTATTCAGATGTTGTATAGTGTGAGCAGTGCTTATTGTTGCATATTTTGCATCAAAAACAGTGCGAAGAATTGACTTTTTTTTAAAAAAATCATTAGCATGGTGTTGCTTAGTAACTATATTCACATGCTGTAGGCTTTATTGTGTCATGTGAATGTTAACGAATCCAACCTAAAGAAGGCTGCCATGGAGATCCATTAGGTATCATGACATGGATAGAGATACTGTCATATTTCACCAGTCAGTCTCAAAGCGGGGTCCGTGAAATATAGGCAGAGGGGTGTGTTATATTCTTTATTTTAGTTACAGTGGTGGAAATCACAACCCACTGTTATAAAAGTTATTATATTTGTACTGAGTTCCTATAGTTATTGTCCTATTTGGCTGGAATTGAATCGGTTTAATAAAAACTTTAATTAGGCCTACACATAAAGTCAGCTCGGAAATTTCAGGGAGAAAAAAATGATGGCTCCAATAGATTGCCAAAACATTATTGTGCACATTTAAATAATGAGCTTATTATGTGAGTATTTAAGTTGGATTATGTTCATAAATCTGTGCTGAGCCATGAAATTTATTTTACAGTTAAAGGGGTTGCAAAAAGGCTGCAAAACATTTCAGAACCCCTGCATTAGGTGACTGAATTAGACTCTACTGTTTGAAAATCTACACTTACAAGCCATTTGTACACCTGAGTCCTAATAAACAGTTGATGAGTGTAACTGTAGTGGTAACTCTACTTTATTCATATAGTTTCAAACTTAAACATCCTAAACCTAACCCCATACCTCTATTCGTCCTGTGTCGGGCTGGAATCCACGGGCCGGGTCCTCTGTGGTGACACGGCATTGGATGGCACAGCCATTGATCTTGATCTTATCCTGTCTGAGGCCAAGCTCAGGAAGACTCCGGCCCTCACACACACGAATCTGTGCATGGACAAGATCCACACTGAAAGACAGACAGACGAGGGGAGAGGGAGATTATTTACAGTTAACTAGATATTAGACAATTTACAGATGTTCATGAAGGATTGATCCTTCATGGGTCCTTCATGATCCTTCATATAGTTCCACAGTAAATCAAGAGAAGATTATTCTCTTTGATGAACTGGAGTCTAGACATTAGGAGTGAAGCAGAACAAAAAAAAGAAATAGACTCATTTAATGTAGTCTTCAGATCTACCCAGGAATAATGAGTCATCAGATAATTCATCCACTTATACTATTTCAGACCTGATTACTCCATAAGGTCAGTCTCAATTAGATTAGAAAACTGTTAGTGCAAAAAAAAATAATCTCATTTGCTGAAATTCTACCTTAGGAAATTCCTCACAACACACTTGGAACATGCAACTGAGACCAACTGATTCAAATGACAGTTACGGTAATTCCATGGCAAAGAGTTTTAACCAAGTCAATGAACCACTTAAAGCTCCAGCCCATGGGAAAAAGTCTCTCTGTGTGTAAGGCAGCCAGAAAATGGGTAGGAGAAAGATGGACATGGTAAAGAGATTTTAAAAAATGCATGCATTTTGCATATTCATAGGCATGAGTAAGACTATACTATTGCCTATACTTTTTGCATACAGCTGCATTGTATATAATTTTATAAAGTTTTAGCTGCCTGCCAAATGAAGTGACCTTTGGAGAAACTGCTGCATTTAGCAGCACAGTTCCAGTGTAGCACAATGTCCACGTGCAACATCTAAGTCATTAGGAAAGTAATTCGAGTAATGACGCAGCCATGTTTAACTATATTTCCAAGAATACAGGCCGTATGAGCTTATATTTCCTGTTGCTACAGCAAACACTGCAGATGAACACATAAGAGTAAGTGTTGCGTGTAGCATCTTAGCATCAAGCTGTAGCTGTTGAAACTTTTACACTGCAGACTGTGTAAAACAATGGCCGAATTTACACCCTTTACAGACACAGGAACTAAGCTATGTTTTGTGATGCAACTACTCTGCAATGAGATGCACAGCAAGAATAAATCAAGCACACATATGCAGGATAGCACAGAAAAGAAGACAATGCATTGACAGCGGAGTGCAGTTCAATCATTAAGTTGCAGTTTGTTCATCTACTCTAGCTATGTTCTATAATCCTGCCCTGACTGAGTGTAAAAATATAGTTGCTAAAACTCTGTGCTTAAAAAACCTGATTTTTCACAGATCTACACCTTGTCCTCACCAACAGTGCTATTTTAGCAGAAGTGATTTTGTAATACTGCAAATACGCCAGCAAAAGGCAACAATGATCAACACCTATGTAAATAGCAAACCATCCCTTATTATGTGACACAGCATGGTACAAAACATGTGACATGTGAACAGGATTGACTGACTTTACTGCAAATTAAACTTTCAGCTTTGCAATCGTCAATGGGGGGAAAAGGGGGGGGGGATTCTGAAAAATAAAAGAGGCACAGAAATAAAAAAACATAGATAGATAGATAGATAGATAGATAGATAGATAGATAGATAGCATTCAAAGTTTTATACACAAACAAATGAAAGCCCAGTCTGCAATGGCAACTTTTTCTTTTGAGAATTTCTAGACCTTTTTGCACATGCGGCATCCTCCCTGTAATAAATGTACATTTCCAATAAAGTATGTCAGTCTGGTTTAAATGGCTTTTTTAGCTTTACTGTGCCAGACACCAATGAAACTAATGGTTATCTTAAGCTGGCGATTTGCAAATATATATATAAAAAACACCTCCGAAATAAATTTAGTTTCGCAAACAGTGAGAATGAAGTGTTTTTAGCAGAGACATTTTAGCAACTATTTGTACACTTACCCAGAGCAGGACTGTGAAGCGTTAAAACAGAACAGTTTCTTTTACTACTCTGAAAAACTTTTCTGTAAGAGACTTGCTAAAAGATTACAGTTATGCCTTCCATTAGCCATAAGCATGGTCAATAAAATGGTTAATAAAATGTATGGAGGTAGCAGATTTTAGCTGCTAATCACTCGTTTAAAAAAAAACGCCTCTGAGTTTCTGCTATATAACAACGCAGACTATGAAATAATAAAAACAAAATAACATTATGCAGTGATCAGATTTATATTAAACAAGTACAATATATTATACTGACACTTTGCACACACTTAATGTGTCTCAACCAGCTTCCCAAGAAGCCACCTGCTATAAATTTCCAGCACATTTTTGAAGAAATTCTCATACACTGAGTACTTTTTTCATTCTAGAAATACTTCATGCCTCATTCATACAACTTTATTACATGTCTTAGAAAGAAGCTTCAAACCTAAGACTTTAGATCAAAAGGTCTTAGTTATATTGTATGTAAGAGATAACAACCAACAAAGAGTCCTGATATCAGAAAATAATCGCAGCAAACACAAAGAAACAGAAAGCAGAGTGGTGTTTCTTCACGACTCGTAAACAGGCGTTATCTCAGTTATACCACAGCTATTTAGCTGTTTAGAAATGGAGGCTTTGTGTATTTTTTTGATACAAAAATAATTCATTGTCTTTTCATTTAACTAATGTTCCAGCTCCCCGCTCACAAGTATCAATATGATTGTTGTTATGGCTACATCTTGGAAGACATAGAGTCATCCTCTGCTTGTTGCTTTTAATGAAAACATTTCCATGCATTGTAGCCTATACATAATTTCTTTCTGGATAAATGTCCATGGCATTCATTTTTTTTCCCTGATTATAGTTATCAGCATGGTATTATGAAGGCAATAACAAAGCATAAAAGTTGGCCTAATATAAATGATCATTGTCATGGTAACGTCTTTACATGTGCAATATCAGGAGCATTGAATTAAAACTGTGATTAAATATGTGACTGGGTTTGTGAACGTTGTAATTGTGGAAAAAACTATTGTGTTTTGTTGACCTATTAATGAGGTCTTTCTTAAAAAAAAAACAAAACATTCTGACATTGTAGCGAAAGTTTGCCTTAATACTTGCTATGAGAAAAAAACTGTCTTTCTCAAAACAGTATTTGAGTCTTAATCTTTAACAATTAGTCAGGCACATACTCTTCATTTGAAGTTAAACACACAATTTATCTCCATTAAACTTTAGTGTATGCTCTTTTTCTAGTATTCTTCTGTAACACCCACTCACATTTAAACATGACGGTCATTGCACACACAAAATCTCTGCGGAAAACTACACAAAAAAGAGACAGTGAGGGTCTCTCTCTCTCTCACACACACACACGCACATACATACACACTGACATTCTTCCCTCATGCCAGTCCCAGCTTCCCCATGGCATCAGTATTCTATTTTGAAACTGCAGATTCGTAATTAATTTCTGCTTCTGTTAGGCTGGAGAAGCGCAGACTAAGAGAGGGAGTATGGGTGAGAGAGGTGTTGAATATCTAATCGCTTAGATGCCAGGAAGGAGAGGTGAAACTAGATTTGGAAAAAAACTAAATATACAGTGACAGTCTGAAACTGAGCCAGAGGGAGAAAGAGAAAGAGGAATACAGAGATAGTAGCTGCACAATTTAGCGATAGCAAAAATGCTATTGTTAGTATCACAGAGGAAAATCTTGCGACACAAAAAGAAACGGCTAATCACTATAAAAATGACAGCTCAGGAAGCCTGTCGGTTATGTGTACTGTTTTCACACTCTGGGTCTGAGGGTGGACTGATCATGTTGAGAGTTTCAGATTCACGCTAAGGACACGGAAATCACAGAGGAACCGTGCCACTCAATGCTGACCACAGCTCAAATCCAAATGTGCTGATGGGAACGAGAATACTAAGCTGACCTTCAACTCCTTTCAAACACACACACACACACACACACACATACACACATAGTGCAAGAGCTTAAGATGATAATGTCCCATTTATCTACTTCATCAGCATCAGATTCCATTAACAGCAAATTAGTACTGCGTTTTACTGCAACTTCCATTAGTGAGTCACCTGTCAGACAAAACTAATGATCAGTGTAGTCCTTTGCTTTATGGGGTTAGAATGATTTGAGTCAGCTAAAATCTCTAAGACCAAAACCAAACATTTGTCTAAAAATGCCTATGCCACTTAGAATGGTAGTACTGATGTTTTTTTTTTTTTTTCAATTTTAATACAGGGAAACCCTCTCTTGACGATGCATGTTGAAGCTGGGTGGGTGGGGTGTTGGGCGGTGGTTGGGGGTGGTGTTCAAGTTTGAAGAACCACCTTTGGGTGGGTATTTGGGGTTTCAGTACCCAGCATGGGCGACATGGTGGTACAGCAGGTAGTGTTGCTGCCTCACAGCTCCAGGTTCTGATTCTGAGCTCAGGACTTTTGCATGTTCTCTGCTTACCTCCCAGAAATATGTAGTAAAAACATGTATTAGATAGACTACCTCAGGGTGTGAATGTGTGTGTGCATGGTGCTCTGAAATGGACTGCCCTCCTAGCCATGGTATATTCCTGACTTGTGCATAGTGTTCTCAGGATAGTTACTGAAGATGAATGAATGAATAAATAACCAGTGTGAGTGATAAACACATTACTTAAGCTTGCTATCAGCACTGACAATTCTCAAATTGAAAACGGTCAAATTCTTCTAAACCTTAGCAGCAATGATTTGCCTTCTTCAGTAAGAAAATAGAGAGAATAAGGGCTAAAAATTCAGCAGCAGGCTGCCAGAAATCCATTATGTACTACTCCATCCTCTAATGATGAGAACCCAGGAGGTGTCATAACCCAAGAACTTCTCCATGAGTTTAGTTCTTTTAGGTATAACAAGCTCTAGAGCTTGATCCTGTCAACCACTTGGGTCCTATTATTATCAGTGGATGTGGAGCCCTTATAAAACATAAATTCTGAACTCAGCTCAGGCCTGTTGTTAGGCCACTTCTTAATAAACCACTTCTTGACACCAGTGATCTCTCCAATTACCATCCACTCTCCAACATGCCTTTTGTAGCCAAGATTTTGGAGAAAGTTGTAGCCCCAACAGCTTTGCTCTTTCCTAAGTAATGATAACAAGCATGGTGTTTTGCAGTCTTGTTTCCAGAAGGATCATTTTACAGAATCAGTGCTGGCTAAAGTGGTCAGTTACCTCCTGTTTGCCTCAGATTGTAGATATATTGCGCTTTTCTTTCTGATTTTGAGTGCACCATCTGTTATTACTGACTATGATATTTTAATAGACAAGCTTGAAAACACAATGTCTTACCTGGTTCAGATCTTACTTGACAGATTGATACCAGCTTGTTAGCACAAATGGAAATTCTTCAGAGCCCAAAATATAATACAATGTCCTACAAGGTTCTGTTGAAGGCCTCTATTATTCTCCCTTTATATCCACTCCCTTGGATGTGCAACTGACAAACATAATGTTGGCTTTCACTTCTATGCTGATGACACACAATTATATTTGTCAGTTCAGCCCAATTTAGCAGCACAGCTACGCAAAACAGAAGACTGTATAAAAGACATGAAAGCTTGGATGAATATAAACTTCTAAATTCGTGACAAACAGAAATACTGGTTTTGGCTACCCACAATAAGGTTGTTGATTTGGTCCTGGAACTATTCTGTAAAACCAAAGGAACTCTAGATGCTAGTTTATCATTTGTTTCCAGTATAAATAATATCTGTAACTGTCATCTGAGAAACAGCCAAAAAAAAATAAGAAATATGATAAACCGACATGAAGCTGAGAAACTAGTGCATACTAGTAATATCATTTTGGCAGGCAAAAAGGTCAAGTGATCGGCAACAAGCAAAGACAAACAGAGGTTAAACCAGAAGAGCAAACCAAACAGCAGACTTGGAATTGTCATTAAGACAAAGCTAGGGGCAAGATTTTACAAAGCGTTAAAGAAAGTCTGAGCTGTTTAATGGGAGCACTTGATTATCAACATGCGTGTCGTGTTACTAATCTGGTCACTGTGATAAAGTTATATGTTATAATTGGGGTGGCTCATATCAGTGGGTTCAAAGATTTTAAAAAAATCAATATAACGTTTCATTTTTGGCGTCCACATCATCTTATTCATGGTTAACAAATGTCTGGATTTTTTTTTTTAACCGAGTGTAACAGCACCACCAGCGGTCCAAAGAAAAACACACAGAATGGCATGAAGCGAGGCTGTGGGCTAACTGTAACGAGTCCAGCGCTGTAGATGTCATGCAGCCTATTAGTGACAGGCATGTCACATGATTACACAGAGTCACACACCCTTGATTTAGCTCCATTTGGGCTAATATCTCTTAGCCTGTTTGGGTGATGTTTCTGTGAGATTTCTTCAGTAGGTGTGTTATGGTGTCAGTGACGGGTGTAATGAATGTGAACAAAGTGTATTATTTACTCTGTCGTCACCCCAAAACGTGTTTGGATAAGAAACTAAAGGATAATAGACTGAGCACACACTGCTTAAGTACAAACTTAACAAAAGGACAGAAGCCAGAGGCATACGTTTTTTTTGGCTTGAATGATAGGGTTACAGCTTTTCTGTTTGCTGTGCTTGCTCTTCAGAGGATACAGTGTGAGAGCAGTTGAGCATTATGGGCTTGAAGCACTTAAAAATTTTAAATCACTAATGCAGCTCCTGATCTCCTATAAGTAATTTTGTGTGTGTGTGTGTGTGTGTGTGTGTGTGTGAAATGTTTTGCTCCAATTGTCTAGCAAAGCACATTGTCTAGCTGGCTAGCTAGCTCACATTGATTTGTACATTCGTGTTAAAGGTGCTGCCAGTAAATTTGGCTTCCCTTCTTCCTTTTTACCTTCTACCGATGAGCTTTCATATTTTAAATCAGAAGTTATATTCCTGAAAAGTATTGCTTGTCATGATGTCGTTACCTCTACTGCGGTCAGTGTTTTGAACTAGGAAGTGGAATTTTAGGTGCTGAACACAGATGAGTAGAGAGATGCACAAAGTGAAACATTCCAGTGTGGTTAAAGGAAATATAAGCACTCTTGGAATGCCACTCTACCAATCAAATTAATGGACCAGAAATAACTGCTGTATTATACAGTATATAGATAAAGACTCTCATGGTGTATTTATTCATCTATACTTATAGGTAGCAGTAATTGTATGACATATTGGTGTAATGTTGGGTATTGTAGTACAGGGCATCACAGTTAAAAAATAAACAATATAAAATCATGAATACGGACTTTTTTCACAATTTTCATGACTTGAAAAGGTCCAATTGACATGATGTTCACTCAGACTTAGGCCTTACGATTTACAAGATTAGAAGGCTCTCATTTTGACGTACTCTAATCTTGAAGATTTTTACTAAATATTCCCATGCTCTGACATTTGCTTCTTCATCGTTAATCAGTGTTAGCATAGGGACTTCAGATTTGGTTCAAATGTGAGAATGAAGCTAATATAAAACAATAATAGTAAAAAAATCAATCTGCAGGTACTGATATGTTCTACGGTATAATTCATGCATCTGCAGTAACTGGTTGGTCAGGGTCATGGTGGATTCAGAGCTGTTATGCTCTGTTCCATCATTCCGCCCTGGTACTCTATGTTCTATCAGATCAGAAATTTATATTATTAAAAAAATAAGAATTCACTTTAATGAAAAAAGATTCTACGTTGTGGTATGACAAAATGTATTGATTCCTATAACAATAGAAATTAGGATGATCAACTTTAACATAACTATTTCAGCCTTTCTATTTTAGGTTGTGACCTCTTGATGATGTATCTAACGGCACAGAAGTAGCTGAATATATCACAACCGGTAAAGCAATTTTGCACATCATACAGCGTGAAATCATAAAGTCAGGGACAGATGGTTTAGGCTACAGAAAAGCAGAATCAGTTTTTCTGATCATATGTAGTTTATTTGCCTGAGCTCTGTGTTCCCCACCAGCATGTGATAAGGTTAGCCTAGCACAAACAGCGCTCTGATAAAACATGTTAAGAGTGCAATCATCAAAGCAGCTTAGATTCCTTAGGAAGCAGAAAATGATTTGAGTTCTCTTTCCTCAGCTTATCATCATTACTAAATGCATTGACTTATTATTTTCAATTTCTTCCTCGTTCATTTGGGGTCAAATTCAGAGTTACATAAATATTTACATGGGGACAGTTATGCGTATTCAGAGATGGGTTAAGCACGTTTCTGGGTGGGCATTCAGACTGTGTAAATTGCCTGTGTCTATTTCAGGCTTCTGAGGGTGCCAGATTTTTTTCTTCAGTAGAAGTGTCCGAGACATGTTTTTTTCCATAGCATCTAGACTGGTGCCCTTAAAAACAAGCATCTGCTTCAAACTGAATGTGACCTGAAGACATAAATACTGTTGTATTTTACTTGCTGTCAGTTGACAAGCATTGAAATAAACCGCTTTATTGTCAATATATTGCAGAATGAATAGTTCTATTTGTAATTATCATATTAATCACTGAAAATATTTGTTTAATTTTGCACTGTCTTCCACCCTCATTACATATACTTACAGTATATATCTTATAAAATAGCACTTGATCCAGCACATCCTAAGTTGAGGTTATGAAAACATAATGTACAGTATGCACAAGATACAGGCTATTTTATCTTGTTTTTAGTCTGCTATTTTGATTTGTTGAATTTGTTAAATAATGACAATGGTTTTGTTAACCTGTGCTATCCTGTAAAGAAAATGTACCTACGGCTTTGGTTAAGGATTTGGTATTAAATCCTTATTGTGCATGCTTATCTCAACTCTGAATGTGGCCCTTTAAAAGATAGCAACATACAATGACTGTAATTTTTGAATGAGCTTGAAATGTTTAAAAAAAAAAAATAGATGAATGATGTTCTGATATTCTGACTAAAAGCAATGGAGGGCAAAACAGCAATAGTGACACTACTGCTACTGAATTTCACTACTACTACTAGTAGTAGTAATAATAATAATAATAATAATAATAATAATAATAATAATAACAACCACTTTCTTTCACTCCCAAAGCACTGCCACACTCAGACCCAGCTGATGCCTTCATTTCTACAGTCATCTCAGTGGAAATTAGCTCTAACTTCCTCTGTAGGCCCCAAATCCTCCAGAACTTAGCTGGCTGTCTTTTCAGTAACACTTCTGGTACCATTTTACACCTACACTACACTGTCTGAATTGGATTATAGACTGGAAAGCAATGGCCCATTTCTCTTCATTTTATTCAGCATGATAATCCACCTAACCCATAACTGTATCACCCTGCTTTTTTGGTTTATATCTATGTTTTACAGATTTGTGTGTGAAAAGTTGTATATGTGTTTCTGTAATGTTTTTACTCATTGTAAGCATCATTTTGATACTGGAAAAAAAAATGGTATGAAATGTTTTATTATTCAGATGTTTGAACTAGATTCAAATGATGGACATGAAGCACAAATCTGATGATTTTAGACGTGGGTTGAGCCTTTAGGTCAACCCATAAGATCTGCTATTAACAGCCTTGAGTGGCAATTTGAAATGATCATTATATTTTAATTTTATATTGGTGTGTTCAACTTAATTAGAACTAACCCATTTAGTTTAGGGAATAAAGTAGCTTTAAATATTTTATCAGTCACCTAGCAGGGTAGCATTTGTAAAGCACTATACCATTTAATTATAGATGACTTTAATATACTAAAATTACCACTTTATTGGTTTTAAATTTTAAAATACTATTAAATTTGTTTAACGTATTATGATTTGTTTGTAACTAGTAGTTGAATGAGGACTTGTCTGTCTGTACGTGGCATGAGTCATCATTGTTGTTGTTGTTGTTGTTATTGTTGTTGTCACTATTATACATTAATATGATACATGATTTGTTTCAGTCTGTGATATGCTTTCTTTACCATTACTTTCCTCCCTTACTGACAACTAAAAAAATTCTTTTTTTTTTTTGTTCAATCATGTGCTACTCCAATTCTCCTCTATTAGATAAGATCACTCTGCCTGCAACCTATTTTATAACTCTCATACATCATGGAAGTCAGTACAAGGCTATTAGAGTTTCATTTTAGAACTAGTCTTATTCTGGGTGCATACTGATACCTGATTGTCTGCAACACAGAGACTCTGCGCACTCCAATTTTAAAAATAAGTATTTGTCTGTACTGTATACTCTAAAAATGCAGAGCATTTTTGCAAAACAGTACAAAACATCTATATATCTACTGAAGATGTAGTCTACAGTGATCTTCCCCTGTAGAACATTCGAGTGTCCCTTGTAAAATAAAAATGAAATATTTATATCTTTATTCTCATTGCTTCAAAATCTCATTCCCAGATTCACGTATGCCAAACTAAAGAATGTTGCATGTTCTTATCAACAGCCCTGATTATTGTCTTTGACAGGTTTCTCATTCTAAATGAACACACACACACACACACACACACACCTTATGACTCAGAGAACACACTGAAGGAGGGGATAATATGATAAGAAAGAAATATGAGCAGATAAAAGAGGAAAATCTGAAGTAATAAATACAACATCAAAGCAATAAATGGGGCAGTGAGATAGAGAAAGTGAGACAGAGAGAAACAGGCGACAAAGAGAGACAGAGAAAAAAAATGCTATTACAGTTAAGATATATGCATGTGGGTGACGTTTAATTCAGATGCAGTCTTATGAGGCCTTCCTCTTCAATATCCGCTTGACTTTTATAGAAAAAAATTGTTACGAAAGCTGCCAAAAAGCTTCAGGTGACTTTGACTGAGAGTGAATTGATTTGAACAACATAAGCCGAGAAGAACCAGCTCAAAACAAATAAAGAAAAGAAAAAGAGGAAAATATTTAACATGTCTGTTCATCTGAATCTTTTACTTTAGAACACTTTGACTAGTTTTTACATCAAGATAGCTTTCACTGAAGTCCCTGACACACCAAACCGTCTGCCATCAGGTCATGACATTAGTGTTATAAGGATCTATGTGCCATTCATTCTTCACCCAGATAGAATCTTACAATGCTAAGGTCACAAAATGTCTAACCGTGTTCTTGGCCTGTAATTTTGTGGACGCTGGCACTAGTTGGCTCTTATCATCACCTGTCGGAGCCGATTAAACATGGGGAAATAGCGTTTGAGGACAGAAATGAGAGAGAGTTTTCGGAATTGGCCGTTCAACCGACTGAATCAGTGCAAGAAAGGGGAAATAAGAAAAGCAAGCAAATGACACTCTCAAGAGGTCACACACATTTTCAACTTCTCATCTGCTAGCTATTTTTTTCCAACAAGATGGGCAAGCAGACTATTTCACTTTTAAACAGTCAGATTGAAAAAGAGTGTAAAAATGGTAGTTAGGTTATACTTTGACAGGAACAAAAGCTCTATCCATCCATTTTCCATACCGCTTATCCTCGACAGGGTCATGGGGAGCCTGGAGCCTATCCCAAGGAACTTGGGGCACAAGGCAGGGGACACCCTGAACTGGGTACCAACCCATCACAGGGCGCAACCGCACACACATTCTCACACTACGGACAATTTAGAGATGCCAATCAGCCTACAACACATGTCTTTAGGCTGGAGAAGGAAACCGGAGTACCTGGAGGAAACCCCCAAAGCACAGGGAGAACATGCAAACTCTGCACACACACAGGGCGGAGGCAGGATTCAAACCCCCAACCCCAGAGGCATGACGCAAACGTGCTAACCACTAGGCCACCCTGAAGAAAAGCTCTAGTTCCATGTAATAACTTGATCATTATGGCAGATTTAGTAATATCTTAAGAAAGCAATGGCATAGGTTTTGGTTTTAGCACTGGGAATGATTGAGGAATTCTAAGGATTTGAAATTGATGCAGAATTTGCCTCTGCTTGAATGTAAATATTTTTGCTTGGTTGGTAGATAACTTGGTTTTGTTATCCTCACAAAATAAATTGTAGTTGCTAACTAACACTTAATAGACTTCTTAACTTTTTCCATATATTTAGTTCCTTTTTGAATATATATATAGTCATAGTTTAAGTCCAGGCTTATTCTTCACTTATTCATTTTAAGCATATTATTCAGTTACTAATATTTATTATTGAGTAACCACAATAAACCTAATAGGAAGTGGATGTAGTTACTGGGCATTTACTGAAAAATAATATTTTATTCAGTGAAAAACATGTCACCAAATAAATATTAAATGTAGTAATAAACATGTTAAATACAGTTAAATAACATTTCCTTACGTTCAAGGTTTTCATAAGGAAATGTGAAATTGAGGACATGATTGAGAAGGCAATCTGCCATCGCAAACTCTCCATTCGTCATAAAAAATGGCCTCCATGAAATTAGCACCTTGTGTGATGCCAGGGAGAAAGAATTTCAGTGACCATAAAAAGTTTTTTAATAGGCTACCTGAAGGATTTTTTTCAATGGCCTCTCCAAACTCCTCCCATACCTGAGATTTCCCTTCTGACTCTCCTATACATCCCAATTGAATCAGGAGAGTCCTCTGTGTGCATTACTTTAAATGCTTCCTTCTTTAACTGGCTTCCCATACCACTGGTGTCCACCAGCGCTTAGTAGGGTTACTGCCATGACAGGCCCTGGCAGCCTTTGGACACAGCTTCTTGCAACTGCCTTCATTTTTGAGGATTTGAACATGATCTGTTCAGACTTAGTGTAGTCTGCCTCATTCGGTACATGGGAGTAGTCTTTTAGGAGTTGGGGGTTAAATTCATACCTCACAGAAGCTTCTGCCAGTAATTCCTAAGCAACCAGGAAGGCTCTCCTGGGTTACTAGATAAATTGGGTGATCAGCTGACAGCTTTACTTTTATCCTAGTGTTCAAAATATACAGCCTCAAGTCTTTGATACAATCACAAAATCAATCATTGACCTTTGCCTCAGGGTGCTCTGGTACCAAGTACACTTATGTACAACCTTGTGATTGAACAAAGTGAACAATCCATGGCGTGCCTGGAAGTCTAATAACATTTCACAGTTTGGTGGCAATTTCTCCCCATCATGCTCCTCCAGGTGTCTCTATCATTCCCAACATGAGCATTGAAGTCCCCCAGGAGCACTATGGAGTCAGTAGGAGGTACATTCTCAAGCACCTACTCCACTTTCTTCAAGAAAGCTGAATAATCCAAAGTGATTTTTAGTACATTTGAACAAACAATCAGAATTTTTTTTCTTTCTAAGACTTTATTTCATTGAGGCAACCCTCCTGCCCTCAGCCTTGGACTGGTTAGTATCTGCATACCCACATGAAGACTATCTCCAGTGGGAACTGGAGAAACCACCTCCTGATCAAGATGTTTGGGACAGGTCCCTGTACTGTGTGGATGTAAGGACGACTACTGTATGTCATTCAAACCATTCCATCTCACACATTCCGGCTCCTGTACCAAACTCTCTCTCTCTCTCTCTCTCTCTCTCTCTCAACGTCAGTTTCCATTGCTAGGGTCTAGTCCATCTAAGACTACCCATCGCATATCTGCTGCCAAACTGGCATTGCACTTGACCCCTAATCTTCATCTTCCAGGTGGTGACCCCATAACATATGAGCATTTTATCATTAATATAGTTTATTACATTATCACTGGTTATTGTAGCTACACTAGTTATGCTAGAAAGAAAGAAAAAAAAATGTGTAGGTGTCACTTAATATTTAAATGAATGTCTTTTGATACAGTCAACTAGTTATAGTCTAATTCAATCTGGAAAGAAAGGTGTGGATGGAGGGCATGAGAAAGGAACATAATGGGCATTAGCCAGATTTCCAACAATGCACACAACAGCTTTAATAAATGTGATAAATATGCCAAAAAAGTGTCTTGCAGGGCATTTAATCCTCATGAGTATAGAAAGTGCACACACACACACTGTCCTCAATTTATAACATGTACAACATAAATAACATATTATGGTAAATCACTGCCATATTTAATTAGATATTAATGAACCAAGAAACTCTCCGCACACAGTCATCATGGCAACACAGCCTAGAGAAAACTTTACGTCTATGTGACTGACAGTTTTAAAATATTCCCCTCATTGCCTTCACAAATAAAAATTAATAATAAAAGCTTTTGAGAGAAAAGGAAATAAAGAGAACAGGGCAAAAGGTAAATGCAAGAAAGAGCAAAGGTCCTCAGAGACAGAAATAATATATTAGAATCAAAACATTTTCATTTTCAAATAAAGGTCAAACAGTGAGCACTGCACCCAAACTATGCCAAAGTCCCCTGCACTCCAACCATAGCAGAGTCCAGCTGATCTGCATCCCTATGAATATTCAGTGTGAAATTTTACTTCCGACTATCACTAAGTTCAACCTGAAGCTCCCTTCACTTAGTGCACTCAGTGTGTGCAAGGGAAGGGCAAATGGGTCAAAGAGAACTGACCCATCACAACCTGCATGAAAATACAAGCTTTAGAAAAGACATCCTTTAACAACATGGCTTGTTTTTCAGAGCTTCTGATGCAAGTTACATCATCCAGCTTCAAGGGGCTGTTAAGTTCAAATTAGATCTTGAACTAAAAGTGCAGATGTGTGTAAATGGATAGATGGATATATACGTGTGTGTGTGTGTGTGTGTGTGTGTGTGAGAGAGAGAGAGAGAGAGAGAGAAGATCCAGTGAGCAAAGTGGGGTTTTTTTTCTTTTTTTGAGCTGATGGTCCAGACACAATCCTCTGTCGCGAGAAGAATTTATCTGCTTACAAAACTTTATGTCTGGAGGGAGTGTTTTCTCCCTTGTTTGCTACCTCCTGTCTACACAAAGGATTTCAGTTCAAATCAGGACAATGATGAGGCCCTGAGAGGATTAGATGTTTGTATCTGTGTGCATGTGTGTGTGTGTGTGTGTGTGTGTGTGTGTGTTCAATGAAATACCATCAGAGGAGCACACTACAAGCAGAAACAAGAGAACAGAGGAGCTTGAGATGTGAAGGCACAATAGCCTCAAGTGGATTTCTCTCTCAAGTACCAAAGCCCCTCTCCCGCTTAACTAATGCCCCTTTCACACATGTACTTTTACACAGACATTCGTTGGTTATCGATTAGTTAATTAGTGGGAATGCATAGGGAGTTGAAATCATAGGGAAATTGATGCATACCTAGTACATTCATTCATTCATTTATTCAGTTATTCATTCATCTTCAGTAACCGCTTTATCCTGGTCAGGGTTGTGGTGGATCTGGAGTCTATCCCAGAAACACTGGGCACAAGGCGGGAATACACCCTGGCATGGGAGGCCAGTCCGTCACAGGACAACATGCACAAATGTGCACAAATTTGCACATTCACATGCCCATTTGCCCGTAGTCCACTAACTGGCTACTAATGTTTTTTGGAAACCCATACAGACAAGGCCCTCGAGTGGTTCAGCAGAAAAGAGTTCCCCCTATCACAGCTAACCCTAACCTTGTAGCTTTCTTCCTCCCAGGTTGGCAGCTGTTGTTTGTTAGGGGAGAGCTGGCCAAGACTAAATTAGGGAGAAAATCAGAACACCAAAGGAATTTCTAAACACCAAAGGAATAAAGAAACCCTGGAGGTTAACCCTTAGACGTTCCAGGTGAATCCTACAGGATAATGTTTCCCTATCAGAGTTTCTGAGTCAAACCTGTTTAAGATGCTAAGAAACCTTTAGTATTTAAAGCAACCTTGAAGGACCCTTCAAGTGGATGTTGATAGAACAGGTATCTGTACAGTGCTCTACATTCAGACCCATTACTATACACATATGGTATAATACACATCAAGTCATAGATCCAGCGAGTCACTGATATAATTTTACAGGACTCAGAGAGGACCAGGATGGAGTACAAACCCTCTCCAATTTGAATGCAGGGGTCTGAGTGTTGAGCTCTGCTCTGAGATATTCCTCAAACAGCTTGATCAGTCCTTACCCTGTGTGGTACAGGTCCTGATGGCCCGGGTCTTGATGGCCATCAAGGTCTTGATGGCCATCAAGACCCGCAGGAAAAACCTCAGATTGAGTCATTAAACAAAATTAAAGGTCTTCAGAGTGGTAAACAGATTGGTGTAGGTTTAAGATACTACTGAAAAAAAGAATCATGACATAAAATACACTCTGATGTTGCTTATAATGAAAAAAAAATTGAGCAGCGTCAGCACATCGACAAAGCCAAGGCACAAGCTGGGATCCATTAGGAGCGATTACATTTAATGAAATCCTGTCTCCTATGCCCAGTGGCTATAAAGCTAACAGCTATTGTGCTGCCAGCTCCTGGCTCTGTCTGGCACATTTTTTTGTTAACGTGAGATATGCCCCAGGTACCAACTGCCCTTGCATAATTTTGTCAATTTTTTTTCTCAAACCAGTCATGCAGCAGAAAAGGTGTGGCTTAGGGAAACTGCATTTACATTTGAGTAAAAAGGTGACATCTTTGTGGAAATATCCATTCACATTCCCTCTGTAGCGGCACCAATGAGACACAACCAGCTGCAATGCGAGTGCAGACTTCCCAAGGCATGTAAACGATTCATGAGCAATTTGAATGATAATAATGAATGCTTGTCAAAATGGAATCCAGCACCAATGAAGCGTTTTCCCAATTTGAAAACAAATTTACTGTCAGGAAATGATGCTATAATGGGTTGGAGAAAAGTGTTTAACATTTAGACATGAGTTTGTGACTGTGTGAGCAGAAATGTTTTGCATTTTTGAAAGTCATCGCGGGAGAGGCATGGCTGTTAGAGCACTACACCAGATACCTATCCATGACTGAAGAGAAGAAGAAAGAGGAGATGAAATGTTGGTAGGAGGTCAGAGACTCAATAAAACACTCTGACAAGACAGCAGGCAGATCAAGACAAGGGCAGAGGGAGAGCAAGATGACAGGGGATGGACTGCAATGCAGCAAGAAAAATGAAGCAAGGTGCAATGGAAAAGCAATGGGAAGCCAGGGACAGAGGAAGCACCACAGTAATGATGGGAAAGAGCTAAACAAAGTCAGGGGGAGTGCCGGAGGGATAACAGAGAATGAGGGAGAGGTTGTGAACAGAGCAGCAGTGATCAATATGCGTATTAGTGTCACTGTGTGTGGTAAATTCGCCCTTTCTGAGCCAAACACATACATTTGAACAAACAAATCAACTAAATAATTAACTAATGGGCATATTAACGATAAAGCAATGAACAAACAAAAGCAACTACGGCATCAATAGATCCAACACACACGCAAATCACATGTGAGATAAGTTCTTTATCTTTAAAGAGCTCATGGCATGACAGCACCACAGGAGAGCCGTAATGTTTGGATAAGTGAACACTTAATCTGCTTTAGTGTGTACTGCATCTCCTATTGACACCCCATCAGAGCCCATTCATGCTCTAATGACAGCAACAATGTGTCTATTACTGATCTCATTTCCATTTCAATCAATGCAAATTAAAGCCATTTAAAGCCCTGTGAAACCAAAACACACACTTGGAGATATCTGTGGATAAATCACACCAAAAGACATTGAACTCATTTCGACAAATATGATGCACAGGTATGAAAAATTTATGCAAATAGGCACAGAAAATATTTGAAATCATTTCCGATGCATAGTTGTGCATATGTGAGTGTACAAGTGCTCTACTTCCTCGTGTAGCTGCTGCTTTTATTAGATGTGCTATTACCGCTGCAGAAAAAAGGGAAAATGAATATTCAGATACAAAGACCCTACCAATAACTACCAGCAATTACACACTATCACAGGGATCTCACTGACTACACACATTCACACTCGATCTGCATAATCTGTATGCGTCTGTGTTTGTGTGTATGTGTGAGCAAAAAAAAAAAAACGTGATTAGAGCTTCCAGTGAAGAAGAAAAATTACTACTGCAGACAAGCAATGAAAGCAGGGGGGGAAGTGTCACATTACTTGCTGAATAAATGAAAGAATGTAGAAATATATAGGATTATTAAAGGAAGAGGAAGTCGGTGAAATAAACAGAGACCAGGATGATTAGATGAGTATTATGCTTTCTCAATTGCAGGCAGTTAACTAATGACAGCACCACTTATCTCTCTATAGGCAGAAAGAGAGAGACAAAATAAGACAGAGAGAGAGAAGGAACATATATACAATACAATATTTCATTTTCAAGTCATTTGAGTGTTTCCATTTAGGCCTCATTACCGTAGGTAGGGCTACATACTGTTATATCGCAGCTTTATTGCTGCTGAGTTTCCCCGGAAACTTTGCAGTCAAGATTAGCACCATGTCACTTTATGGAAGATATGGTTTATTTGCAATATTATGCCAGGTGTCAGAGAGACAGAGAACGGAGATAGAGTGAGTTAGGTTCATGTCTGCTCTATCTCTGCCAACCGGTCCGATGGCCAGAGGTTATACTGGGTAAAGATAAAAAGTATTTTGGTGTAGACATTGGACAGGCCGGGAGATTCAGTGTTACATGTTGATTCATATCAGACGGTGGGGAAATGCCTTCGACAAAAGCGTGAATTATACCTATCCATGACTGGCTATTATACACGCTGCTTCAACACGTTAGGCTCTAACAATACCAATTCCATTCTGAGGGCATGATACATTGCAGTCAAACAGGAATCACTGTTTTACAACTGAATATAGCTTTGTACAATATAAAGTGCATGCAACAGTTTTACTACCTATTACATGCAATCTTCTTTTATTTACTCTTGTGCTTGGAAACTGCATACACGTTCGTGTACATATCATGGATCATTTGGTTACCAAAAGTTTTCCTTTTGGTTACCGAGGTTAAGGTTAGAGTTAGGTTTAGGTGTAGGTATAGCATTAATTAGCTGTATTAATAATTTTGTCAGTGGAAGGTCTTTACAAGGACAGTAAGACAAACACGTGTGTGTGTGTGTCATTTATCATTGCAGTGCAGTTTGTAGATTATCATAACATGGACTATTCAGTATTCGCTCTTTACATGGTTTACATGTTCGCTCTTTACATCTTTTTGACCTCTTGTATTCCCTTTTTGTCCCTTCTGTATATTCACATTCATTCATAATAAAGGACCCTGCAATATCGACAGTCATGCAGCTACAGAAAGACATGTCATTGCTACCAGCACAGACACTTGCAGCAGCCATTCCTCTGTCTTTCACTGAAAAAAAAATCACTTCAAGCAAGGGCTTAGAAAGAGATTTACTGATAGAAAGCAGTAGAGATACTGAGAGATAAATAGTGTGTGTGTGTGTGTGAGAGAGAGAGAGAGAGAGAGGGAGAGAGAGAGAGAGAGAGAGAGAGAAAGACAGTACCAATGCTCCTCTACAACATTGACAATATGCAAAAAAGCAAAAAAGAGTCTGTTATCACCAGAGAAACTTCTCCTTTTAATGTTAACATAACTGGATTAATATGAATGGAAACTCACTCAGTGATCTCCTCAGTAACTGTGTGCTCCACCTGGAGACGGGAGTTGACCTCGATGAAGTAGTGTTTCCCGTGTTTGTCCACCAGGAACTCCACTGTGCCGGCATTTTCATAGCCAACCTAAGCAACACAGCAAAACATGTAACTAAACAATAGACACTGGCTACTTGGCTGCTACAATAGCAGTGGATTTTTGTACATATGATGTATATTAGATTAAATAATATGCAAAAATAATGTATATTGTAACATAGACAATATATACAGAAAATACAGAATGATCCAAGAGAAACCCATTATACAATACTTCATTTTTTTTACCACTACCACTTAGGGTTAGGGTTAGGTACACCCATCACATATGTCCATTCAGTGGCTGACCAGATATGAGTTGGGCGATGGACCCTTATCAATACAGCAGTCACAGTGATAATGTAGTCTGTATGGCACTGGTATTAGTGTTTTTAAACACTTCATTGTCATTGCTGTTTAAAACTTACAGAAACACTTATGAACTTGATAAACTCATACCAGATCAACACTGCTGGGCAGAGTTTGTAGAGTATATACCACTATTTATCAGGAACACAGAGGTCACCATATAACAAAAAGGGTCAGCTCATCTGGACCTAGTCTCATTGGGCTGTAAGTTATCAAGCTGGATACGAACGGATTTATTTGTAAATTGATCGAATCCTACTCGTGCTCATAAGTGTGTGTACATTTATGCATAAGGAGGCTAACTAATGTAAACATCAGTTTCACTGACTTCATATAATTTGCATGGACTAAGAGAACCAACACGAAAATGTTGTTCATATTATTGGCTTCAGTGAAAGAATATGAAAAATAAAGAAAGCAAGCCAACACGTACCCATAAATTAAGACAAATAAAACTAATCATTCAATTCTAACAAAAGAAATGCCTCAGTATAAACGGAGGATGGGCCAGTCTGTCTGAGCACAGCTGTAAGCTGTAAAAAATGCCTCAGCTGATGAAAGGTTAACACCACACAAATCAACTCACAAATTTACTAAAAGATTGATAAACGAGGCCATTTGATCAAAGAGTATGCCATCCGTCCAACCTAGACAGAACAGCCAATTTTGCTTGGCTCCCTTGGCTCACGGCCATGGATGGCTGTAGCATCATCATGATTCACATTCACAATCTCCTGACATTAGGGCAAACACATTCTGTTGTGCCTGTTACACAAGTTTTCATTGACTCTGAATTTCTGCATAGTTCAGCTCTTAAACAAATCCTGCCCACAAGCTAATTACTTACATCTTTTTTTTCTCTTTACATATTTACTTGAGTCAGACTGAAAAGTAATGTCGATTAAAATTACTCTTATAAATCCAATTTATTTTTTAAAGAGCCACAGCTGCTCGACATGTTTTATACAAAAACCGGGACTGAGACATTTAATTTGAATCAGTGCGAAATGAGGGATGTTGGCTTTTCAGTAACAATTCCTCCTCACTGACATTTTCACTCTTCACTGTTTTATTTTATTTATTTTTTTATGGTCTGAAATTCTGCCTAACAGCACTCATCTTTTTCAGTCTAATAGCTAACAATAGCATTTTTTGGCTGTTCATGGCTGTAAGTATATTTTCACTCTGCAGTCCTACTGTAGAACTGCACACACACACACACACACATAGTATTGCATATATAGTTATATGTTTCTGTGGATCTTGATCTTGATGGTAGTACAGTATTGTATACTTCACTAATTGTACAGATTCTATATTTTAACAGTCTGTCACTTTATGCACCTGGGTCTACACTGATTAACGCCAGTCATGTTGTCACACAGAAAGGGAAGATTTTCAGTGTGGATTGAGGTGCTTGCTTAATCAGTATTCTCAGCTGTCTTGCGGCTTGAACACAAAGACAGTCAGTTCCAAGCTAATTAGATAAGATAAGATCATTAGGCTTTGTACAATCTGTCATGGTTTGTTAAAAACCTCTTAAAATCATACAGAAGGAAGAATTTTGGAAGAGCAAGCCCTGCATTGTTCTGCCATTTTGCTCTATACGTTCCTATCCTATATTTAATCTGCTCTGGAAATATGATCAATGCAGAGAGAGAGTAACACAATAAAGTCTTTCAGCACTAAAGGCTTTTTGAATCCTTTGGGAAATCCTCTTCCTGTATGGTATACTACATGTATATGACCTTTCATGTGATCTTGGATTGGACCTTCTTAAGCAATTTCTATATGTAACTATTATATAAAAAAAAAAGCTCAGCATTTATGTAGAGTCAGTGAACAACACAGCAAACACTGGCAGCACCTTTGAAGTGAAGATCCATAGGCAAGAGGGAAATCTGCAGAACAGCAAGGAGCCGGTGGGAAAGACAGAAAAGAAGATTCAGGAATCAGCAGGACTCCCGAGTTTGGACAGGAGTCCAAATATAGCTTCATACTTAGATAAGAGAGACACTAGGGATGAGTGTGAAAAGAGAAAATGAAACGGCATGCTGAGAAAGAGTGGGGGAAAAAAACCATGGTGATAAGTGGAGGAAAGACTGCAGACATCTGCATAAAGTGTTGATGTAGTGGAGTTTAACGCTATCGCTATGAGAATGTGGACTAATTATGACCATCAGGGCAATTCAGCCAGGTCACCTACTCAAGAGAACTTTAGCCAAGAGACTACTGGGTCTACATACAACAGCCCCTAGCTCTTCCTCTCCTACAAAAGACTCTTTATCTCTTTTTTTCTCTCTGTCAGCTTAGAAGCACAGAGAGGATTGGGTTTAATCCAGTGCCAAAATTTACTGTAATCTGATCCAATTTCTCCTTAGAATTCAACGCTGCTTACTAATTCCACATCACAGTGAGCCTGCCAACAGCAGCCACAGACACAAACACACACACATATACATTTATAAAGATGTTATTCATCACAGCAGCCTTTCTTTAAATCATCAGTGTGGAACATGGCCACACACACACACACACCAAGAAACTCATTACTTTGTTCATATAAGTATATTTCTCTTGGTATCCTAAATTGCACACTTGCATTTTATTTACTAAATGTGAAAAAAAAATCTCCTTCACAAATAAATGCACATGGGCCCTTCTGACAAAATATACTCCATCTATTAATCATGCATCCCTTTTTTCTTTCCCTCACACCATCCCCAGTCCATTTAATCATGTCATTCATTCAGTCCAGTGGGATTTTTTTTTTTTAAATCTATGCTGGCCATGTTGACAGTGTGCTAGAAAATATTACCAAAAGATAACAGAGATGGAGAGGTTGGGGGGGGGGGGGATATAAGAAGGAGGAGGGGATGTGAGGTGTGCAGAAGGATAGCAGGAGCAGAGCAGATGGCAAAAAAGTTAAAAGGAGGACAGTGGCTTAGACAGCAGCAGCATCACACACAGCAAGACATAGAGACAGACAGGTACTAGAGGATCGAGAGGGAAAGAGGAGCATGTGGCTAAAAAACAAGACAGATGGCATGAGATGAATGAAAGAGAGATATAGAGGGAAAGAGAGACAGAAACACAAAGAGAAAGAATGACAGATACAGAGAGAAAGTGAAAGTAATCAGTGCCTTTTTGATCAGATGCATTTGCAATGACATGCATGATTGTAATAGGCTCTCTGCTGGAAAGGACACATGGCTGCTATGGTGACAGCACACCTACTGATATTATCCAGAATAAAATAAAAGAGAGAGAGAGAGGTACTGAAATACTCTTAATAAATAAATAAGTCAGAGAAATTAGCAATAAACACTGTTGGCATGGATTACCCATTTTACAACACTTTATAGGCAAATACCCATTAATACACAGTCTGAAGAAACTAATTACACTGGCAAACTGAATAAACTAGATCGGATAATAAAAGACTCCAACAACCCCCCAGAGTCCATCATCGCTGAGCGGGAGTTTAGAAACATATGATTAACTCTCAAAGTTAAAAAAAAAAAAAAAAAAATCAAGTGTACTATCTGACAGCATCTAAAATGAAATAATCAAGTACACTTAGAGATTCAATTAGCCATGCAAAGTCTGTTCTAACTGTGAGTGTAATTTATTTCCTGGACATCGAGATTGATGATCTCATAATATCCGTTTAAAAAATACATTTGTGGGATCTCTTTATCAAGTGTAATGTCCTGAATAGAAGATTGTATTCATAACATGACATATCGATATCACATCATATCATGTATTGTATTAAATCATATCAAATCATATCATATATCATATAATATGTAAAGAATAAAACACATCATGGTGTGATGTCATTACATACCTACCGTTGATTATATTCCTATAACAGCATGCCCTAAGGTGTTTTATTCTCTTATACCACAGCAACTTTTACAATTTTTTTTTTTTTTTACAAATTTCAACAATTACGAAGTTTTATTAATTAATAAACTACATGCTGTACTTGTTAGTTCTTGTTATCACTTACGTTATAACAATTGTTCCCTCAGCAAGTAGATATATATAAGTAGATATAAAAAAAATCATGTCATGTTACAGAGAAATCACAAAGCCTTAAAAAAAAAAGTGTGTCAGCAGTCACATCATCAATAAACACCAGTGAGCCGTTCCATTGGCAGCCATACATGCCCATGCCATAACACTTCCTCCACCATGTTTGACACATGATGTGGTATACTTT
>CM075006.1:11346819-11396635 GCA_037576675.1 Pangasius sanitwongsei
CATCCATTGGATGGATTGGACACGTGATTCAGAGCGCGGTCACGCAGGGGGCGTTCCCATAGCGTTTCGACGCAGCGTCTCGTTCCCTCGGGGAACTAGGGTTACATTTTTCATTCTAATCTCTCCTTATCATTTATATTTGCACATGACAAAAGACTGGAAAGGGCAAATTAGGTTGTTGTTTGTAGGTTAGTGAATAAAAAGAAAACATCAGCCAATAAATTGGAACAGATTTTCCCTCAGCTTGACTCTACAAAATACCCACTGCCCTGCTGTAAAACATCTGCCTCTCATTTACCAGTCATTCAGCATCAACCATTGATACGTTGTACAATTTATGTCAACAGATGGATATGATGGCAGTCATAAATATTACAAATTTATGTATAGTACAAGGTTCAGTGTTACAGAACTGTTATGTGTACTAACAAGCCTTTCCTTGTATCAGGAGAAAGCTTTACTTACACATGTATTTCAATGTCATGGAAGAGTTACAGTAATTATGAGTTTTATTTACACCTTTTTTTCATCCATGTAATTACCAGTTAGAAACTGAGCATTTTTCAAATGCTCTTATGTGACAGTTGTGCTGTCACATATAAATAAACACAGCAAGAACAACAGTAACATCTTCCACAAGTAAAGGTAATGAAGGGTATAATGTCAGGATTTAACTTGATTTAAATTTGCATACTTCTGTCACACATTCTCTATCATTTTAGTAATGATCTTATAATAAACATAAGCACTACAGTGTCGATTTTTAGCTTTCTATTAGCAAAAGATGATAAATTCTGGTTGAGATAATGCTGCCATAGAAACTAATAATATCTGTGTGTGTGTGAGAAGATGAACAGCTAGCAAAATCAAATATCCGAGTTGTCATCTCATAATTCTGCCTTGACATGAATGCATTTTGGAAACATAACGTTCTCCCAAATGATTTACCTCCTTAAAGTTCCTGCTCATTATTCAGTTATTCATCTTATATCATTCAGTAACTACTATGAATTATTCAGTACCTCCAGAGATACTAATAGAAAAGTTGTGCAGTTAGAAGAGTGAGGAATGTAACTATCTTAGAGGATTTAAGGGGTTAATATAGCTACACTGGAAAATGACCTTGTAATGAAATAACAAGGCCTATTCAGTATATTGCAAGTTTTGATCTGAGCAATTTGATACCGAGCCACATGAACTTGATACTTTGCAAGTAACACCCAAGGTTTATAAACATACACATTATATATATATATATATATATATATATATATATATATATATATATATATATAAGAATTACAGTAAAACAGTTCATGGATACATGCTTGCTAGTCAGTCTAGAAGATGTTAGATGGAAATTTATGCTAATTCAACTTGACATTAAACTGGAGTGTTTTTACAAAGTTGATTATCATTAGTTATGTATTCACACTTAAGATATTAAAGAACCCAGAAGCAAGCTACTGAATAAGGAAATTAGGCTGCATGTATTCATGCAGTGACAGTTTATTCCTCAGAGCTCTATGCCAGAAAGCTGTGGGGAACTCTTTATAGTACAACTAACTTCCAGCTTAAGAATGAAGCCTAAAATATACCAAATGTTTGTGGGGTGCTGGTTTATAATCTGAACAAAATAATTAAAAAAAAAAGTTTTTTTTGCTAAACTGTGAAGCTTTGAGTAGTGATTTTTTATTATTTTTTTACATTAAGCAATAGATCCCTGTAACAAGATGAAAGAGTAATACTTTCTAAATTTTTAAGCAATATGTAAGACATGATCTTTCATGGTGAAGGCGGCATTACAGACTTTTTAAGGGTTAATAACAGGCCCATCTATCATTTAGCTAGCTGCACTCTTAGAAAACAGGATTCTTTATGGATACTAAGCTTCCAAAAAAGGTAGCAGTTGGACCTTTTTCTGTTAACGAAGCACTCTGTTGTAGGGTCCTTAAGGGTTCGAAATGTTTTACGAGGGTAGGATCCTTGAAATTGCTATTAGATTGCTCATCATACAGCAGAACTGAGAAGATAAATTAATCATTGTGTATTGTGTAAGACAGATCATTTCTGTGACTATTAGCATCACACTTGTAATCACATCTCTTTATATCTCTACCGGAGAATGGTGTAAATAACACCTGGATTTTATCTAGTCCACTACTTCATGGAGAGTGTCACACTAGATTCAATAAGACAATAAAGGTAATTTTCTGAAAACATAAACAACTGTACATAATGCATTAGTGTCTGCAAATACTGTATAAAAAAACAAAATGTATACAGTTCCTAGAACACTGACAACTTCCAATTCAAATCAGTAAGGGCTTGTCCTTGCATTGTCCTGTGTCTATAATATGGCTTTGGAGGTGGAGGAGCTTCTCTTCAGTTTCCCCTACCAATCACAATGTACAGGAGTAGGAAATATCCACCCAGAGTGGTTGATGTGACAGCATTATTACATTACAAATCCTAGCAGGAGGAGAATGAGAAGTAAATGTGAATGTATGCATGCGTGTACTGTTTTATTTACATGAGCTTCATTTCTTATTATATTATTAATCATTTATTATATTGTTACATCATATATCATATATAATTTTAATTATCATACTTTTTCTGTTTTTACACAATTATACATTTTAATTGTGTTTTTATATTTTATGTTATTATTTTCTTCTTTCTGTTACTGCTATTATGTATTTCATTATTAATGTTTAGCTATTTTTCTATTTTATTTTTTAATTACATTTTGTTTATTTATTTCTGCATATTAAATATATATATATATATAGGCGGTTCTTAGCTACGTTTTGTGACAAAAAAAGTACCAGACTCTCCAGTGAAAGCTAGAAGTCTGGCTCTCAATACTAGTTCAGTAGTAGTGAACAAGATAAACATGAAAAAGGCTAAAGCAAAATTGTGTAATCTAGCATGGTGTCCCAGTTAACAATTTACAGCAATACACTGTATTGCCAAAAGCATGTGGATGCCTTGTTTTTTTAACATCCCATTCCAGATTTATCCCCCTTTGCTGTTATAATAACCTCCACTCTTCTGGGAAGGCTTTCCACTACATTTTGGAGCGTGGCTGTGGGAATTTGCCCATTTAAAGACATCCTAGACCATTATGTGCTTCCAATTTTGTGGCAACAGTTTGAGGCAGGCCTACATTGGAGTTTGATATTCAGGTGTCCACATACTTTTGGCGATATAGTCTATGTTTTGAGTCCATTCCTCAGAGAGTGTCTACAATGGGCTATCCAAATAAAGTGGTACCCAGCACCGTCTTAGAATGATAATCATGGTTTTCTCCTCTAGAAAAAAAGTGGTTTCTTCCCTCTATAAACACGTGTAGATATTGACTCAACAAGCTCAAGCTGAGCATTTTCAATACACAGCTCACCTGACCTGATCTTCATAGAGGGGTTGTGCCGATTGAACAACAGCTAAACATTGCTTGACTGAAGCCTTCTTTATGCATGGTTAGATCCCAAGTCTGAGTCAGATCAATTTTGGAAATGTTGTTTATTTGTCTTGGATCGTTAAAAAAAATCAATTCAATCAATCTGCACAAGTAATTTGCAAAATCTCGACAGATTCATGTTGAACAGTGACTCTTCACATTAAGGCAAACCTTAGCTTAACCTTTACTGCACTTACTGCACAAAATTACATTTTACTGCATTAGTCAACATAAACAATGAGCATTAATACATCATAAGCAATGTTAACAAAGTAACATAGCAAGTTGGCACATGTATTAATCAGTGTTTAAATATTAACTAAATGCACTTGCATTGATTGCTTATTCAATCCATCACTAAATAGTCCACATAAACTAAATGTTGATAATTTAGTGAATATTAAATATCAAAACTTGCTATTCAGCCTCAGTTTCAATTTTTGCCAGTTATTTGGTTATTTGTTTGTGTTAAGGTAAATAATGGGAACTTTAATGATGAACTACCTGTTACCATGTGGTTTTTGAGAGCTTTGTGAAGTGAGGTGTTAAAAATAATCATATGTTTGCATTCCTTTGCATTAATATTACATTACCTTGCAATATTGTTTTCTTGCCCAGTTTATTTTGCATTCCCTTGCACTACCTTTATTGCCGTTTCACTGATGCATAATCTCAAGAATTTCATTGTCAATGTCTCCAGTTAGGGCCACGCTTTTAAAAGTGTTAACTATATGTGTAGTAGCATTGGTAAGAAGAGTTTTGTTATTAATTCATGCAAATTTATTTCAGTAATAAATATGGTTCAGTGTAACTACCTTTATTTCATGCCATCACTGAAAGTCACTAAAAAGTAACTATGTGTAATAGGACTTCTTGCATTCCTGAGCTGAATACTCATTTATACTCATGAAGTTGAACAAATGCAATCACCTTCTCCAAATTGAAATATTTCCCTTGAGCTAAGCAGAGATTTCAATTGACTTTCACCAATGACTTATCCATGAGTCTGAACATAGTGTCTATGAACGTAAAATTCATTTAATTGCTCCATTGTCCAGTGGCTCTCACATCACCTAGTGTTATGGATTAGACTACTAATATATAATAGATAAGCATATTTTTGTGAGAGAATGCAATCCTAAATCCAAGGAATGTTAGAGTATTGCAAAAATAAATGTTATTGTGTGCTACAGAAATGTTTGATTTTTCTTCATGGGCTCTGTATGTTTGTACATTTCTAGTGAGGGAAAGATCTTTCTTATAATGCTGATCTAATTGTTCGTATGTAGAATATTTACAGACAGAATATTGCTGCCATTCAAACTGACTTCAGTGAAGGAGAATGCTATAACAAAACAACTATATGTAGACCATATAGAATATGCCATAAGCACTTACCCAGAATTCCCGCACCTATTTGTTATTTAAAAAGAGCATTTGCATAATGAAAAGAAAGCCCCATTAGCACTAAATGAATCTGCTAGAGTGGCTAAAATGAGCTTAGAGGTACCATGTATATAGGTCTGGTCACTGAGCTGCAGCAGGCATGAAAGCATCCAGAGGACTGACACATTCAGAGATAATAGCTGCCATAACAACTATCCAAAAGAACTCAGCAAGATTCTGGAGTGAGTCTCATTACTGCACACAGACACAGCAGAATTTGGGTTACTGAAATATACCCGCTCAGCATGAGTATGTATAGACAGTAATTTCCAGGCTATTTTGCCAATTTCAGGGTATCTTCATTTTGGCCTTTTAAACAGAACATTCAGCATGCGAGGTCAAGACACTGAAATTGATTGTTTAAAATGGAACAGCATGGCATGCAAGGCAGCACAGGCAGAGGAATAATCAGTGCTAGAGGAGATTGCTATCTTGCTAGATTCAATAAACGTAGCCCCGATTACTCTTGTCAGTCACCATGGAAACCATTCATGACAGCTGGCCGGGGGAAATGAGGATGAATATCTGACTAACTCTGAAAGAGACATACATACATGCTTTCATACACACACCTACTGCGGAATACCAGTGAGCTTGTTAACAGGATGCTTTCAGAAGGACGACAGGAGTCGACTTCAAGACTCTTTCTATGCAAAAGCAATCTCTTTCTCGCGTTCCTGGGAATTTAGACATGCAAAACTATCAGCACTGACAGAATAAGGAAGCGAAGACCTCAATTAAACTGGTGAGAAAGATGAAAAACTGGTCCAAGGCTGATTTTCAGCTCAAACTCCCTCCCTTTCTGGTCCAAGCATGGCAGAGTACACTGATGAAGGCTCTGAGAAAAGAATACTAGGTTTTATTTAGGAATAGGAATATCTGACAGTTCGCACCCTGTGAAGACATTTGGCTGGTTCCCATGTGGGAAAAGCGCTTTGGTATAAAAATGTCAGTGAGGTTAAGGTTAAGGTTAGATTTAGGTGTGTGTGTGTGTGTGTGAGAGAGAGAGAGAGAGAGAGAGAGAGGTTCTCTTTTCTTTTCTATATTGATGGTTTGGCAATATTGTAAGTAAACAATCATGCCAATAAAGTACTGTGGGAAATTAAATGGATGGGGTGATGGACTGAAAGTTAGCTGAAAATATCATCCCTAAAGCTTTTGTATGTTTACAGGTATACAGTATATATTGTTGTGTTACTTGCCTAAGCTGACTATGGATGTGTTTTCATGTGGGGTTTAATCTCAAAGGGTTTTCCTTATCAATAAATTCAAAGAAAAAATGAAATTGCAATATTGTTGTGCAATTTTTTTTGCCTTGTAATTAGCTCCGCCCCCTAGGTGGAACTGAGCTACTCAGCACTGCCGTTTTTTTTTCCCTAAATATATGTCTTATCAACAGAGATGATGGGATATGCTGGGGGAACCTGAAGGCTTGTCAGTATTTTCAATACAATTGCAATTCACCTTGCAAGCAGCTCAGTGTTTTAATCTGATGCATGCTAGATGTGAATGTAGAGAAAGTGTGTGTGTGTGTGTGTGTGTGTGTCCAGCCTGTGTGTATGAGGGCATGTATATGGCATGAAGAGCTTTGTGTTCCAGCTGAGGGCTGGAGTTTATATCACCAGAGGCTTGTCTGTTTGGAAAGATTTGGCAGCCATTTGTGCAACACCCACTCACTGCAGTTCACACAGCCTCGAGGAGAAGAAAAAGAGAGAGAGAGAGAGAGAAAGAGAGGGAGCTAGAGGAAGCAAAGTAGTGATTTCTATTGCTCTGGAGCGAGTAAAGGTGAGATGTGAGGAGGAAATGATAGAATCGGGTTATCTAAGGCTCTTGTTTTAGTTTATGAGTTTCTCCATTTTCAAGTTCTACTATGGGAATTATTCATAGGCTCTACTTATTTCTATGACCAATCACCTCTAAGCTAATTTGTTTCTAGTGACACATGCATCGATTTGCCAATAAATCCATCTGCAATTTAAATCATATTTAGAGAGAAAAGCAGAGAGAGCCAGAAACACACACATGTAAACACACACACAAACAGGTAATCAATGAACATACCAATGCAGGCCTATCAGATAGGCTCATAAAAGGGTCTGAGACACACACACACACACACACACGCTCATATTAGTAAAATTGCAATCAGAGCAGAAATCCTCTAAAAATCCTCTAAAATCCTCCAAAAATCATAATCCTTTGATTATGATTATTCACAAATATTCACTTTGCCTGTGTGTATGTACATCTACGTTCACTGTCCACTTTAATAGGAACACCTGTACACTTGCACATTCATGCAGTTATCTAATTAGCTGATCATGTGACGGCAGTGCAAAGCAAAAAATCATGCAGATACATTTGTATGTCACCTACATGTGAGCGTAATGTATATCTCCAATATGCATTACTGCTTATTCACTGACAACTTTATAGAGATTCTAAAGCTTCAGTGCATGCCACGATTTTTAAGGTGTCTTCGTGTAGTGTGTTAGGACAACAGCGTAATTATGCTGCAATACGGTTTCTTTGAAATACTATACTGTAGCGTGTGGGTGCGCGTGACTTTTCACAACACAGCATAAAATATTCCATCTTTTTTTTTTTAAATTCAGCTCGAATGCAGGTCATAGAACATAGGGAGACGACAGGCCAGCGAGACACTGAGAGCAGGGAGAGCGCCGCAGGGTCAGAGGCCTTAAATGAAGGTTCACACTGACTAAGGAACACTGACAGTGTGTGGCACGCACAGAACTTTTTCTGAGAAATGACAAATAATATCACTGTTGAAGTGTTGTACCTCACTGCGTGTCTCATGTAGCCTTCATATCTGCTCTTTTTCATGCTAGCAGTACATTTCAGAACACTGTAAGCTCATCAGTGGAAGCCCCTACAGTGTCAAACATCATTAAGTTTAATGTGAAACAATGAATTTAGGATGTAGGAGAAAAAAGATCTCCCTTATTTCCGGTACCCTTGTTCATTTTTAGTTGTAAATTCATTGTTGAGGAAAGAGGAAGCACAAAGGGGTGGGAATGCTGGTGAGAGGGTAACAGGGAGAATACATAAGATGGAGGGATGATTAAATGAGGTAGATTTGACCCGAGAAGGTCTCGCCTTCTAAAAATAGCGCACGGATTTCATGCCTTCCAGAAACGGCACGGTTTTTCAATCATGACTCATCGTTCTTCCATCAGACAGCAGACAAACGGTGGATTTTCATCAGTCACATCACATGCAGTGCTGCTTAGACAAACAGGTTGTGTCAGACAATAAGTGTCCAGTCGAGAAGCTACAAAAAAAAAAAACACTCAGTTTGTCCCTTTATGTATGTGTGTGTTAAGGCTGCTGTAACTGGTTTGATTTTGGCCATGTCAACGTAACCAGTAATAAATGCTACCTTCACAGACAGAGGGCAACTTTACATGCGATACTGCTGGATCTTCAGGCTCTTCAGTGTGTGTGTGTGTGAGTGTGTGTGCGAGCATGAGTGTGAATGTTCTTCATTGTTTCATTTTGACCCTATGAAGACGAGTGTCCTTCTCTGCCACTGGTTATTCCTCTCTCCTTATGTTTCATTCCATCAGCATTCTTCATTCATTCTGACTTTAGTCCTACTTTCCTTGACTCATCCAAAATAACAGGATGCTTTTGGATTTCCTCCATCTCCACTCACTGCTTAAAATTCTATCTAAATGCACCTTTTATAGCTTTCTTTCTGTCTCTCCATCTCTCTTTTGCCCTCCCTCAAACTCACTCTCTTTCTCTCTCTCTCTCACACACACACACACACACACACAACAGATTTTCCATTATCAACACAAGCACATAATATTATCGATCTTTAAATCAATATAGATACATGGCTCAAATAAACACAAAATATAAGTAATTGAGTAGGGAGTTGAAGAGCTATGTGTAAATTAATGAGCTATATAAATTAATTTATAGTGAAATCAGCTTTGATGAATTAGCACAGAAATCAAACCAAGGGCGAGAAAAGGAGATAGAGGGAAGGAGAGGAATAAAATAGCAGAATTAATAAAATTTGATAGGAGACATAAGAGTGAATCAATGAGAGAGTAAGAGAGAGAATTGGCTAGAGAGACTGAGAGAGAGAGAGAGAGAGAGAGAGAGAGAGACAGGGAGGGCTATAAATGTGCTCATTAAAGCTTGTATGGTATAATAAAGCAGAGCATAGCACTCAGCTAAATGACATTACAAAAATAACACCACCCCCCCCCCCAATCTATCGCTCTTTTCTCTCTCTTTTGGTTTGGTTTTTTTCTTTCTTTCTATTGATCTCTTAACCTATCATTCTGTTTTCATTTGCTCTTCTATGCATTCTTCCCATCATCCAGTGCACTGTTTTATCCCTAACCTCATCCCTCATCTGTTCAGTTCATATCTCATTCCCCCTATTCCCATCCACCCATCAATCCACTCTTCTGCTCTTGTGCAGTTTAGCACAGCCTTAGTAAGTAGCTCAGTGCCTGCAGTGTACCAGAGAGAGAGAGAGAGAGAGAGAGAGAGAGACCTACTAATGTCACCATGTAAAGTCTTTTGTTGGTTGTACATGTTCATCTACTCACCAAAAGCATTACAGGGGAAGGTGAAAAGCTTTCCTATAAACACATGTACTTATGTACACACACCCACCCACCCACACACACACACACACACAGGAACTGGAATTCATAAATAGGTTTTGTACACACTGAACATTCCTAGCTTTCTGAATATTGACTTGCAAATTGCCTTTTTTGTTTGTTCTTTTTAAATATAGAATGTCTACTCATCATCACACAGCATCAAATTAAAAATACATTGATTAAAAATACAGTTTCATGCAGGATTATTTGCTGTGCTGCACTAATGATGAGTAATATGCATTTTCCACACTGCTACTTATTAGAAAACACACACACACACATTTACAAACTATCAATGAAATGTTTAATTACTCCAGCACATTGGGTATTGGTCTACAGTGCAATATGTAATCATAGTTTAGAAGTAATGTATCTCTGCACTGATTAAATGTGCGTGTTGAAGTTACCAGTCCTCCTGGTGAAGGGTCAAATGTTACTCGACTGCTGCTAATGACTGGCTCTTCAGATAATTTCCAGTTAACACGCTCAGTTTGATGCACATTAGATAATGAAGAACCGAGGTTAATGCAACATTATGAATAAAGTCAGTAATGCAGTAGATATTAGATTAACCCTTGCATACCTTTCCAAACATTTATGTTTTGCTTTGGTGAAATGTACCAGAGCTAAAAAAAATAAAATAAAATAAAAAAAAAGCCATAAGGCCCTAATTTATCCAAAAAAAAAAAAAAAAAAAAAAAATTTAAATAAATAAACAAACATAAAAAAGTGCAAGCTGATTTACTAACAGGGTCTGTGGAGGATTGTGTCTTTCATGTGCTTTCTCTTTCGTATGTTTGCCTTAATGAATATGCAGTTTGTGGTGTTTATAACTAAGTCAGCAGGGCTAGTGTCAAATTTACAGAAACTCTGTTTCAGTTGAGCACAAAATTAAAAAAAAAAAAAAAAATCTAAAAAATGATTAGTAATGAGAAAGTTTACCAGAATTATGCCATAGTAAACTAATCAGAAAGCTCCTCAAAATGATAATAAATATAGTTCATATTAAATAGCCTCCAAACATTCTCCATATCATGCCAGCAGTGTGTAAACTGAGCCTTTGAAAAGATTTTCATTCAAATATATGGGCTTTTAACCCCAGGTTATCGTCATTCTCAACCCCGCTTTTAACCCTGGGTAAAGTATGAGCAGTGTGATACGTGAAAAAAAATAACCCAGGATTCCATTTACCTGGGGTTTAGAATGACCCAGGGTTAACTATTTCAAGTGTGAAAATCCCTATTCAGTACCTTATTAACATAATTCACACATCTACACTCACATTAATTCATATATTTTTAACAGATTTTTCAACCAGTCTCACTGCATTTAGTCAGCGTTATACCTGACTTCCACATCCTTTTTTCTCTTTACTTGCCAGATTTTGTGTACGCATGCAATTTATTCAACTGCAAAAAGCAAATTAGCAATCATTATTTTGGATCTTAGTTAATCAGGTTTAAATCATCGGTCTGTATATCACCAACAAAGATAAGTGAAAATCTTTACATTTATATGAAAAATGATAGCACAAGCAATGCACCAGGCAGGAATAATCATTGTTCAGCAACCCAAATTATGCGGTGGATCTGGAGCCATGCAGGGCATCATGCACACACACACCTACGCACCAAGAGACAATCTAGCGTAGCCTATTCACTACAGAGGTGGGAGGAAACTGGAGAACCCTGAGGAAACCCACACGGACACAAGGAGAAAAGGTGTAACTCCACACAGACAATAACCTGAGCTCAGGATTGAACTGGGGACCCTGGAGCTGTGAGGCGACAACACTGCCATCTGCTACCCACTCACAGAAGAAAAACAGAAGACATGGCCTATATTAGAAAAAAACTGGGACTTGCTACTTAGCTGAATATCTATGAACAATCTGCATCACTCTGACTCAATAGGCAGACATGCTTCATAAACAACATGGAATTTCATCATGATAGACATTTAAGTTGTTCGTAATGAGTCCTGTTATCTTAAAATGCAATGCAGACTAGAAAGATTTTTGCCATGTCACTAACAATTAACTGTTTATACTTACATGTGCTTCAGTTTGACCATAGGCAAAGCACATATACCATTTTAATGTTCTCTGTGTTTGTGCACGTGACTAGAGGGTGCCTGGGGACTCACACTGCCCCCTGCTGTGTGAACAGCACCAGAGCCATGCGTGAGTGCACATAAAATGATAGGGTTCCCTGTCAACACACTAGAACCATCATCTTGCCAAGTTTCATCAAGGGATGAAAATGGAAAATATATCCATCTTGTCTGCTGCAGCTCCGCAATATTATTTTTCCCGGGTCTCCATCTCTTCCTGTCATCTGTCCTCTCTTCCGCACCTGCCAACTTCACTAATGTCATTTCAAAGGACGACACATACAAATTTGCTTCTCATAGGAGAGAATGACTTATCAAAACTGACAGCTCATGCTTTATCAGCAGATGTGAATTGGTAACGGCGTGTGTGTGTGTATACACACACACTCACATATATAACGCATAAATAAGTTTAGAGACGCTACTGGACATCTGTGACAGAGGGATTCCAGATTGGACTCCCCACCTAGTGATTACGTGTGTGTGTGTGTGTGTGTGTGGTATTTTGACAGGGCACAAAGATCAGCACAGGTTAATCCCCACAAAGAAAAGATTTTCTCTGAGTGTAGCATGAGTGATTTTCAGCTTTCATTTGCACTCCTGAGCAGCTAAATGTCAATTCCACCTTCTCGGATCGCTCATCCACTGAGACATTACGACACACGACATAAGACTTTAAACCTCTTAACAATGTTTTCAGTTTTATGTAGTATTCATCAAACTTGTTCTCTGGAACCCAAGCATCAAACACACACATCACATTCTTCTCTTTAGCATTTAGAAGCTCCAGGAATATACCAGAAAGTTCTGCCTGAGACAGGCAGTGGGGGAAAAAATGGCACTTTTGTACACTTGTCACTTCATATATGTTTAGAAAGCAACTGTTTAGATTTTATAAAGTGTCTGAGACATCAGGATGTAAAGAGATTGTACAAAGCTTCTAGAAACATAATCCAGGGTGAGGAATGACATCATTACTGATGTCTGCAGAACAGGACATGATTTTACTTGCACTACAAATTACACTGTTAAATACTTTCTGAAGCATGCACACACACACACACACACACACACCATGGGCTAAACTGCATTAAACTATCTCTCCCTCTTCTTCACTATTGCTGAAAGCAAGGTTTATTTTGTGTCATTCTCTAAAATCACATATTGTTAAAAATCTGCAAGGTCAGAAATATGACAAACCTCAGCCATGACTGTGGGCAAAATGTTTTCATGTATTATTTTAAAACCTCAAGCACAGAGCAGGCTGAGGAATACAGAGAGAGAAAAGAGTGTAGAGGCGGGAGAGAAAGAGGAGGGTTAGAGAAAGAACAGCAGGGTAGTGTGTTAACTTTTTAACAGGTTGAACTGGTGCTTGAAATTTTCAAGTGTTGTAGCACAAATTAATCCATAATAATACTTCTCAATAAGTGTTAATCTGTGTAGGCGGGAACAATTTGTTACTTAAGCTGCAAAACAGAAAAATAAAAATTAATGTAATTTGTTTTTATTAATGTTAATTTTGTAAAATGCACAGGCTTTATTATTATTATTATTATTATTATTATTATTATTATTATTATTATCCTAAAAGTGACCTGGTGTCCTGGATATTTTTCTCTCTTTATTTCTTTTCTCTTTTTTTCTTTTTTTTTCTGCTTGAAACCTGTTAATTCCTTGTTAAAGAAAAATTATACTTCAATTTGTTATAATTAAAAGCGCTGACAGTGACAGTGAATAACATCTGTAACTTTTCCATGCACTATTGCTTGGGCAGATGGAAAATGTTTGATAATTACACATATCAAGTAGTGAGAATAATTATTAAATTACATAAATGACTACAACTACACTGAGCACATTTGTGTGGGTTTGACTGTGATCTTGCTGATATTGACACCTGAGCAACAACATGAACACACTGTACAGTCCTGTAAAAGGCAGAGAGAAAAAGGCAGGTGTGAGCAGGGGATTATGGGAAAGAGAAAATGAGAGACTGAGCAAGACTGCCTGTAAGAGTATGAAGATAATAGTGAAGATAATAAAGGATGGTAAATATCATAAAGACTGATAAAATGATGGATATAGTGAAAGCCATAATAACAGAGTTTAAGGAGTCTGTCTCACTTCTTACTCACTGATCCCTCCTTTTCCTTTTTCTTGTGCCTGGTATTGCAGGGATTGATAAATAAAAGCCACGGATTTACTAACACGATCTCAACAAGGAGAACACACCCCCCTGAGGGGTTAACGGACAACCCTAGTATGAGAACTTTCATCAAGTGCCCTACACAAGCTGCATATGTGGGCTGAGCATAAAAAAAAAAAAATCAAAATGCGTTGTATGAGCTGTGTTTTGTGTGTGTGTGTGGGAGAGTGTATATACCTGCTTGGCGAGTTTAACTGAGTCAGAGGTGAGTCTGTCTCTGAGATGGGGGTCCAGATGAGCCGCAGGAGCAACCTCCACCACCTTCTGATGCCGTCTCTGAATGGAACAGTCTCTCTCATACAAATGGATCACATTTCCATACTTATCACCTGGGAAGGAACGAGTGAGGGTAGCACAGGTAAAGAACGGAGAAAACAAATGATACAACAAACAAGTCTAAAAATATATATATTTTTGGGCATTATATTTCAGGCTGTTCCTTTCTAAGTCTGCTGTGATTTTGCAGACTCCTACTGAGCTAATCACTATGCAGGGATCTTATCTTGTCAATAAGATAATAAGGGTGCCGGAAAAGCGGCTGTTATTTGTGTCTCGCTCACTCACGCTCACATTTAGCAGGCAGAAGATTCTCCACAAGGGAGCACTATTAGTCAAGAAGCCATGGTGTGCATCATTATTAAAGAAACCTTCATTAACAGGTCTACATCTGGGTTCTCTGTCCATAGTTTTCCCACGGAATTGGGTTCATTTGTTTCTTTTTTTTTTTTTCTTTTTTCTTTTTGAAGATTATAGCAATTCCTTCATTCATCTCCAGTAACTGCTTTATATTGGTCCCAGGAACTCTGGGTCAACTAATTGAACTCAATTTTAGTCATATAGCACTTTTAAGAATACACATTGTCACAAACAGATTAACAAAAATCCAGACAGTGGCAAGGAAACTCCTCCCTGAGATGACATGAGGAAGAAAGCAGAGATGAAATGAGAAGGAAGCAGACTCTTCTAGGTGACACTGGATAGTACGATTATACATCGTTACAGTATACAGGTGCGGGAGGGTAAAGTCAAACAGCACTAAGTGTGCTGAAACATGTTCAGTATGAACATATTAATGAAAAACTGTCCTGGGATGAGCACAGGGTAGGCTTTATGATTACAGCAGCAGTTCTTAGATACCCATATACACTATCCAGATTTATCCACTGAAGCGAGAGCGAGTCTTGGGTATAAACTGTTTTGTGGGACATCTTAAGTTACAGTGTCCATGTGAGACCATTCAACGGAGTCAAAAGTGAGTCATAAGTGCAGAAGCTCCAAGCAGAAGTAGAATATCAGGATAAATCAGGCAGATTCAGAGGGTGAGAGGAGTTACAGCAGTAGAAGTATGTCAGGATCAGGCACCGGCATCCCATCAGGCAGCTAAGTGGCCACCAAATCATCTCAAACGCACATTGCCATTAAAATGCTCAACATACCACGAAAATTCTCAGCATACACTAAAAACTACAAGGTCGATTCCAGACTTAAACGCACACACACACACACACACACATCTTGATCCCATTCCCATCCCATTCTGAGAGATTCTCATATCTCACCTAGTGATGCTGGACTAAAATCATTATGTATAAAGATTATGGCTTGTTATTGGGCTGGCATCCCTGGAAGAAACTTTTATGAACCTGCACCAGCCAGATCTAATATATGCACATGTCTGTGCTCAAACTGTTTATATATGAAGTATATGAAGAGTGAAAGACATCCTGTGCAAACCCAGAGTTTAATGCTGCTTCCATCACTGGACAACAGCAACTGCATGTTAATTAATCACCTTTTGTAATAACATAGTGTTAGCAACAATATACAGTGCTTATTAAACAAAAAGCTTACAGCCAGGATGCCAATAATCTATAAAGCAGGGATATTAAACAATTTCCCTTATTCTAAAAGTCTCCCCATTTGAATAAGGACTCAGTAGTCCCCTCTGAAAATATTCAGGTCATTCACCACAACATTCAGCCCAGTCCTGTGTCCTTCAGCCAGGATGTGGAGACGAGCACCAGCAATACAAAACACCAGAGTGCTACTTTGCTTCACTGACACTGTGTGTCCTTGTTCTTTCTCACACAGTGCACTGCTTCCACCCAAAACACTGCTATTCTCCCTTGATAAGCCATATTCAATTTTAAATGTATAATATCAAGTAAGCGCCCAGCGCCAGAGGAACAAATCATGCTTAATGAGTGAAAATACTCCCACATAATGGCTAGAATATGCCAGAGTCAAGCTAATAAATCATAGTAAGAGGAATCAACACAAACAAGCACACACACACACACACACACTCACTCACCTAGAATTTGCACCTCGATGTGGCGTGGTTTCTCAATGAACTTCTCTATAAACAGAGCACCGTTTCCAAAAGCAGCCAAAGCCTCAGAGTATGCCCTCTGGTAATTCTCCTCTAACTCCTGCAAAATCATTCATTTCAAACATTACAATTAATTTATACAATTTATCAAACATGGACATGTAGGGAAAATGGAGTAAATCCTTCAAAGGTCAGTTTTTTAGAAGGCTCTGCTGTCTGAAGTGAAATGCAACTTTGAAAAAAAAAAACATGACAAGCCTTCAGTTATAAAATGTTTGCATTAATTGAATTTGTTTTTTTTTTTATTTCTTTCTCTCCCTTCCTTTCTCTCTTGCCGAGCTAAGCGTGAAATATTTCATTCTCTTGCAGGTGTATCTATGATATTAATATTGATTAAATTATTCATATAATGGTGTTAGATTTGTTAGAATTTGCCCATATGCTTATAAGTTATGAATAAATTATGAGGCAATGAGAGTGTAAGGGGAATTAGTAGTAGTGAAACCTTACGTTAAAGAAAGCAGTATGATTACTGTACATGAAGGTAGAAATTGTTATATTCTGGTGGATAGCCATCACATTTATTTACAGATATGAATACACACTAACACACATACATACCTCATACTCCCTGACCACCCGCATGCCACGGCCACCTCCCCCATAGGCTGCTTTGAAAATGATGGGAAAGCCGTAGGTCTTAGCAAACTCCTGAGCCTCCTGCAGAGAGGATATTGGAGCAGCCGTCCCTGGGACCACTGGAACACCTACACACATATAAACAAGTAGATTATTAGTGTATAAAGGACATACAATATAGGAGGATTGGATTTTTTTTTGGTAAGGGAAAACACGTCTTCAAACGACGTCTAAAGACTTACCTCTTCATACAGTACTTAAGTTAGCACTTACACACACCAAAAAAAAAAAAAAAAAACTCCCAACAGAGTTTTGGACTGATGGTATTCCTAGTCTGTGACCTAGTGAGCCAATATCAGAATGTATTTTTGATAGACTTCAAAGCACTATTGTAAGTCGCTCTGGATAAGGGCGTCTGCCAAATGCCGTAAATGTAAATGTAAATGTAAAACACCATACCAGCTTTGATAGCTAGAGCACGAGCCTCTACTTTATCCCCCATCTTGTGCACCACTTCTGGACTTGGGCCAATGAATCTAACCCCTGAGTCCTCACAGGCCTGCGCAAAATCCGAACGTTCTGACAAGAACCCATATCCTGGATGGATGGCATCCACATTATTCTCCTGCAAAAGAGAGGATGAATGTAAAGTGGCAGACCAATGAGAATGTAAAAAGGGTTTTAAAAAAAACAGAAATAAGAAGAGGGGAAAAAAAGAAATAGCTTGAAAGACAGAAGATGTGTGTCAGCCCTAATTAGTCTGAAAGCATGCAAAGCAAATACTACATTTATTAAAATCCCAATCAGGGGGTAATTGGAAGCCAGCCTCTCTCTCTGTTGGCTGAGTGTGTGCTCCCCATGATAATGGATTAGGAGGAAGAAGCCCACTAAATCACTCTCACCGAATAAGGCTGGATAGATTATGTATGGAAAAATCTGCGTGTGCATAGGTGTTTGTGTGGGCGTGGCACCTTATTGTTACAGTCATAGATAAGCTCCTGGTCTGGCATATGAGCTGTCTACTGTAAAAATTACACAGAAGTCAAGTATGCCATGTTTACAGGCAAATGGAATCTGAAGGTCTGGCCAGGTCATTAACCTCAGCTTTGAATGATTGCCATTTATCCATAGTGTAATTATAAATTATAGCAAAAAAAAAAAAATCAGTGCAAAAGACTGCAAAAAAACAAAAGATTATTTCCAAAGCTAGAACAATATTCACCTGCTGGCACAAAAGTCTCTTTGTTTCTTAATAAAGCACGGCCTGAACCTTGTGTTCATTTAGAGAGCCCCGGCATTCAATATAATTGACTCGAGTCATCACATCCTGAACTCAATTAACACACAATTCTCAAGGTGCAAACATTATGAAGCAAAACTTTTCACACCAGTCAGATTGTAGGACTGGTTAAACATTTCATATGATTGCTATGGAACAGTGCATTGAAATTTTGCAGAAAGAGCAGAAAGAAGAAGAAGAAGAAGAAGAAGAGTGGGGAGGAAGAGAAAGTGGATGAAAGGCACTATATATAAATATAAATATAAATATGGCATATGGTATGACAGCGAGCGACACTGGGCAAAGAGCACAGCCATGTTTGATCCTCTTTACTGTAGTATTTATAACTATATATCTCTAAAACTCCAAACCAGGCAATTTACTGCAAAGGAATGTGGTATGCTGCTGTCTTACCAGCAGTAATAATGTGAATTCAGCTGACTGAACATAAAAAGTACATACTATTTATACCCAATTTAGTTATCAGTTCCGTCTCTTTAGTTTGGTCTCCCTCAATCATATGGTAGCACGGCTAAAACCTGATAGTGAACTCGGCTTTTGGTTTACAAAATATAATAGTTAAAGCTAATGCTAAAGCTAATGCTAGCTAATTTGCCAGTGACCTTGCGTACTGGTTTACACAATATAACAGGCCAATGTTAGCTACCAACATGAAGTGTGTTAGTAAGATGCTGGGCCACCATAAGCTGCCAGAACAGCTTCCGGGCACCTTGGCATAGATTCTCTGGAACTGTACTATAGGCATGAACACCATTCTCCCAAAAGATATTCCCTCAAATGGTGTTTCGATGATAGGGAAGGAGATGCTATTAACGTGTCACTCTCCCTTTTTTTTCTTTTCAGTCAAGAGTTTGTCATTCAGAGTGCTGTACTTTATTTATGGAAAGTTTTCGCAGGTACAAACAGGAAGCTATGTACTTACTATATAGAACGGACCATATAATACAATGTAATATATCAATATATATTTTATAAGTATTATATATAAATAACTCTGTTTATACAATACAATATGCAGTATGCATAGTATACTTGATTTATGTTTTATACATGTTCTCCTCAACCCCACATCTTCTCATCTCATGCTATAGATGGGGAAAGTTTCCCTTGTCTCCTTGCTCGATCACTCACAATATTTATACGATCATGTGGATGCACATAATCTTTCCACCTTTTCTATGAGGTGAATAAGGAGGGTGGAAACCTATTCATTTTTCAGTAATCTGCTGGATGATATTTCTTTTTGTTCCTGAGCATCCACTGTTATCTTTTTCCCTTAGGCTTGGTAGACACTATCATTTTTGGGGTTTCGATTGTAGTACAGTATGCAGTAGTATTTGTTGCTTAGCTATTTAGGACTCATACTGTTTAACATACTGCGGATTGAGCTGTCAAAATGCATAGTTTTGCCAGTATTGGAGATTGAATGAAAAAAAATGTGTTCAGTGAATGTATTTTGTATAGACAATGAAAAACCCATTTATAATTTGGTCCATATGGAGTGCTGTGTGAAGAGTTTTGAAAGAGTGAACATGGAATTGAACAGGCAAATGCATGGCTGTAGACTGACAGTATTCATTTACTGCATCTCTAATAAAGATAATCACATCTGGGTTTTTGTGTACAAAATGTGAGCTTGATATTTCATGGACAACCCACAAGATTGCATCTTCAGTGATGAGGCAGGACTAAACCATAACAAATAATGGAGAATATTATTGACCACCAGGTCACTGTGGTACAATGTACACATGAGGAATTGCTCTGTGTGCTGCCATCAGCCAGTATGGGTCCATATACCACAGCTTGCTTTAATCAATGATATATATTTCATCAACAGCAGAGTGAAGCTATATTGTTATTTCAGATAATGTCAGTTTCAGCCACACTGCTGTGGTGGTGGTCAGCCTGTTCCCTGACAAAATGTTTATTCTGTCCTATTTATCTTTAATTAACACCACAGAGGAGCATTCCTCTGTATGGAAGTGGAAAGTATACGACAGAAATCCATATGAGAAGTAAAACCTTGTTCAGAGAAGGCATGTGGGGACATTACATTAGAGTCCTGCCAGAGCAAAGAACGCATAGCAGGAGGTGCTTCCCACATCCCCTGCTGCTTTTATAGATCAGTGCATTTTTAGTTTCGTAATTATAGTTTGGGAAAATTGGAGCACTGGGTTCAGAAAATGTGTTGTAGATTTCAGATCTGTTCTGTCTTTGTGACAGAGAAAGTGTTAGTGATAGGAAACAAAAACACAGAGATAGACAAAGCAATAAGGCAGACCATCAGGGCAAGTCAGAAAGACATACAGACAGGGAATCATCTTGAGGCAATCTCATACACTATATTAGTAGCAACAGACAAATGGTGGCCATTCTGAAGTGATGAAGCGTATGCAGGGTTTTTGGAAAAAGGAACGCCCTAGGCAGCTGTTTGTATGCTCTTACCAAATAGGAAGGATAAAAAGCATTTACTTCAAATAGTCCTTTTTAAAGGTCATTGCTGCAAGGACCCACTGATGGGCACTTTGCTCCCAAGATTCAGCTGCAGCAACCAAATGTTCAAATACTTGAAGAAGAAAACCCTAATATTACTTAAAAGAAATAGCTATAAGCAGTGCTGTGGCAAGTTAGCAATATAGTGGTTCCATATTTTAATTAACAACTGGTAGCTTGTTCATTTGCTTTGTCTGCATTTATGAATAAGCCTACTTTATATTAAAAAAAAGGCTAAATGAATTATAATCAGTGAAATATAATGGTGGCATTGTGATTTACATAAGGACGACAAAACACCAGTTTTATCTTTGACATTTGGCTGAATTTCAAAGGGCTGTAAACTTTCGACTTTTACAGAGGGAGACCCTTCAGAGTTCCCATAACAGTCACAGTCACAGAAGCACACAGTCACGATCATTTCAGAATGGACTGCAGCCTGACCTTGGCCACTTTGATGATGTCAGGTATGTGGAGATAAGAAGCAACAGGGGGCAGCCCTTTGCCAATCAGGTAAGCCTCATCTGCTTTCTGTCTGTGCATCTGGCCTGTATCCTGCTCGGAGTACACAGCCACTGTCCGGATCCCCAGCTCTGTACATGCCCGGAATACACGGATTGCTATCTCACCTGGACACAATAGGGAACACTCAGACATTAAGAGACAAAAAAAAAAACAGGAATTAAGTCTGTCTCACCTACTGTTACATCAGACTAACTCCTAAATAGGAATAAGACATAATACTAGTTCAGCACACTCTGAAGGATGTGACCAATGGCCTCACCTCTGTTGGCTACCAGGACCTTTTTGATTGGCCGGTACTCAAGGCTCTGAGGTGAGGTGTGGGCAGAGCGTGAGAGCAAATATGCTCTCCGGATAGAGAGCATGCCCAAGCCATGCCTCACCACTCCCAAATACAAGACCATCCTGAAAGAGAGAGAGAGAGAGAGAGATAAGAACAGATTGTCCATTTCAAAAGCATCCTTCAATAAAACAGAATGAAATATAAAACTAAATGATGTGAGAGATAGGTCATGGTCCATAGAGGTACATGGGACAAGGGCAATACTGAACAAAATTACTGGACAATATTACTTACATAAATGCTCAAGACTGAACTAATGACCCACAAAGTTTTATAACAACACTTATGTGATGCCATATTCTCCTATTTCCTCCACATTGTTTAGACTATCCACCATTACAGTCATTATTGCCTCAGAAAGTGGACTTTTTTTTGCTTCAGTTGGTGTGTGATTGCTGCCATCTTATGGATCAACACAGTACTGCCATACACAAATATTAAAGTTACTGCCTTTCTCTCAAGACAAAAATGACACCCAAGTTGTCCACACATATAGATTAAATGTGTATATTGGTAATAAAGCATCATGCATCACACTGAATGATGAATGTCATTAACACTAATAACTTTTAGTTTAAGACACAATATAATACAGCATTACTGAATCTTATATTCATGTAGCAAACTCTGTGAATAAATACGCAGCAGTGAATCTCTGTGGTTTGTGTGCACAAGCCTTCCAACTTTGTCCTTTATACATGAATACACCATAACCAGCTGAACAACATTGGCAGCCAAGGAATGTCCATGAAAAGCATTGTATCCTTGTATAAAGGAGCTTCATATAAAGAAAATACAAAACGTTGATAAAACATCAATCTTACACAAGTAACACACAAACACTTCCAGCCAGTATGTCATCTGGTGCAATTCATATATAGTACATGGGGGTTTATTTAAATTAAATACACCCCCATGTATAACTCTCTTATACAAAGATCAGTTTTATTTTTTGCCTTGGGTCCCCTGTTGGTTTCTTTTTCAAGTTTTCCTTGTGCTGTTATCACTGGATTGCTCATTAGGGATATATCTACATCAGTATTCTGTAAATCTGCTCTATGACAATGTCTGTTTTTAGAAGTGTTATACAAATAAAATTGTTTTATTGTTTTGTAAGATTTTTTTTGTTTGTTTTGGAAGAAGTGTAGGTCTGTAGCAGTATTTAAATTATCACCTCATTATTATTCAAATTCATTTGAATAATAAGATCTTTATGAAATTAAAAAATGACAAATTTTAAATAAATTTGACAGTCGCTATATAATTATATAACATCTCCTGTTGTCATATTGCATATTGTACATTTTGCACAAATCACCTAAAAATGATTTGAACCTTAATGAGAAGAAATCATTAAACATGTCAAAGTATTAAAAGTATTATTAAATAAAACCTCACAGAGACTGTTCCTTACACACACCTACTGTACACACACCCTTACTTTGTACATTCATAAGGAGAGGGACTGTAGGGTCATTTATTATTTTCTGATAACGTGCCCATGTCATGTATTTGTCAGTTTTCTGTATGACATTGAAGAACTGCACTGTGCTTTAGTGCAACAGTCACAAAGTCAGACATGCATACACCTGTACAAGCAAAAACCTTAAGACCTGTCTGAGCATGCTGACTTCCTTACCACTTCACACATAATGCGGCAAATGAAGCTAAAGCCATGTCTCAGCACAGTCACAGAGGATACCTTATTAGGTTTTCAACAGGGAAGACCCAGCCCTGTTCCTGCCTTCAATGCAGCTATAATTGCTGTGCTTAATGATAAGAAGGGGCAGGCTACTCAACAACTTCAACGTGTCTTTTTCTTTTCCTGCTTATTAACCTTTATGTAGCAATCTAAAAGCCAGGCTTCACAGAACAATTTTCCCATATTATTATTCTTCACACATCCTGTAATTTTCCAGAAACTGCACTAATGTGATGTTGCTATATGCATAATGGAATCAAGGGGAACATATGAACTTACTGACCAATCTAAAGCCCTGCCCATGCACCACAGGTTATACAGTATTAATAGATCAGTTTTAGGAATCAAAAAGTGTAAATCCATCAACAAGGCCTCTGGTGAGAACAAGACGTAAACAACATCATAATATTACCTAAAAAAATGGAGGTCAAATGCTTCTGCTCTCAGGATGAACTGGTTTATAATAGCTAGCTAACTTCAACTACTTGTTACTGCATGACGTTTTTAATATTAGTCTTCATATGAGGGCAGTTATAGATGAACAATCCACACTGGCTTACATTAACTCTCATTCCAAGTGAATGATGAATGTTAGATTAGCTAGCTAACATTCAGCATGCTAGATAACTTTAGTTACATTTGGACTGTTAAGACTGCAATATTCAGGAGCATTTTCATACACATGGCATGTTATTTTTTTTTTCTCATATTACCAAGTAAACAGCATGAAACAATTATACATTCCATACAGTTCACACATCTAGCCAGCACCAGCAAGACACTTTAATAGGAACACCTCTACTCTTGCTCATTCATGCAATTATTCAATCAATTATTGCCAAGCGTGGTGGGCAAAAAAGCATTTAAAAAATTCACAACATGCTGAACCATGAGGATCACTTTTTTTTTCCTATTCTGATTTGATTTTATGCATTGCACTGAGCAAGACTACATGTGTTCCTATTATAGTGGCAAGTGAGAATATCTATGTTCTTGCTCAAAGACTGACCAAGGTTTGTGGCAGACAGCAACACTGGCAAGCATGGCTTGGGATCTGTTGATTAGCATTTCTCCCTCATTCTGAGTTTTATCTGGTATTCTTAGAGTATGTTTATAATGTAACTAATATTCCAAGTTGCATTAAATTCACACTATGCACACAACTAATAAGGGAAACTGCAACCCTGTTATTCTTCCCACTTGCTAGGATCAGGAACATGGCTGATACAGACTAGATTCGAATTCAGGTTCAATGGCAGCCATGTGTCCACTGGACATTAAAATAGTTTATATTTAAAAATTTCCATCCCTGCCTAGACAATCCTATAATCCTATAATTGCAAAGCTCTGCCAGTTTCACGTTCAGTTTTAAAAGTATGTTTTACTTAGTTGGACCTGTCATTGATGTTGCACTCTATGACCTTGTAACTCATTGTCAGAATGGATCTGAGTTCACCACCTGAATTGTAAGCAGTTCTTCTGCAAAAATCTAAAAATGCTGAAGTTACGTGCAGATTAGATACAAGCTAAGTGTTACACAAACATGGCTGATCTGTCTCACACACAGTTTGCCTCAGTTTACGTCACTGTCTATACACTTAAGTCTGAGAATGACGTATGATGTGTGTGCACGTGCATTTTAGCCCGATGCTATGAGGTATCTTTAATCAGACCAGCTTATCTGAGGCACTCTGAGTGCAGTGATCAATGAGAGATCAGCAAACAAAGCTACCATATCAATGATTAGTACAGACGAATACAGTGTCAATCACTCCTAATCCATGTAACACATGAATTCCAGCAGAATTACTACACTGAGGAATTAGGTAATAGATATGAGGCGTAATCTAAGCTAATTCTTTGAAGTAATCTAGTCTATTGCTTTAAAGAATGTGATACAGAAGAATGAGTTTCAGTCAGATAATTAAGTGGGAGAGTGAGGTTATTCTGAGCTCAGAAGTGCACCTGAATTGTTTTTGTCTTGTCTTGTGTTGAAAACTACTATCTCATTATCTCCCAAAAATACAGACGGCTATTCCTCCTTACTTGTCTAATTCTGGCCCCATCTCACCTACACAATTGCCCAGAAAAAAGAAGAGACATATTAGCCCAAGCACCCTGTACCTTGTCCTCAGATAACAAACCCAAGGACATCACCTCTTCAAACTTAGAATTTACAACTCTTTTCTTTCTGTGTTAGTCAATGAGACCTTTTGCAAGTCCGCACTCATCCCTGCATTCTCTTGGGTAAATTAAAGTCAGTTATCATAACACATTCCACTTTGGAGTAAAAGGTCATAAATAAATGAGAGCAGGACCGGGGTTAGTGATTTACTAGACCTGGGGCTTTTAAACAGAACCTTTAACATCTTGATTAAAGTGTGATTGTGGAAAAAAAAAAAAATTCTTACTAATGAAACCCAATATGTGATGTTAAATTACAATAATCAGAGGATTGGTCTTTCAGACAGGAATTAATTCAGCCCTGAGCTAAAATGAATTTTATAAAGACAATTCTCACTGAAACAACACTGGAAGTCTTTCCTTTCACATATATGTTCAGGCTGAGAGAACCCATTCAGATGGTAAAATTTTCCACCATATACAGTACAGTTCTGAAAATTACAAGTTTTCCTGAACTGGAATTTTTTGTCTTATTTGGACACGTAGTAAAGTTCTAGAATTTTCACAAGTCTGTTATTTAAAACTGGAGAAATATTTCAAGATGCTTGGCCTACATCTATCTACATGTATAACCTAATCTACTTATGGAAAAACATTACTGACAAATTTTACTGACAAGAAGTTTACAGTGGGAAATGAGTTATCATTCCGATTATCAGTATCATCTGCATCAGCCTCTGTCTCATCCCCTGAGCTAAAATTCACTCACAGCTTTTAAACACAAGCCTTTTTTCTCACAATCTTTCCTCTTTACATTTGACTTGCTATTGCTTCCCTGTTTGTCTTTTTAACTGCACTTTGTGGCTGTGTGTCATCAGTGGGGCAAAAACAGCTCCATTAGAGCACATAAGAAGTCAGTCAAGCAGTTTGTGTGAGTTAAAATGGAGTGCTAACATTTTAGCATTAGCCTTGTAAGTCAACATGGACAGCTGTCAAATAGCCACGAGCTCTGTTTTTTTTTTCTTTCTTTCTTTCTTTTTTTTCCTTCCCGGCTATACATAACTTTCAAGTAAGAAAGGGAACACAACTAATAAGCCAAATAAGCCAAAAATGTGTTTTGAAGTGATGGTTGCTTCAAAGTAAGTGAAGTGCCTGACAAAATTACCTACACCGAATGAACACTTTGCTGTTTTTGTGTCTTTGTCTATGCCAGTGTTTTTTCAATTAAGAAGATTTCCATGTTTGGAAATGGGAAACAGTTCTGCGGTTGGCTATAATAAGGCAGTGCAGCAAAAACTGGGGCAGCAACTTTGTACATACTCACAGCATTGTGCATGTCAGGTCAAAACAACTACTGACTTTCTGGCAATGCTGAAACATTATTAATGGCAAACATTTGTTGCATGGCTTTAATTTGTTGTATGAGTTGTGGTCTGACAGTGAACCATCCCAGACGCCATGTTTTCATTAAAATAACAAGGTAGGGCCATAATATTAGAAACAGCCAGTTATTTTAGAATAGTGTCTATCGTGTATATGACTACATCGTACTTGTAACCGTATCATAGCCCCCAAAGGGCTGGGGCTGACCCTGTTAATGGACTAATTTGAGGTTTGTATTTCTACAGTAAAAATTGCATTTTGAACAAAAAAATCAAACATCATCAGTGATGGCTGTTCATGATATTTATTAGGAAAATACTTACCTATCAGGACACATAGGAACACATTCATGTCAATCATGCTGTGTCTCTTCCATTAGCCAGCTCTTTCATTCAAACTACACAAAACCTATGGTTCTGGCATCCCTTCATGTAATTTGTACTTTGGGCATATTAGTAGTCTATTTACGTCTAGTGTAAGTCTATCTCGTTCATGTTTAATACACCTGCTATTGTAAATCACGTGTGCCTTCTCAATCGCTGCTGCTGACATGCTATGTATCAGGCTTAAATTATTTATTTATTATTATTTATTTATTATTACACCAAAACATAACTTCACTTATAGACTGCATGAATCTACAGCCTAGGCTAGAAGGATTCAGCCTCAGCCTCTACTATTTATATACCAATCTGTGTATTTTCACTTACTTCTTGGATTCACAAAAGCAAAAAAATGTAATAAATGAATTGAATGAAAATTCAATTTTTATGCAACTAAATAAATCAAAAGGTGCAATGCATTATCTTTGTGGTTATCTGATTTATACAAGCTGATCGATCTTACTTGCTCTGAGGGTTATAAAGTATTAGAACTTTAAACTTTATTTGTGTGTTTTGAGATTTGTATCTGATGTAAATATTAATCAAAATCAACATGAACTCTGTACACAGGTTCTTTTTTTTTTTTTTCTTTTTTTTTTTAAATATTTTTATCAGTGCCTGGATGTACTAATGATGTAACTGTTAGACAGTCCTTCTGCCAAGCTATGCCAGTGGTTTATTACATTTAAGTGCATATTTATTTATGTAGGTGTGTTTTCTCTGAGCAGGCTAATCATAAATTGTTGTAATGTGACTGTAGAGTGTTGTAACTTTACATGCAAACATACTCTATAATCACTCCAGTATGACTTAAACTGCACATGACACGTGGAAACATGCTATAAAAGCCATGACACATTAACAAAGATTCCCATTCCAGATTATACACGCACTGCACATTATTGTTTATACTTACTACTAACTGATATGTATACCAGAGTGACCAGACCTAACTACTGAGTTCATATTGCTTAAACCTTAAGCCTGTATGCCAAACAAACACAGCAACATCAAAGGTCCTGTAGCAATCTACATGCATGCTCACGCGCACACACACACACACACACACACACACACATTCTTCAGTAACAAAAGCAGGAATAGTACATGTGTCTTCCTCTGTCACATGTACATGCACATTCAAATATACATGCACATGTACACAAAACCAGAAACCTACATACAGACACACACACACACACACACACACAGGCATGGTATGTCATGTGAGCAAATTAATACACAAACAAACAGTTAAGAAGTTCAGATGCAAATTTACACATGAAAATATGCAGTCCAGCTGATCCACAGCTGCATGTCCAGTGCAAACACACTCACACATTAAAAAAAAAAAAAAAAAAAGTTAATAAACCCTGTTTCCCTGCAACATGGAGGGTGTAAAAAAAAAATTCATGTGTAACACATAATCACCTAAATTTAATACCCTACCAGTCTGAACAGATCCAGAGAGAAGTCTGAGACTGAACACTTACCTGAATTTACCTGCAGTGAGCAGTCTTCAGGTCACAAATGGATGAATGAGGCAGAAAGTGACGCTTTGGTCTTGATATTGGCTGATTCTGAAGGAGGAGGTGTGTGATACACTGATGAAGCTTCTATTTGCACAGAGCACACATATACACTCATACACACAGTCAGGGGAAGTGTTGCTGTTCCAGCAGACAGTGAACAAGAATGTCAGGCCTTGTCCTGTTCGGCATACAATGTTCAGCCCTCTCTCTCTCTGTGTTCATCCTGAGGCTGCTTATTATGCAACCTGAGCATGCCCCCATTCATATCAGCCAATCACAGCCAGCCTGACTCAAAGAGCAAAGAGCGGCAGGATTTAAAGAGAGAGGGAGTGAGATATGGATAACAGAGTGAGAGGGAAAGAGGACAGCAGTAGCATGCTATAGGCCAATGTGGGAAACCTTAAAAACAGAATGAAATAATATTGTCAAAAGACAAAATAATAACATACTAATATTAAGTTTTAAAAAAAAGTGAAGATCAGCTTGTAACATATTAAGGGAAAGCAGCAGATAGAGTCCTGTGCACAAGTATTCACTCCCACCATTGAATTTTTCCACATTTTATGTAATTAACCTATAGAAAATAGCCCATAATATTTAAACTGGTTTTCCAATAGTTGGCAACATTATTTACAAATTTAATAAAATACATAAAAGTTGTGATTGCATACATTTTCACCACTGCTGCTATGAAAACTCTCAATGAGTTCTGGTGCAACCAGTTGCCAACAAAAGTCATATAATTAATTAAATGGAGTCAAACTGTGTGCAAATAAAGTGTCACATGTTCTCAATATAAATACACCAGTTGCTGGAAGAGTTTGCTAGAAAACTTACCTAAACAAACATCATCACGAAGATCAAGGTGCTATCAAAACAAATCCAGGATATGCTTATCTTATAATGTTCCTATAACACCTATGCCCTATTAGTACAAGTATGTCAGTGAGGTATGGCTGCAGGGTATATACACTCACCATCCATTTTAATAGGAACACCTGTACAACTGCTCGTTTATGCAGTTATTTATTCAGCCAATCATGTGGCAGCAGCACAATTCACAAAAAGACTGGAAAAAGACCAGGTGATTTTTTTTTTAATCTTCAATTGTCCAGACTGGATGAGTCTGTGAACATGATAACCTCAGATTCCTGTTCTTGGCTGTGAAAATTGATGTGGTCTTCTGCTGTTGTTGCTCATCCACCACAAGGTTCAATGTTTTGTGCATGCTGAGATGCTTTTCTGCTCACTATGGTTGTAAAGAGCGATTATATGAGTTACTATACACTTCCTGGCTGCTTGACCCAATATGGCCATTTTCCTCTCTTATCAACAACCTCTCTTATCAACAAGACGTTTCCAACCACAGAACTGTCACTCACTCACTGTTTTTTCTTTTTCTCACCATTCTGCGTAAACTCCAGAGACTGCTGTGCGTGAAAATCCCAGGAGATTTTTAGCAGTTTATGAAATACTCAAACCAGTGCATCTGGTACCAAGAACAATGCCACAATTAAAGGCACAGAGATCACACTTTTCCCCCATTCTGATATCTGATGTGAACATTACCTGAAGCTCTTGACCTGTATCTGCATGATTTTATGCATTGTGCTGCTGCCACATGATTGGCTGATTGGATAACTGCATAATTTAGCAGGTGTACAGGTGTTCCTATTAAAGTGGATGGCGAATGTACATGCACATATGAGCCTAGCATTTTCTAGGGCCTAGCTGCAAAGCCTAAACAACTGTTTTCATAGCAACAATTACACGGGGAAAAAATGTAAAACTCACAGCATATTAATAACTTTTCACTTAATAATTTAATTTTGTTTGTGTTGTTATTACGTTTGGTTTTAAAAAGAATTGGTCACATTACGGGCCATAGGGCCAGTTGTTAATGGCTGCTCTGGTAGGCTGTTTGTTCAGGCCCTCTAGTGGTGTAGACGCCAGAGTCTACTGTCTGACAATTATGAGAAATATAGCAACAATATCAACAAAAGATGCAAGTAATAAATGATCTATCCACACATGGAATATGAGCTTTCTCTGTCTCGCTGTTGTGGAGCACTCAAAAACTGAACAGACGTGTTGCCTTGGGACTTGTTTACAGCTGGAATTCCGGATGTAATGTGGTTAAGTATTTGGGACATCACAAACAAAACATTTTTGCCATAAAAAAAATCATATTCCAAGAAAGCAACCATAAAATAGAGCTGATGGGTAGAAACAACAGCTGTATCATAGTTTGTTTAGTTTATTTATTAAAATGAAGCATTTTTAAACCATGATCTATTTTGGTACATGTCTATCCTTTCCTTTATTTGAGTGGAAAAAATGGAAATTCTACCTGTTTTCAATGTGCGTGTTCAGCATTAAATTTAATTTGCGATGTCACACTCCACAGTAGTGGTTAATGGCTCGTATGAAAGTAGACTTTCAGGGCTTTAAGAATTTGCAGTTTTCCATAAGTATTTCTTTTTTACCTAGCCTACAAGGTCTAAATGTTTTATTGTGGCAGTTATATACGGTGTTTTACTATCAAAAAAGCTTTAGTTGTGCTGTCCTTTTTGTCGCTGTACCAATGCTATTGTGGAGAGGGGTGAATTGTTTGCCCAGCAGGAGGCTGTCACTGCTCTCCTTTCCTAGCTCACCAGAAGCTAAACACAGACTCACGATACTCTACACACAGAAACCCAACAGTGTCCAGTGCAGTGATAAAACAATTCTTTTGGTTTATACTGATTGAAAATGTCAGATAAGTTGATTTCCATTCTGCTGGCACAATGAAACAAGTACAAGTACTCATGGTTTAGCTTGGTTGCTATTGTGTGTAGTAAGTTCCCTGCTAGCACTTTAGATTAGATTTTATTGTGCATTACAAGTACAGAGCCAATGAAATGCAGTTTCTCTGCAGATCCCAGCTTGCTAGGAAGCCGCAGTCAGAGTGCAGGGTCAGCCATGACCCTGGAGCAGATGGGGTTAAGGGCCTTGCTCATGTATCCAACAGCAGCAGCTTGATAGTGCTGGGGCTTGAACCCCCAACCTTCTGAGCAGTAACCCAGAGCCTTAAACGTTCAGCCACCTCTGCCCCTTTAGGCTTTGTCACAACACAGTATTATACTGTAATATTATACAATATTACATCTATTTTTTCAGGTACAAAAACCTTCCATATGGGCCCAAGGGTGACTTTACGTTTAACTCAGTCTCATGAGGAATCCATTTGTTCATCCTGTTGTCATTAGCTGGCTGGCTCATAGCCTATCCTGGGAACACTGGGTGTAGCTACACCCTGGATGGGATACCAGTCTCTCACAGGGCACCATGCACACACTTCAGCACCTAGGGACATTTAGCATAACCAGCTACTGATATGTTTTTGGGAGTTGGCAAGAAACTGGAGAAACCCATGCAGACATGGGGAGAACGTGCAATTCCACTCAGACTCAGAGGATCAAACCAGACCCTGGAGCTGTGGGGCAGCAACAATACCCACTGCATCCCCCATGCCACCTACTAATATTATTATTATTATAATTAATAATAGTCGTCAGCTATAGTAACTGCTAATACACTTCTCAGAAGCAGTGATTTTAGTATTTTCCATTTTTAGTGAAATCTGAAGAAAATTATTCTTTTTTTTTTAAAATCCACTCCAGTTATTTTTCACTTATTTATCTTCTATCAGTATACACTACACCTACCTTCTATGGGTTATAATAAGGTAAACACAAATGGCATGTGCTCTGGGATCCATGTTGCCTGTGATTACATAACAATTTTACTCCAGGAAGCAAACAGTTAATGTTACCATTCACATCTCTGTGTGGATTACAACCAGATGCACAGTGTCATCCAAGTTAATATGTGTAACTGTCCAAAGGTCTAAAATCACATTTGTTCCCTGCAGTCTACACAACAATTTGTTATGGTGGCATATCTAGGCCATAGGTAATGGAGAAAATGGATTAAAAAATGAACAGAACTTATGTCCAAATTGTGAGAGCGGCACTGTGCTCTACTGTACTCTAATTTACTACTGTAAATGTGAGTTCAGCGTATAGTACTCCAACTTGATATATCAGAAGATTATGTATGTAACTGTGGTTCTGTGACTGAAAGGAGAAACGGCACTAACTAATGAGGCTTTCTCATTTCCTTGCTGAGTACTAATAGCAAAGTCAGTAAGTGATCTCACATGTGTATCCTATACCAATAAAAGGCCTCCTAGGGTTTCTACAACTGTCACTGCAGCCAATGTGTGTGTGTACTCTTTTATCAAGTTGCAGGTTCAATGCATTCCTAACCTCACATTAGGTCTCATCAATGAAATCGGTAGATTGTGGAATAGCCCAGCTACTCACGTGGGTGGATATACTATAAAATGGATTAGGCACTTGTCCAGCTATATCTATTATCAGCTCTTACATTTGGCCTATGCCTGCTGCCAGCTCCAACACAGTAAAGGCACTCTCTCCTCAGTCTTCTGTTCCTGCCGCTGCAGCCAAGCAAAGAAACTTTCCTTTTTTTATTCCTAGCAGGCTCTTTAGCCATATCTGGCTGCACAGATACTAGATAGCAATATTTCCATAGTCTGCAATGCAAGCTGCAAACATTGCTAACAGCATGCTGCACGCTGACAAGGCTCTGTAAGTGTCTGTTGCAAATGTTCAGGTCAAACAATTTGGGCATTGATCATGTTCATCATTTAACTCCTACAGGGCTTGGCGGAACAAAAAACCAACTATTCTGCCCTGAAATACACAAGAGTATGGCAAAGTTCATAAATTTCCAGCAATTTACACATGCTATAAGTTTATCCTACCATTTCAAAATGATTTACTCTGCATCCACAGTACCCTCGTTATTACATGCCAACCGAAACAATTGGCCATGTGTCTTGTTCAACAAAACAATCAATCACAGAGGGAAAAAAGCAATAAGTCAAATACTACTGTCACCTACAGTGTGCCTCAGTACACTCTATCTGAAATTTCAATTTTTAACAAGAACAAGATCAACAAAAAGAGTGCTATGCTCAGCAGCTTTGAATTAACTTCCTCGAATGTTTGACAAGACGAGAGGATGAGTGTGACATGGGGGGGGGGGGGGGGGGGGTTGGGGGCTTTGTTAGGCTGCACGTGTGGTGTCACACAAAAGATACAAAATATAGTGCAGTGTTAGTAGAAATTGATTATTTTTGTAAATGGAACATGATATACTCAGCCTGAAAGTCACTTTGGGACTGGCAACTGCATGCATAAATTTCCTATTATTACTAGACTAAAATGAGTTTTATATTAAATATTTACCTGTTTACATGTTCACATGTTCAAGCCAACAACATATAAATAGACCATTTAATTTTTTTTTATTCACAATTATCTTATTAACAAAATGCATGGTTGTTATTTTACTTTAATATTTGTTTTAACTGTTTTTAACATGTATATTACACCTTGGAATTTGTGCTTAGGAGTTAAGATAGCTAACACATGTTATGGTGAATGATCAATGAGCATGCCTCATGAATTTAATATAACTAAAAATGTCTTCACAAATCTATTGGAGCTTTAAATGTAAACTTGTTATCATCAGTCTTTATGAGTGCAATGATTACACAAAGTTACACAATAGCTTAGATAAGAACCCACTCCATCTACAGTTTTCACTCTGACTTCAGTTCAGCACAGCATTGCTTCATTTGCCTGATAAAATCCTCATGTCTCTCTGCCTGGGGCCTTGATTCAGTTTACCTGATAAAAATATTGCTGCCTTCCTGAAGAATGAAAATGAGATGCCTTTCAAAAGGGAGTTTGTCTTGCAATGTTTGCTAACAGATATGATAAACTGTCTTATCTGTTTTATCCTTTTTTAAGCAGTTTTATCCTTGCTAGATAAAGTATAGACCTGGAGCTAAATTGATTTTTTCCTGAATGTAGGCAGCACAGTGGGTTTAATCATGAGCTCGGCTTGCTGTCTGTTTGGAGTTTGTCATGTTCTCCTTGTTCATATGGGTTTTCACTGGGTTCTCTCCAACCATCCAACAAATTGGCTATGCTAAATTGACCATAGTCGTGAATGAATGTGTGAGTCTGTGTGTACACGATGCCCTGCAATACAGAATAAGCCAGACTGGGTTTTTATTTCAGCCTTCAGTCTTGAAATTACAAATAAATTCTGCTAATAATTTTGTGATGTCATTTAGCTGAGTGTAATTGGTATGTGGAATAATGGATTAATCAGCAGTTGAAGTGTTGATGTGGTGATTTTAGGACCAAAAACCATTAATCCTTTCATTAGTTAATTTTACATGCTGACATGCACTACAAGCATAGATGCACGTGCAATACATTTAAAATCCTGAAACCTGATAAAAGCAGAGGTAACAGTGAATCAGATTTGGAGACACTACTGTCTATGGGCAGGTTGTGACCACTGCAAAATGAAGTTATAATACTGTATATGTTTTAGTAATTGTGTAAGTATTTAGTATTTCATTTTAGTAATGGACATTGTGTGGAAAAGCTGAAAAGATCACATAACAGATGACAAAGTTCCAGTGTCCGAAAAATTTAGATTTGATGTTGAATAGAGCACTTCAAAGCACATTCATTTAAGTATCTACATGATGAAACAAAAGAAAGAAAAGCAAAGATAAGATGTGGCCAATATATGACTTACTTTTCACTATGGACGTGGATTTTAAACTGGAAAACTTTAAAAACAGGAATTCATTTCAGAGGTTTTATGTTCCACATACCACTGCTTGTACGTTACCCTTAATTAATAAATGTGACTCAGTCGTGCTTTTTGGATAGTTCGAAGAAACGGTTGCTATAATAGTTTTAGAATTTATTAAATTTATTTCAAGCCTCTTCTACTGTCAGTCATATAAAATGTTACTATGCATAATATAAATACATTTGTGATAGTTCCACTGGGAATTATTCAAATAGCTTAATAATAATAGGTAATAGTTTTCCTTACACAGTAACAGTTATTCCTTGTGTTCTACAATGCACGCACAAAATACACAAAAATGCAAGAACATACTCAGACACTAAGGATAGCAAGAATTCATAATTAGACAATGAATTATGGTGGTCTTATATACTCTATTAGCAGGAGGTAACCTGAAAGTAGCAACTCAGAACTTGGGGTAGGTGGACCTCTGCTTACAGGGAGGTGCTTTTCAGAGCACGATATAGTGATGTTATTAAAGGGTTTTGTGTGAAGCACTCCGTGGTAAATGACCTAACCAAACAGGCCAATGGACTGGAGGAAAATCTGCCATGTCAGTCACATTTATTTGCAAAATGCAGACTTTCTCCAAACAAACTGCTTAAATATGCATATCATTGTTTATATGCTGAAGTTTTCATTGAGGAGATTTTATTTAGCATTTTTGAATGGACTCTGTGCTTTGTAAAAGTCAGAGGTTAAGCTATAACCTGAAGTTTTCCCAGCATGGGAAAGTCGTCAGTACAGAGGACTACCTGCTTTAACGGTAACATGACAAGCTGACCTGTCATGATTTATTCATTTACATTTATAGCATTTGGCAGACGCCCTTATCCAGAGCGACTTACATTTATCTTATTTATACAACTGAGCAGTTGAGGGTTAAGGGCCTTGCTCAAGGGCCCAGCAGTGGCAGCTTGGCAGTGCTGGGGATCGAACTCATGACCTTCCGATCAGTAGCCTAATGTCCTGGCCACTGAGCTACCACTGCCCCTTACTTAAATCACATCTGGAATAATTTAGGTCAGTCTCAGACAATCTCAATTAGCTTAACCTCTCAGCTTTATGACCTACTGTCTATAACTAGAAGTACACTGTCACAGACTGTGTGTGTCAGAGCAGATAGGAGAAAGAGCTTGCCTCTGTTTATTTGCCCTTCGCTGTAATACATCACCACAGCCACATGGTGTCAGTAAAAGCACATTTAGAAAAAGCACAAATTCTTAAAGCTCTAAAATATTGAACAATTTCGATTTTTCAGACCGGTAGTCCAATCTGAAGGGATGTGCTGTCTTATAATTGGATATATCAGATTTAGAATCAAGATATTTTCTTCCAAGCTAACATGAGCTGAATACCAACTGGCATCTCACTGGACATAAGTGCACTCAATAGAAAGCAGAAGCCATTATTTTATACCCTATGTAGTGCATATGGATTAGAGAAGCATTTGGGAGGCATTCAGCCATTGTTCTTTGTTCAGTGGACTGACGATTTGAGTAAAGCCTTTTGCATTGAAGAATATAATGCAAGGAGTTTCCTTGTGAGAGTATGGAAATGTTTATTTCATTAGCAAGTTGTTTAAAGTGTTTAAAGTGAGCTTTAGGAACAAACTTAGAAAACAACCTCAAATGCTAGTAACGTGCTGTGCCAATGTATAAATGTATTTATATACAAACACTTACATATGTGGTTTTTGAATTGTCCCAAAGATTAATATTTTTTAGAATGAATACATTAAAATTTATATTAATGATGTACTGATCTCAGATTGACATGGCATTTTAGAAGAAAACAAGATAGACTGAAGGATAGACCTTAAGACATTACAAAGTTGAAGAATGTTTTCAACCATAAAAGAACAATCATTCTTCTTCACTAGACCCAAGCAATTTGAAAGAGCATTCAGTGAACTGAAAGTCCAATAATGATTGAAGAAAAGTAAGAAATCAAAGCTAATCTGGTGAAGAACTGGCCTATAATTTCTCTGTATTTATCTTTAAATCTACAGCATATCTCTTTCATCTCCATTTCTATAGTTGCTCAGCTGTTATATAAAATATTCCTTATCTTCCTTATTCACGGAAAATTTTTTAGCAAATTCTATTTTAGCTAATTTCTTATTTTGCCTCTCAGTATATTTGATATTCCCATGTCAGCACTTACCATTCTCCAAATGTGTGATCTATTAGCTGATCTATTTACACTGTTCCAGTCACTGACATTAATGAGCCCCCCAGGTGACAGAGGAAATGACATTCATCAGATATTGGGAAGTACCACTGTGGAGCATGGGGAGGAAGGGGATACTGATATACTGAAGAGGAACTTTAATGAAGTATTAAACACCATCATGCTGACACACTGCATATTTAAACACTCCATATTGGTGTGCCAGAGAACACACAAAGGGTTTTCGCACCCACTTTAACACACACCAACACTGAGAAATGTGTACATTATTTCCACTACACGCTTGTGGCAGTGGGGTGCATCATTAGTGGCACTCTTCAGGTTGGTGGGTGGTCAAGAAATGCATGGAGGACCCGCAATCACTAAATGTCACAGAAAGAAATCCCACTGAGTGCAGAACTCATTTCCTGTTGACTGCAACCTTTCTGAAGTTCTTCATTATTAATAAAGGCCACGCTTTAGACACACACACACACACACACACACATATGTATGTATGACATGGCACTATTCAGGCTAAACATTTTTAAACCAATATTGCTTAAGTGTTGGTTCCTTCACTTCACTGGTGCTGATCATGAGGTTCATGGTTGTCTCTTTGCAGGGCTTGTGGTGTCTGCCAGCTCTGTAGAAACATATATCCAGTCTCAGTCATTGTCGCCACGGTAACAATTCAAGTGGCATGCAACCAGAATGTGTTGAGTGTAGGATTGTGTGCTGGGGATTAAAACATATTTTGAGGAAATGTGACAGTCATCTGCCATAACGTTTGATTTCAGAACATCATGTACAGATTAAGTAAATAAACCATAAAATGATGAGGAGAGTGATACATAAGCCTGATTCATATCTGTGGCTCCTGTACGTGTCCATTAGACACAGATGCCAAGTTTCATCATTTTGCCAAATACTGGAATTACTGTAGAAATTTGAGTTTAAGGGAGTAGTATGAAATTTTAGATGCTTCTGCTGTCTATGTGACAAATTCAAATTTGGGATTCAAATTTTGGTTCCATTTGGGAACATCCATTTGGGGAAAAAACCCTCAGTTAAATCTATATACCTTGTATGGCTATACCTTGTGAGTTGTCTTTTAAGGAAAAGAGAATCACTGGCGTGGACCTGATTTTAGGGCATGATCTATTGCAGTTAAATATTCTGAATCATGGTTTTTTTTTTCCACCAAAGTATTTTTTTTAATTATAAGTTTTAAAGTTGTAAAAATTACAAACTGCACCTAGAGCACAGTTCCAGGGCTTCTGGTTCACTCCTGAGCATGAGGTACTGAGTAAACGTTTGCATTTTTCTCGTTGCATGTGTCAGTGTGGGTTTCAACCAGGTTCTCTGGTTTAATCGCATCTGGTGGAATTAACCCAGAGAACCTGGTTGAAACTGCTTTGGCTATGCTAACATTCCCCTAGACCTCACTGAGTGTCGGTGATGCATGGATGTGCTGGACTTTTAAGCGCTATGTCTTTGTTAACTTCTGTCTGATGAAGCATTTGAAAAAATCTGATGTTGTTTGCGGCATTATGGTTGCCCTATATAAGCACAGACAGGACTGAAGAAACAACAAGAGACAGCTGAAATAAAGTAGACATGGGTGAGAATAATGATCGGGGGCATCGTGGTCAGGGCTCAGTGGGAGCTGGAGCTGAGGAAAGCAGAGCAAATAGCATGGTTTGGTGACAGCAACCCTCTCCCTGTGCCTTTAAAGCAGTCTTCCTCTGATGGACTTGACAGCAGATTGTGTAGTGTGTGTGTGTATTTTCACACATTGAAACGATAGACTGGCCCAGATGTCACATCTTTTCCCAAGATAACTAAACAAGTTATCGCCTGTCTTTCATTAGTTAAGCACATAATAATTTAATATCATCCTCCTGGTGATTGAATTCACTTTCCTCAGTTCTCTTGCTCTCATTTCATATTATGAAAAACATCCTTTCCTTTGCATTATTCTGAATAAATATGGAAAAGAAATGTCAATCTAAGTGGTAACAGTTAGAACAATAGTTAGCAGAGACTAAGAGTGATGGAGATGTATGAACAGGTTATGAAAAAAGTAAGGCCAAAAAAAAAATCTGAATGAAACAGGGGGAGGGAAAGGGAAGGAAACTTATGCTTCCTGCCAAAAAGAATCCTTCTATTTCTTGCCTCTGTGCTCACTTTCCCCTCTCTCTCTCTTTCTTTCACACACACAAAAATGCCATTCACACACTCTCTCTATCTCTTTTCACGCACACACACACACACACACGCACACACACTGCACAGCACGGCAAGGTACTAAGATTGCTAATGCGCTCCTTCACTCAAACTGCACATCTCATCCAAGTCTTGGCTGCAGGCTCTGGAGAGCTGGATGCTATCATGTGGCACACTTGGTGGTGCTACATAAAGGTCAGTGAGTTTGCTCATCATCATCCTCTCTCTCACTCTCTCCCTCTCAATAGATAAAACACACAGCACTGAAAATGTTTCAGACAAAAGCAGTGGTCATTCCAGGTTTTTAAAAATGGCATAGCACAATGGAATGAAAAATGTGCCACTACAATCTGAACTTAAAATGTACACATCTGAATTTTTATTCCTTGATTTGAATTTGTAAGTGAAGTTTTGTAGTTGAATTGAAATTAAATTTGGGGGTAAGGATTTAAATTCAAGTTTATAATAATGTGTAGAAAATTCATTCAATATGGTACCAGTTATTACTGGTGTAATGATATGGTGTTTCATTCAATATGAGGCTCTTAATTCAATACGCCTGTGCCTCCGACAATACATTCAAACTGCAGACTGCATAATAACATAGGCTACTTTTCGTAAAAAAAAACACTTATATGATGTTAAGTGTAATAACCTTTAAACCTAATCAAGCCAGCACTCCCTCCTCTGAAAAAGTAACTTCCTCTTTATCATAAATCAGGAAATGCTTAGGAGTTTAAAAAAATCCTTCTTCCAAGCACACTCTTTCCATGAGCCATCATGCTAACATACTCGTGTACTAGTGTACTGACTCAGGAAAAACAGTAATAACTATGTTCAACAGTAAGCAGGAGCTGGAAGATTTGCCCCGATCTAAGGTCTAGTGTATTAGATCATTTCAGTCTCCTGGTAGGTGACAACATTGATGGCCGAACAGATACAGTGTGCTGAATCTGTCAAATATGTGCAAAATATATCGACGCATACACATACACAATCAGGTCTAAAGAAATCACAACGGCAATTTGGAAGTTTATATTCAGTAGTGTAGAATGCAGGATTCAAAAATACATATAGGGCTACAGAGAGCTGCGTGACATGCTAAGACAGCGGAATTAGAGAAATGGGCTTCAGACACGCCACCCAGAGTCACACCATTCAAAGCTAGCCAAGTTTAATTTTGTTATGTTCTAATACATAGCTTTTGTTTTGCTATATGCTGCTAAGTGTCTAAATGGATCACACAAACACTGTATTATTTTTAAGTTTTAAGTATTTTTTTTTTTTTTATAATTTTGAATGTTTTAATTCATTAAAAAATGGAAACCTAAGACATATTCAGGTGATGTACATTTTTGCTGTAATGAAAATATATTGTATTGAGACACCATATCTTATTGTATTGTGTCATATCAAAATGAATGGCCATATTATTGTACACTAGTGTATTGGTTTCATAGTTGCTCTATACTTCCTAATACTCAAGGGATTTGGTAAAAGTACCTACAAAGGTACAATGATGATTTAAATCAACATGCACTACATAATTATGACTCACTAACTCAGAGATATGATTTTAAGGTCAGACTTGTTTCAATGTGTGACCACACCCACGGAGAAAAATCTGAAATATGAAAATTTAACAAACATTGTTCTAGTTGATCTATTGGTAAAGCATATAGTTTTAAAAACCACTATCAGGTCTAAGCCCAAAATACTGCTGTAAAAATAAGTAGGTTTGGGTTTATGGTGCATGGACACGTGATTGACGGCAGGGAGACGATCATTGTGATCTAGTCCTCACAGCAGACTATCATTAGTTGGGGAAGCAGTTCAATTCACTTCATCCCATTTGGGGTTTCTTATTGCGATCCTGGCATGAGTCACGAGTGAGCAGAGGGAGAAAAGTGAAGAGGGTTGACTCTTATGTACTTATTCTGGTAAGCCACACACACATACACACATCTCTGGCTTTTTGGATATTCTATATTTTGACATATTCATTTTTCATTTAGTGCTATACACAACATATATAGAGTATGCTTCTGTGCTATGTTTTATTGAGTGATATTAATTTTAATGTAGCTGTCTATCTATGTGGACGTGTGTGTGTGTGTTTCAGGCAAGCTCCACTGAGTTAATAAATGAGATTTGCTCTGGGAATCCAGGGCCAGTTCAGTAATGAGCCACAGCCTTGCACAGCCATGCACTCTGCTTCCCTTTCTCTTACTCCTCTATCTTTACTCTATCCTTCGTTCTCTCTGTACAGCTGTTGCACTCCTGTTTGTCCATCTTTTACGAATATGTTTATAATGCTACATCAATAATAATAATAATAATAATAATAATAATAAACTATAATAAATAATAAATAATCAAAAATCACCTTCTAGACATTTTCGTTAACTTATTATACTAAACATATTATTGAGGTGCCACTTAATGGTCTTTCTGACATCAAACCCATCATCTGAATGTACATCATGAAAGTCATTATCTCTTTTCACATACATAGTCATCCTCTAAAACTGGGATTTCTATGGCCAGATGACTCTAGCAGATTTGATGATACCATTAAAAAAGGGCACAGAAAGCAGGAGGGCAATATAATCACTCAGCAATGTAATCACTTTAGAATGGCTGAGAGAGCACGCTGCAACACCGGCGAACAGACCGGACTGTCCGGAAGAAAACAGAAGTGACAATTCTCAGTAAAACGTATCGACCCATATTGACATATTGAAAGCAATCTCATTTCATGTGAGCTGGCTTATAATGTAGCAGTCATGTTAATGACTTAAAAATCAATAACTGCAAGAGACTAGCAATTGAATTGTTATGTTTTGATATGAATGGTTGGAAAACATTCTCATCATTGTTTCTTTTATCATGAATGCTTATACAGATTCGTAGGGGCTGAATGGTTCCATTATAGTAGGAATACATGATCATTTTGAGCATTTTAACAGCGACACAGTGGTGCAGCGGTTAGCGCTGCCACGTCATAGCTCAAGGGTCCGCTGTATATGGACATCTGACCATCTCTTGCATGTGTGCCTTCTATAAACTGCTGCCACAAAGTTGAAAGCACACAATTGTCTAGAATGTCTTTGTATGCTGTATATTTAAGATTTCTCTTCAATAAAATTAGGAGGCCCATACATGCTCCAGAATGACAATGCTCCTATGGACAAAGAGAGTGCTATAAAAACATGATTTGCTAAGGTTGGTTTGGAAGAACCTGAGTGGCCTGCACAGATCACTGACCTCAACTCCATCGAATAGACAGATGAATTGGAATGCCAACTATGTGCCAGGCCTTCTCGCATGACATCAGTGCCCAACCTCACCATTGCTCTTGTGGCTGAATGGGCAATTCCCACGGTTACATTCCAAAATCTAGTGGAAAGTCTTCACAAAAGAGTTTCCCAACTTTTGAATTGGAAATTTAACACACACACGTGTGTGTGTGTGATGGTCAGGTGTCCACATACTTTTGGCCATATGGTCTATGTTCTCCCTGTGTTTGCAAGGGCTTTCTCTGGTTCCCTCCCTAAATCCAAAAAAGTTGGCGATAGATGGATTGCTTATAACAAATTGACCCTGTGTGTGTGGGGGTGGGTGGGTGGGTGTGTGCGTGCGTGCGTGTGTATGTATCTGTGTGTGCGTGCGTCCTATCTGGGATGTATTCCTGCCTCACAGCCAGTGTTCCCGGGATACCCTGAGCAGGGTAAAACAATTACTGGCAGTGAGTGTGTGAGTGAACAGCATTACAATGGCGAAATAAACATGGACGACTTGAAGCTCAGAAATTGAGACTGATGACTGTCATGCGATGATTTATTATAACCTCTGCTTTACACACGCCAAAAACACGCCTTAATACGCCAAAAGACTTCCCTTTAGATGCTGAGGTTAGGAGTTAGACATAGCAATATGCAAATACAGTAACATATACATGTGTTTGAGTGTCTGTGTGTCTTGTGAGAATTGGAGGACACAATTATGGCGAACTACTACCACTACAACTACTGAACAATAATAAACTGCTCTCAATGAAAAATACACAACAGATTTTTACTCTGCAGTTATAGATAATTTAAGGAGTAATAGGGTACAGTAACAGCCTATGGCATTTTCACTCTGGTTTTTTTTTTAAACTGGCTACAGTGTGGAAAAATGAAAGAGGAAAATGAAAATGAGAAAGAGAAAAATTCCTCATCTCTCCTCCTCCACTTCTCACGGGTGAATAGATATTTCTGATTTGGCTGAACTCCGACCTCATAGCGTTCTCTCTCTCTCTCTCTCTCTCTCTCTCTCTCTCGTAGGCCCAGCACAAGGATGGCTAAGCCATTACAGTAATTAACTGAGAAAGACAGAGGGGGAAGGAAAAGTAGGGGGTTCTTTTTCTGCAGATGCAGCAGCTTCAGCATGGGGCCGCCTTCAGTTAATCCCTGACTCACATCCATTACGAATGACTATGAGGTGCAGGTCCAGTAATAATCTAGCAACGAGCCAAGTAACAGTCACATTTATATGTACAGAACCCAGAGAGAAAGAGAACTCAATCATGTGACAGATGATAGAAGTAAAGAGAAGATACTAAAAAAAAAAGGCTGACGAATTCAGCTGGACATTTGTGTAAAGTGTGTAAAGGCCACACATGTCTTTGAAAGCTCAATAAGCTAGTGCTATACACAGAGGTTCCACAGAGATGACGGAGATTACAGATCATACAGTGTAACTATAACAGAGTATATTTAACATCCTCTCCAAATTTGCTATATGCCCATGACACTCAGGCAGTGAAATTAAAAAAGAGCCCCTGATAACAAGGCCAACATAAAACACACTGGACTCCTAAAGAGTCCGGTTACATTTACTGGAGTTGTTCTTTCCATCTTGCCAGCTGTTCCATCATCCATCTTATCCATTCAATTCCATTAGATTTCACCCTCTTCCTCTACTATTCTGCCTTTCTCTTCATTAATTTACTGAGATCTTTGAGGGTTTTTTTTTTTTTTTTTCTGCTGAGTGGCCTTGGCGTTGCTGACTAACAGAAATGAGCGCAATAGAAAAAGTGCGAGAGCACTGCCGTGTTCTCTCAGCCGGAACCGGAGACGTCAATAAAGCAGTGACAGCTCTGGCTGAGCTCGGCTCTGGCTTTACAGAGAGAGAGAGGTGTGTTCAGAACACCCGTGGAGACATACACGGGCACAACACATTCAACATACATTATTATGATGGCTTTTCTATCAGAAACTTATATGCCTAGATTTTAGTGGCATATTTTATTGCTATAAGGCATTTAGAACAAGATTTTGTGAACCAGGTTGCACCTAACTGCCCACACACACACACAAGCCCATGTAATTTCACTGGCAAACAATCAAAGAAAAAGACTGCTCTGTGTCTGAAAAACAAACACTCATTTTACAGTTAAGGGAAAAAAAGGGAAAGTGAAAAATCTTTGATAGGGGTTGCCAGAATCTACTTAATGGGAAAAAAACAAAGAGCTTTTTCCCCCCACCATCTCATTAACATTGATGCTGCTGCTGCAGTTTCTGTGTACAGGGCTCGCTGACTAAGCCCAGAAAACATAGTCTGTCTTATTTCTCAACACCAGCTCCCTGAGGTTATTCCCTACGTGTGCTCAGCCTGTGCCTACTGGAAGACAAAAAGCGTTAAATTAACCTGAGTGGGATTTCCTTTGGCAGCTTTCACAAAGACTTGGCTTCAACCCATCATTCAGTAAAATGATCTCTCCACTATAATGTTCCAAGTGTCAATATATCATGTGCATAGATCATATTCCTTGCCTCTGTTTTTTGTTATACTTTTCATGCCACCATCAGTTCTCTTTTAAGAGACTTCAGTCTTTATTCCCTCAATTTATCTATTGTGGCAAATGCCCTGCCATTAATTTACTCTATTTTACACAGCCTGGAGAAAGGGCCTGCCAAGTTTTGAATTATATTATTAGATCTTTCAGATACCACGCTATACAAATTTCAATGAATGATGAATCTCTGAGCACCTGGAGAAAAACTGAGTCAGTATTATTTCAGACAGTTGTGCTTTTAATGGAAGCCCTACTCGAGCCAATTTATCTTGACCTTAAACACAGCATCACTGTAAGCCACCTCCTGACAACGTTGTGCTGAAAACATAATAAACATTCTGCGTTCACTGCAGCATCAACCATAATCACATGATCATGTTGGGTGGTGAACCCCTGCAGTTGCCGACCAGAGGATATAACCTGTATCCTTTATAATGAAATTGGTTTCATGTCAATTTTATCTCCCACGTCAATGTCCCATCAAAGGAAGCCTACAAATACTCGCTAGCTCATTAGTTCTCAACTTTGGGGTCACAACCCCACATGGGGTCATCTGAGATGAGCATAGGGTTGCAGGATTTTTACCAATGGAGATTTTTACCAATGGAGATTTTTACCAATGGTCAGATAATTATTTAAATTTCATTATCCTTTATTCAGTTTGGAGCTCCACTTAAGCCTATTGTACACCAGATCCAGATGGTCTCTAGCTAGAAACAATACAGTAGACTGTAACAGCACACACTCTGGCATTAGGTAAGATCCAAACTTAGCAAAAGTTCTAACTGCCACAAAGATTAGAAGTTAACTCACTAGATTAACAAACTGTATGTATACAGTGTATATACAGTGACAAAGCATGTTTAACAATATAAGCATAATATTTACAGATATTTGCATATTTCCTAAACCAATGCACTCATCTGATTGTCCATTTATAATTGACTATCAAAAATGTTATTAATAGTTTTTAAATCTCTTAATAGTTTAGCAGCTTTGTACATCTCTGAATGCCTGATGAACTCTGTTCATGTCATGTCTTTAAATCTAGTGCTTGCCTTCTCCACATTCCCCATATAAACCACAAAAAGAGTTGAACATGTTACCAATAATTATTCATCAGAGTCCATCTATATATATCTATATATATTTTAATACACAGATAAAACATTTACATTTACATTTATGGCATTTGGCAGATGCCCTTATCCAGAGCGACTTACAATAGTGCTTTGAAGTCTATCAAAAATACATTCTGATATTGGCTCACTAGGTCACAGACTAGGAATACCATCAGTCCAGATAAAACCTTTATTTCACTTAAGCATTTAAGCAGCTTTATTATTTGCTTACTTTTTTGTTATTACTTTTATATACTTTTATATATTACTTTTGTTATTCACATTTACATTATTTAAATTACTGTACTTACTGTATTTTATATATATATATATATATATATATATATATATATATACAATAAAACAGTAAGTACAATAATAATAATTATTATTATTATTTGATGTCTTTAGATGCAGCACAAAACACAACTAGCTGCAGCTGCAAAATGTGCCACACTGCCTATAAAACTCCAAGCAAAACTAATGGCTCAAACTTATTGTGAGCTAAAATTTCAAAACTGGCCACTGCTTTTCACCCAAAGATTATTAGATCAAATGGAATATGTAGTCTGCCACACTTCCCATTTCTCCACCCTTTTTTGCACTGTCTTCACACATTTTGCATGATCCTCCCTCATATGCACACTTAAAAAAAAATTACTGTAGATTTTACAGCAATTTACTGGCAACCTGGGTTACTAGTAAAGTACTATAAAATTTACAGTAAACACATGTACAACATATTTACAGTAAAGTACTTTAAGATCTTACATAATACAAAATAACACATAATCCAGTACATTTGCTTATTTGGTTGATGCAGGATACAAAGCAAAAAAAAAAAGTGTATTAGGAGAGTGGAAGAGAGAATGCAATTTGCTGCTTGGTTCACTAATTGAGTTGCGACAGTTCTTCTCTCTATGTGCCATGCTCAGAAGCTTGGATGAATTGATACAGATTTGTGCACACAGATACAGAATGAAACCACATATACACACTTGCCAAATGCCTTTATCTTCATCCATCTGTTATTAACAAACACACACTAACAAAAAGCTTCAGAAGGTTTGATGCATGTGCTGGATCTTTACAGATCAAGGCACACCTAGCAAAAAGAGTGGTGTTTTATATCAACTACCAAATGGCACAAAATTGGAAGTGATGTTGGGTGTGCAATTTCTGGAAGTGAGCAGATGTACACCTTCTGTCTTTAAGAGCTGTGTACCTACTGGGCCGATGCAATCAGATAGAGGATGCAGATGGTGGTGCGTCCAGATGTAGTGGCCCTGTGCTCTCCATAACGATGCTCCCTGGCAAAACGTCAACTCCCCCAGACTATCTCACTGGCAGGCTGATAAAGCCACTAGCGCTGACAAGGGAAGCAACCATGAGATTACAGGTTGGGATACAAGCCAAGCTAAGGTGTCTTGTCCACAAGTCTGAGCTGCCATGTGTCTTCCATTTAGTTGAGCTTGTCACTTGGCTCAATGCACCTCTTGATGATGGGATCAACAGTTATTATCATAATCATAATGGGAAATCCAAAAAAAATGTTGTATTTATACCTGTAGTTGTACAATGACAATATATTGCATTCCATTCCAATTCACTGGCCAAAGTGGTTCACAGACAGACAGACGCTTTGGGTCAGGACATGTTGGCGCACAACTAGGTGAATCTGTATCCCTTCTTCACCACTACTGATATTGTGGATGACAGATTATGCAAAGAGTACTGTTGATAGCCTTATTATGGCTGAACAGATCATGGTTTTGCCTGTTATTAATGTTACTGATGGGCTTTCTGTGCCCACTGCGTGTCAGACCAGACCTGCTGTTCCACACATCAGGCACATCAGGGCACACAAACTAAAACAGTAGGTCATGCATCCTGGCATAACAACATATTAACAAGTTTACAATGTGGAAGTGACCATTAGCTAGAAGGTCACTGAACAGCTATTTGTGTGCTTTGGCAAGCATAGCACAGGGGTTCCACTGTCAAAAGACAGGTTAGCATATTGGGTAAAGTGATTGCACAGGAATACAAGTCAAGAGGTACTTTCTTCCCCTAAATCACATTTGCTGCACCCTATGGCTACCTCCTGGGTGACCCTACAAGGGGCATCACTTTTGTACATTTGTAAAGCAAAAGCATGGAGCTCACCGTCTACCTTCACCAGAATTTACAGACTGAATGTTACACACAATGTGGTGAGTTTGAGGGATTCTCATCATCAATAGAGAGCAATAACTGCACTGTGAGTCATTCTCATCCTCAATACGGAGCAGTATAAGCATGTTGATTCTGATCTTTGATAAAGAATGGTGTCAGCACTATGTAGGAGTGCTGTCTGTTACTGTCTGAATGGGTGCAATGTCAAGTTGTCAAGTGGAGGACTGCCAGGACACCTTGTTCAGTCTGGTTGACAGCAACAGCCATAGGACATACTTGACATAGCTGGGAACCTTTATAGGTTACCCACATGAGGTCAAGGGCCTGGTCACAAGTTGATGACTTTTTTTATAAACTCAGTAAGGAAACATGCACATAGAAGTAGTTTGTTAGTTTAGAAGGAAACCGCCCCCACTTTGACTTAAAACCGATATTACATACACCTTCCATTTTTGTGGTATTTGAGGTAAAGCCATTAAATTATTTATAGGACTAAAGGCCTACAGGCCTCTCCCTATCAGGCAGATAGAAGTCTGGTCTTGTATAACTAGATGTAATTGCCTGGGGGCATTGCCAAAATGGCCACAGAGGGGACAGACTTGCCTCTGAGGATTTCTGTCAAATGTACAAAAGGAGTAAACCAGAAAGTCATAACAGCAACACACACCATAAATCAATGCACAGATTTTCCACAAACAATCAGCTATTTCTCAGAAATAAAAAAGATGTTTTATGAAGTCCCAAATGCAGGGTATGAGACACAGGTGTGTAATGTGGAGGAGGGTTGAGAGTTTGAGGTTTAGTGTTCAGTGCCATCTTTCTCTCTCACACACACACACACACACACACACACACACACACACACACACACACACACACACACACACACACA
>CM075006.1:11396735-11434665 GCA_037576675.1 Pangasius sanitwongsei
ACACACACACACACACACACACACACACACACACACACACACACACACACACACACACACACACACACACACACTGGGATGAAGGAAACAACCCAGACAAGCTTTCATCTGTTGTTTCTTCTATCCAAATTCAATTAACATGTAGTCCTGGCAAAAGAGTTATGTCTGCTCTAAAAGCCCAAAGCTGGGCCTGGATCCCAAAAAAGCAGTTTCATTATACAACCAGCATAAATACAAATGGATTTCACTGAGCTGGGCCCTCTCAGGATTATCCCATGTATATTTCATGTGTTTACTTGGAGGCTGAATGACAAGAAAAGAGGCAGCAGAGATACTTCAAAGGCCTGTGTTATAATGACAGCAACAAAAAATGAATGTTCAAGTTCAACTGCTTGTCTCTGGAGTTTTGACCTCAATCCATGCTTTGCAAAACCTAGTTTCATTTATATGGATTTGAAATGGGGAATGTGTGTGTAAGCATTGCCAAAATGTTTTAAATGGATAATATAGTGTTTATTACAAATAACATGATTAAGGAAAGCCATTGGATAGGTTAACACATTTTAAACACATGGGAATTGCATTTATTTACAATATTTTGACATTGGCAAAACTGTGAATGTGTCTTGCACATTGTGATCTGTGTGTTATTACAAGATCAAAAAGGACACAGGAAGCTCATAAAGCAGGGAGCAGTAGCAATTAATCCATTCTGCATTCACATACAAAAGAAATGTCCAAAAGACATTTGAGAGACACATGAAAGGAACAATACATATAAATCTACTGAAGAATGAAGTGTGCACAAATTTTACTTAGCTCAGTGATTTAATATAATGGAAATAAACATTTCAGATTGTCTGAAACACTGCAACATCAGTCTGTCTGAAGAATACATACTGTATATCATTCATTTTGCTGGCATACTTTGTCCCCTTAAAGGGAAGGGTCACTGCAAATCAGTTAATCAATATAAATTAATCTAAAATGTCTTTATCCTATGATGAAACATATCTATCCTGACAGGAGTAGTCACTTTCAGGATGACCCTTCCCCCATCCATAGGGCACAAGGAATCACTGAATGGTTTAATGAGTATTAAAATGAGTCGATCATATGCTATGGCCTTCACAGTCACCAGATTTCAAACCAGTTGCAGTTGTGTGGGTTGATAAATGCTCATTTATTAGGATGAATCCAACAGTTGCAATCAAAGTCCAAAAACCAGAAAGACCTTGAAACAGAACAACAAAGCTCAGAATTTAACAACACTGTAATGCATAATTAGATCTGCACAAACATAGAAACTAATTAAGCACAGAACAGGTGCACACATTGGAGGAACAAACCAATGACATGTCAGGATAGTAGACAGGGCCATCATCAAAACAAAGGAACATGGAAAAACAAACCAAAGCATATGTATGTGAGTTAATTTCCTTCAACCATACAGTATAGAATGTCTTTGTATGCTGTAGCATTACAATTTACCTTCAATGGAACTACAGTACAGGGCCCAAACCTGTTCAAGCATGACAATGCTCCTGTAAACAAAGCGATGTCCATGAAGACATCATGGCCAGTATGGTCATCGTGGCCATCGTGGTTTGCCAAGGTTGGAATGGAAGAACTCGAGTGGCCTGCACAAAGGACCTGACCTGAATCATAATGCCGATTGCTCTTCAGGCCTCCTCGCCCAACATCAGCACCCAACCTCACTAATGGTTCCTTCCCAGAAGAGTGGAGGTGATTATAACAGCAAAGGGGGTACTAAATCTGGAATAAGATATTCAAAAAGCACATATGAGTGTTATGGTCAGGTGTCCACATAGTTTTGGTCATACAGTTATTGTTTACTGTCCATAGTATCTTTCTGTTCTTGTGTATTGTGCTGGGATATGATTGCTGATCTCAAATGAAGAGGTCATAACAGCACACAAATCCATGGAAGTGTTAATTAGTTGAACAAAGAGCCAGTTAAATTAGTTCTGACCTATGTTGAATGCTCACATACACCCAATAAGACCTGATCTTATAAGCTGAGGAGACGTTCCACAAACGAACAACAAAGCATCTCTTCTCTTTCTCTCTATTTCTCCTTCGCCAATTATCTGAGAGCATGTCTACTGGACCACTGAGCTGTGTGCATGTTTACACTTATTCCCATATGTATACAAACTGTATGTAACTGAATTACTACACCAAGTAATCAATTGCTTATGCTAAAATCCCAGAATCATGCCATTTATTCACAATGAGAAAAACACATTCTCATTGCAACATATTTTGCACTGCTTTTGCAACCTCTACCCTAGCTATGAATGCACTCACACAGTTCTTACTGTGAACACAAATGTTTCATTTTTATGAACGTTTGAGTCGGCAATTGAAAAAAAAAAATCTGACCTCTGCAAACACAACTTGCCACAATTATCCAAACAGTTGTCTTTGTTGTTTTAGTTATAAAAGTAACAACACTCAGAAAAACAAAAAACAATGGAGCAAGTTAGATTTCATAGGGGAAGTGGTATAGGATGTGGAAGACAAATAAGTATTTGCCGTCTGTCTGTGTGGAGTTTCGCATGTTCTCCCTGTGTCTGCAGGGGTCCTTGGAGTTTGCTGGTTTCCTCCCACCTCACAAAAACATGCCAGGAGGTGGACTAGCCACGCCAATTTGCCTTTAGGTGTGAATGAGTTTGGGAATGTCCGTGTAGATGGTGCCCGGTGACGGACTGGTGTCCTATTCAGGGAATATTCCTTTCTCTGACCCATTGTTCCTGGAATATAATCCGGACCCACCACATCCCTGGCCATGATAAAGCAGTTAAGCACTGAAGATGAATGAATGAAATAAAATAAAAAAAAACATAGCTATCATTGATGATGAGGATCATGTTATCAGTAATGGTATGATTCTGAGGGAAGCTGGGCAGTGAGTCCAGCCACCACTAATCAACAGTAGTTGTAATCATTAGAACTTTTTGAACTGAGAACAGGTAGGTCATCTGTCATAGCTCAACATTTTTTTCTGTTTCTCAAAGGATTTTTTCTTTTTTTTTTCTTTTTTTTTGTAGGATTTGAAGGAAGACCATCTAAAGGGGATAGAAATCTCATGTTTACCAAAGAACAAGGATCTGCAAATGCCAACATAAGGATGAAGCAGGAAGCAGATAAAACGAGTTCTATTTAAGAGAAGGCATGAAAGAGAAGTGCCACATGTATGTGCATGTGAGTATCTTGTCAGTTTTGTAATATTTCAGTGTTTTCAGTTTCTGCATGATGATGCCTTCTTTCAGTGGCACTGACCCAGCTGAATATGTGTAAGTCGATGATGCTAGCTTTAATCTGAACAAAAGTCATTAAAGAGGAAGCAACATCATAAGACAAAGAGCACAAGGCAAAATTGATCATCCCTGTCCAAAGAGAGGAAATGCTGCCATTAGTCTGCATGGGGTCATTTATCACCATGTGATCACTGGCCCATACACTACAGCTGTCCTCCTGGAATTTCTCAATGCACTAGATGTCAGATTACACTACCTATGTTGGTACCATATATGGGATAATGTCAGATTCTACTGTGCACATGACATCCAAGATCATCCATCCACAAATACAGTACAAATGACATTTCTCCACCATATTCACAACACTATAATTACTTTCATTAATGCATTATTAATAGCTATAAAATCATTCATTAAAAGTCAATTTGACAATTAAAAAATATTAAGGACAGTTCATGTCATTGTTAATGTGTGTACAGTATATACTTTTATCTAATCATTTAATACTGATGAATAAATCATTATTTTTTTCATTCACTCATTTACCTTCCGCTTTTCCTTGTGGCAACAATCTGAGAAGGTCAGCCCAAACCTCTCTATCCCTGGCCACAATTCCTCCTGGGGATCTTCAGAAATATAATCTCTGCAGTGGGTCCTTGGTCTGCCCTGGGGTGTCCATCCAGTGGGATATGCCTGATATAGCTCTAGAGGAAGCCGACCTGGTAATGTGCCCGAAACACCTCAAGTGGTTCCCCTCAATTAGGAGAAGCAGCATCTCAACTCTGAGGCTCTCTGGGATTGCCTAACACCTCACCATATCATGGAGAGTAAGCCCATCAACCCTGCACAGGAATCTCATTTATGCCACTTGTTATTGCGACTTTTTTATTTCAGGGCCCTGTTCAACTTGTGTAAAGCATGCATAGTGAAGAGATCATATGAAAATTGTCCTCATCAGTATTCAGACCTCAGATGCAACTATACACTTATGAGCTACTCAGATACTTGTACATGAATTTGCTGAAAATAAATGGAACTCAATGTGGTCTTCTGCTGTTGTAGCCTTGCCGTCTCAATGTTCAACATGTTGTGTGTTTGATGTGTTGTGCATTGCTGCTCACCATGCAAGATGTTTCCACCCACAAAACTGCCACTCACTATTGTAAGTGTTTTTTTTTACACCACTCTATGTAAACTCTAGAGAATGCTGTACATTTAAAGTAGGGACCTGATCAACAACTTCGTGGAGTAGTGCTGGAAAAATCAACTACTCCTCAATGTGGCCAAGACCAAGGAGATGGTGGCGACTACAAGAGGAAGAGGATCGCAAACAGCCCCATTGCCATCATGGGTCAGGACATTGAGCTGGCTGACACCTACTGATACCTTGGTGTCCAAGCTGGACTTGAAGGGTGTATACAGGAAAGGGATGAGCAGACTCTACTTTCTTAATGCTTGCAGCAAGATGTTAGAGATCTTCTACCAGTCTGTGGTAGCCAGTGCAGTCTTCTTTGCAGTATGCTGGGGAGGTGGCATCAGAGCTGGAGATGCAAAAAAGAAAACTCAACAAACTGATGGAGAAGCCTGGGTCAGTATTGGGCTGCTCTCTGGACAGTTTTGAGGTGGTCGTGGAAAAGAGGACACTCAATAAACTCACAGCCATTCTGGACAATAAACAGCATCCCCTCCATGACCTACTGGATAAACAGCAGAGCTCCTTTAGTAGAAGACTCATTCAGCTTCGCTGTAGAAAGGAGCGGTATAGGATGCTGTTTGTACCATCAACAATCACACTGTACAACAGTTCATTTGCAGGATTAGGATAAGCTCATTGGAAAATAGTTGAACATTTCCACCATCCAATATCGATATCCATATTCACTACCATTTTACTTCTTTTCATTTTTCCCCTTTCTTTCCTTTTCTCGTATTCACTCTATACAATACTGTATATCCAGGCTCATTTTATCCCTGTTAACAATGTTTACACTGTTGACAATGTTTACACTGTTGACAATGTTTACACTGTTGACAATGTTTGCACTGCACTGCCACTTCTAACTCTCTGTGCTGCTGTAATAGGTGAATTTCCCTCTGGGATGTCTAAAGCGATCTATCTATCTATCTATCTATCTATCTATCTATCTATCTATCTATGTGAACATCAACACAAGTTCTTCCTATTAAAGCGGTTGGTGAATGTATAATAGATATGACATTATGAATTAATTGATGGATTGATAGACATTATGAATTGATGAATTGATGGACATTATGAATTAATCATTCCTGCCTAAGCTTTATGCGTTCTGCTGCTCTCTGTACAAAATAAAAATCTAAAAAAGATATCCTTATTATCTCTATTTTTTTTTGTTTTGTTTTGTTTTGTTTTTCTAGACAGCAATGAGTTGCAATGGAATAGAAAGAGAGACTTCTGTTTGTCTCCTGAGACCCAAGACCTCAATAATCTCATGTCTTCTCTTGAGTTTCAGTAGAGATCTCTACAAAGTCACAAACTGTGCTCAGCTCTGCCAAGATAATTATGTGTCAAGTTTATTCAAATATACTACCAAGTTATAATACTAATGTAATGTATATTTGGAGAGATGTACAGTTTACTTTTGATATACTATCATGTCTAAGTGTGTGTATCATTGCTATCCTAGCAATGGTAAGTATATTTGAAGTGAAGAACACTAGGTGCCAAATAAACTTATTTTAGTTTTAGATGTAATAATACAGGTAAGAAAAGGATTTGAGTATGTTCACTACTATCATCTGCCACAATAAATTATTTATTAGGATTTTAGGTGAGCACATTTTAATCCCATGCACCAGTATGTTCAGAATATATTTTTATGAAGAATTGTAAATGTACTGTCCACTGCACCTGTCTGTCCTTGACTATTGTGATGGGAGGCTATTGCTTTCCTCATATGGAGAGGTCAAAACAGCACACAAATCCATTAAAAAGTGTTAATTAGTTAAACAAAGAGCTTGTTAAATTAGATCTGACCTCTGCTGAATGCCCACGCACTCTTTAACAAGGCCTGATCTTATTAGCTGATCCACAAAAGGACAACAAAGCGTCACCTCTCTCTCTCTCTCTCTCTCTCTCTCTCTCTCTCCAGTTGTCTGAGATCATGTCTTCCAGGGCATTGGGGTGTGTGCACACTTAAGCACTAAAACATTTTGATAACTACCAATTATTATTATGTAAGGTTTCATCTGATTTAAGATATCTGCCATACAGTTTTGATCCTCAACAAGGTCAAAGCATGTATCTTTTTAACTTTATATTGATATTTTTCATGCTTTTAATATTGGTGTAGAATAGGGAAAAAGTACTTCCGAGACAGAGACAAAATGCACTGGACTTTTGTACTTCATACAAAACAGAGACAAAATAACTCTATTTACAGTTCAGCAAAAACAATATGTGATCCCTTGTGCAAAAGGTTTGATATCAGGCAGAAATTATGTATCATGCTTCATTAATGTACATACAGTATTTTACTGGAAATTTCTGGTTTTAAGACTTTGACTGTGTGTCTCTGGCTGCTGGAAAGTGAGTTCAGAATTTCCATCTGCCTTTAGAGTTTCTGTAGATTCATTCATTTATATTTTAGTATGAGTATGTTGAGACAGAACTGAGGTATCTATGGATCTAATACATTACCATGTGTATTTGTTTACATTGTCCCTTTGTGCCATCTTAGTGTAAAAGGAACTGAAGTGTGTGTGTGTGTGTGTGAGAGAGAGAGAGAGAGACCAACTGTTATAGCTTTCCTAATGACTTCATAATTGCATAGCGTGTTGTAATGAGGAGTTGTTAATCCATATGATACAATGAAAGCATGCTTTGGTATTTATGTGAGTCAGGTTTTGTCTTGCGAAACAGTCGAGCGTGGAGGATTAATAGATATGGTAACTTAATCCAATATAATGTACCAAATTAATTTAGTCTGTCATTCACTTTAACCTCTACTGACAAACACAGCCTGTACGTTGCAAGATTTTCAGCAAAATATTTTGCTTTTGTTTGGGTTCCAAATCACATCTGCGTGTTTAGAGTATAACAATACCACGCTTCAAATGTCACTACAATTTGAGCACTGAAATTTTAATCAAAACAAAAAGGGCATTCTCAATTAATTTTCTCAATTAATCAACAGTGCTCTCTTGATTGGCCTTACCACTTTACCTCCTGAGAACTGACAGCACAAATGGGATGAGGAAAGGAAAAAAAAATACTGTCTCCCTCACAGTGTCTCATTTGACAGGAAATTAATACAAAAAGGACATACTATGACTATGATTGTTTCTTTTTTAACTGAAGAATTGCCAGCGATATCTATACTCACTGGAATGAGCTTCATTAGGCTGTATCACTCAAGTAATTAGACAAGGATTGACACAGCTCTGGTGTCAAATACTGGCATATAAAGGACACTGTTATGTTCCAGAGCAAAATGATTAGCAGCTCTTTTAGTGGACTTCTCACTCATTGTAAGACAGATGGATTCTGTATCCACTATCTCCCTCATTAATCCCCATATGCTTTCTCACTGTCTTTCACTCCCTCTCAGTTTCACTCTTTGCCACTTTTATATTTCTCACTGTCCAAAATAACAGCAATCAGTTCATACCTTCTGGTGCTACGATCAGTGTATTATTCTGCAGACACTTCTGCTTTTCATCAGTGTAGTAGTATACATATTTTTTTCTTTCATGTACACAACTTTTTTTCTTTTTTATTGCTTTAATCTAATGTTCTATGGTATGTGAATTAGCCAAAATGTTCGATGGATAATGAAATAACCTATTATCTGCACCAACTCAGGTAAGATGTAGCCAGTGTTTAATCAGGATGGGGGCTGGGGAAGTTGGTCTAGTCAGGTTACCATGGTAACTACATCCCAGCACATTCTCAGACTCATAACCTTGCCTTGTCTCTGGAGCAACTCTGATAATACTAACAAGAGAGAGAAAGGAGGGAGAGAGAGAGAGATTAGAAATGTGATTTACAAGTCTTTTGGGCTTAAAGGAATATTCCAGTGTTCATCAACCTCTATATGAATAAAAATAATTGTGAGATTTACACAAGAAAAGCATGGTAATAATTTTCACACATAAAGTCCTAGTAAATGTATAAAAGCACATTTTAAGTAGCGGTTTAAGTAGCAGTTTTTCTTCTTTCATAAGTAAATTTTGAATTAAATTGCACAAACATTATTTCATGCGAGAGCTCAAATGAACTACATACATCTCATCACTTTAAAAAGAACACATCGTCTAAAAGTTTTCATTTCTGCTTAATAGCCAAAAAACACCTTAAATGACTCCAACCAGAAATAGCACTCCAATGGGTAAAGGCGCTTACAGCAGCATTCATGAAGAAAACTTTACAGAAACACTTTATCTTTCAAAACATTTCATAATACAATAGCCTTATGCCTTAAAACCAACAAAAAAACAAGAAATATTGAAAAGAACCCATCCACAATGCTCAAAATGAAATCAGTTTAATGTTCTGTGAATACATATGCAAATCAAGTTCAAAAAACACCCCCCCACTTTAGCATGCAATCGGTTCAAGTAAATATTACTTCTTTTTTTCTAGTTTTGTGAGTTCTTGCAAAAATAATATTCAGTTTAACTCAGTAAATTAAGTAAAATATACACTTTGGCTTTTAGCCACATACTGTATTTACATGAATTGATTTGGTACTTCAAGCAATTAAATATTTCTAACAATTTTCTTTTTGTGTAAAAATCACAGATTTGTTTTTGTCATATTTACTGAACCGCTGAATCATTTTTTCAGTGAAGTCTAAAGCAGCAGTTGAATTCCATTAATAAACTTTAAGATAACAGTGTCTACATGCATAACTGCTCGAGGGCAGTTCATCTGTTCATCTGTTCCTGTCTGCTGCAGACTTCCAAAATAACAGAAAGAACACACAGACACAGGAAGCGCAGAAAGTCTCATAACCAGAGGAAAACATGCATGACACACTGTACAAAAGCACAGAAAATGTAGCACAGTACAGAGAGTACATGGCACAGAACATGCAGAAAAACGACAGCTGGCTTTTCCAGATTGAGAGAGCTCACACATTTAGCCCAGGGTAAAAACTGTATTTTGTGTGTTAGAACTGGATGCTGACATTTTGCAAGTAATGAATAGTCGTAAGTGTGTGGGATAAGTGTGCAAATAATCCCTGTAACTATGCAGAGTAATGAGAGATATTTAAAAGAGTGAATCAGAGGCTCCACTCCACCCCTCAACTCCTATTTTCTCTCCTCTTCCTCCTCCATTCTTGGTCACTAAATCCTGACAGAATGGCCAAGAGATGACCTCTCTCTCTCTCTCTCTCTCTCACACACACACACACACACACAGAGGCATCCACACACATACACCAGCTCAAACCTTACATGTAAAAAACGTGGATGTTCTGGCATCACAGGATTAGGGATGGTTTCTGACTTCACTGCCTATAATAGGGGGGATGAATTGATTGAGTGAATGTGTGAGAGAATGAGATGACAGGAAATGAGGCGCTTTGCAGCTGGTGCAGCACTACATAGCAGGGGGAAGAGGGAGATGCTAATGGCTGCATCTGGAGAAGTGGATGTACTTGCCAGAATGACGAAGATGTGCAGCTTTTTTAGCTTATTTGTAATACTCTAGAGAATACATAGTGATGCCTCATTTAGCCATGCTTTTTTTTTTTCTCCAGTAAATTTTACACATATAGCATCATCAATATGAAATTAGCCCTACTATTTTTGGAGGAAAGTAAAGAGTGTTGCTTCCTTCACTTCTGGAAAATGAAGCCATCATGTTGTAAGTGGGTGTTATTGACATGAAAATTATTCAGCTTTTTGAATGTATTGTACTGTGGAAATTATGGACATTCAAGTAAAGCCACATGAGTTTTAACGAGCCAAAACTAACACAGAAACACAAACAATAACCCACTCTTAACCTTAGGGCTGATAAACAAAACATATATTTCTTGACCTTTTTCACATGGTTTAAATTATTCCCATCATATCTAACTTTGCATCTATCGTGGGCCCAGACTTGCATGCAAATGAGGCAGAGGTCATTCCCCTGCCCTAATGGATTCTGGGTCTTATTTGTATTGGTATTTTTTTCTGACTGTTGGGTTAATCTCCCTGACTCTAATAAAGCATGTTATCTCTGTCCATTTCTCTTACTAATGAATATACAGAGAGGACCTCAGTATGTCAAATGGATGACTTCCCTTTTAGTTGGTAGGTTAAATCAGCTCCTGAGTGTGTGTGTGTGTGTGTGTGTGTGTAAAAGCCTTGCTACATTTCTGAACCATCACAGTCAGAAAATCTCACAACGTTAGGATAATGTGAAGAACATCTATGAATAAAGCTTCACTAAATTTGATCCAGCTGATTGCTGATGTAGTACTTGACTCCTACACTTAAATTTAAGCCTGACTGAATCATGATTTTCATGACTTCATACTAGTTTATCTATGAGAGCTATCTTGAGACCTGAGTTTATGAGATTCCGACTTGTTTTTGGACCTCACTGGGCGATGAGAATTTTGTCGTTTAATTATATAAAGCACAATCTACTGCCAACCAGTTGTGCCTTATTAATAATATAATAATGTTAATAAGTCAAAAAAAAAACAACTTTATGACGATTCCCTGAAAAGTATTAAAATAACATGCTAGGGATAGGGGGAATAATATCTTGTTTTAGAGTGCAGCTAGCTGGCTCGTAGCTTTCAAACAGAAATGGGGAAAATGATTGATTAATCCTTTATCAAAAATTCTGCTCTCAGCTGACGTACACACTTCAGTCCACTCTTCAGTCCACTCTTCACACTGTGATTAGTTTAGTGATAATCGTCGGGTTGGTTGAAAAGAGATGGGATGAAAAATTCCCAGTAATGCTAAAATCTCTGCACTTTTTGAAGTGGCTTATCACAGCCGAACATCACTGTCTCCTTCATATAAACACATGGATGCAACTCACTCACTGTAAATGCCACAACCAAGTTTGTATTTAAAGTAGTTTAGAGGAGTAATAGTTGCACTTCCTCAAATGAAATAGCCACAATCTGACTTTATTTATATCGACATTTGCTCAGTAGGCTGATACAATTGGATTAAAGAAGAAAAAAAAAGTTAATGGTTAAGAGACTTGCTCAAGGACCTAACGGTAGCAGCTTGGTGGTGCTGGGATTTTAACTCACAATCTGGGGTGGGATTCCCGATAGCCATTAATCTTAGTGAATCATGAATGACTTAAAGAATGACTTACTTTAAATACAGAGCCTGTTTTGCAAGTGTTTCCTGAAAGCCTTCGTTATCAGAGATTTAACAAACAAGTTGTAAGTAGTTCTTTGTTGGCTCTGCCCATCCTGAGTCTGAAGAAATGCCACATGAGTCAATAGTCAAACAGTCGATTCACAATCTGGAGGTAAGTTTAATAGATAAATCAGTGACTTAAACAGCATAAACAGACACAGATAGACAGTATTTATAAATAACCAGTAGACAGTAAATTATAAATAGTCAAATGTATTAAATTCATTTGAGCAGTTCATACAAAGCAGGGTAGTGGCTAACATTGCTGTTGCACAAGTTCAGGATCTCGGGTTTGATCCTGAGCTTGGGTGACTGCATGCGGTTTAATTTTATTCCAGGGGCTTGAATATACATGATCAAATCATGTTGTCTGTACAAAAACAAACTGTGTTAATGCAAATTGATTAATTCACGTGGAACCAATTTACATATTTGAATCAAGTAAATTCGATGAACTTTTTTTTCAGTATACAAAAGCACAACCAATGGGAGTGCAAAAGCTCCACCAAAAAAGATCACTGAATTTACCTGATTCAAATGTGTACATCAGTTCCACACAAATGAAATATTTTACTTCAAATTAATCTCTTACACTTAACTTGTTTACTTGTTGGTTCCATGTGAATTGATGTACATGAACACAGTGTTGAATGCAGTTTGCTTCATTTGTTTTTGTACAGCTCACATGATTAATAAAAGTGATGTCCAACCCCACACTGTCACGTGAGCTTAAATTTGAACCTAAGACACTGATGTTGCAAAGTGGCCACGCTACCGACTGCACCACTGATCCACGAACAGCCTAATTAGTGAAACCTGTGAACTTCCCTCTGGGATGTCTAAAGTGATCTATCTATCTATCTATCTATCTATCTATCTATCTATCTATCTATCTATCTATCTATCTATCTAATAAAGTCAACACTGGGGCAGTAGATCACACACTCTGAATAATGATGTACTTAGTGAATAGGTCAGGTTACTTGTTGATTTATGAATGAGTTTACATACTGCGTTAGTTTCAAAGGGTTTCAGGAAACACTCATTAATTAAAGAACCTTCGAACGAACGAGATAACAAAGTACTTAGTGTTACGAACACTTCGGGAAACCCACCCCTGATCATTAGCCACTGAGTCAATACTTCCCCAATTTCAAGTGTTCACCTAATTAGCTTCAAAATGTGGGAAGAGATTATTAAATTCAGCCCTGTGCTTTTTTCTGCTTGTTGGAAGGAACACAAAGAGGGGAGGCAGGTTACAGGTATTGGACATCACTGGCAAAAAGAGAAAGAACAATGATGGTGCAGTCTCTTGTGACATTTATGTTTTCCTTCGTGAAGCTAGAACATTTTATAGTCGATATTTCACCCATGTGCTACCTTGCTTTGTTTCAAAAAGTACTCCCTACTTCCTGCAATTGGAGTCTCCCAGCCTTCCTCATGTAACAGGCTGAAATCAAGTCTCACTCCAGCCTGGGAGCTGAACATGGCTTGCTAAGCTCATAGCTTATGTAGCTAGCTAATATTATCTGTGCCTGGGAATGAATTTGTGTGGCAGTGGGACTTTCTGTCTGTGTTCCTGTTTGAGCTTGCTGTTATAAGAGTCAAGTGTACCTGTGGCTGGTCCAAACGGCACTGCAATCATCTGTCAGTTATTCCACCTGACTAACTTTTTTTTTTGTTATTTATATACACATTTTTGTTTCAGCATTCTGCACAAATCTTTTTTTTTTTTTTTTTGTGAGACTGTATGAAATGTGAGACTGTGTATGTGCCCAGCTTAGAGGGAAAAGTGCTGGACAGCATTCCCACAAAACCCAGCAGCTATTTTTCCACACATTTAAATATTTCTGAAACAGAAATAACTAGATGGATTTCAAACACATGATTTTTGAAAGAAACCGAAATGTCTTGCTTGTTTCCTTCACATTCTTCCTTTCACATATTTGCTTTTATTTGGACAGTCTTTGTCTCACATACAGATCATCGCTAGCATATGGGGTGGCTTTGTTGCAGGTGTAAAATTGGAGTCACGTTGGAGTGTGTGGAGACGTCCAGCCTGTGTGAACCCCAAGAGGAACAGTCACCAGGGCTGGGAGATTGTGTCTCACGGCTTTCAGCAACACTTCAGAAGTGCTAAGCTCCATGCTGAGCTGTAAACAGATAGAACAGAGAATGTGAAGGGCAGACAACCAGAGAATAGGAAAGGAGGGTTTTGGAGTGAGGAACGCTCTGGGAATGAAATAGGAGGATAATAGTTTGGGTTCATGTCTCATGGCATTTTGCTCATCGCACCTGAATCTAAAAAAGCTGTCAGCTGGTAGTGATTGGCATGAGTAGTTATGTATCCAACTAATCCACTAGTAAAAAACTAAAAAAAACTGAAGATGGTGTATTACATAGATAAAATAGTGCTACAATATCTGTGGCTAGAAAACCCTGCCCTGAAGTTGCAGGGAGAAATATTTCAAATTAATATTTAATTCATTTGTAAGTTCATAACTTAATAACCTATTATTGTAACATATCATGTTATTTTATTTATTTTGTTTCCTTTATTTTGTAATTTTGACTGTTTTGTTATTTTGACTTAATAACACAATATTCATTAAGTACTTATTTCAATATATTATGTAGTTATATGTTTATGTGTATGTGTGTGTGTGTGTGTGTGTGTGTGTATATATATATAATATTATAAAAATATATATCATAGTTTTATTATAAAATATAGTTATCACAAGTTATCTTATTATTTCAATGTAATTATTTTTGACTTAACGTCGCTAATGACACACTCCAAAATATATCAATAAGACCCTCATTTATGGATAACTGAGATATAGGTCTGGTTACCACTAGTCTAGTGAATTTGATTACTTTCTTTTAGCAAACTGTGAAATGGCTGAAACTGGGCTACATGTTGGGAGCTACTGTATGGTCTGCTATTTAAAATGTCATAAAAACATGTGGCTGTAATACACTATTTGTTTTTTGACTTACACTGCATTAATAATAATGGACAGGAGGTGGCATAAATGTAATTGAACACGAATCAAGTTAATATAAATCTTAAAAGGTGCTTTGCTAGTGATGATTTTATAGATGGCGCAGAAATGGCAAAGGAAGTTGACATCTTCAAGTTCCTTAGATATCACACAGTATCAGGTGATTTATGTAAAGGTGAGTTAATGCCTCAGGGATTATTTTTTTCATTCTAATTACCAATAGGCAGCTGTTCATAGCTAGGTCAGCTATCACCTACACAGTGCACATTTTAGCCCAAAATGGTCTGTTAGTTTCTATTTGGTAAATTTTGCGGTTAAGCTGAAGTAACAAGATAATTTATTAATAAAGAGACATAATGAATTTCAAGAAGAAATGACATTGTATCTTGAAAGAACATGTTATTAAGTCAAAATAATTATTAAGTGGTAATAATTAAGTGGATATTAAGTGGAAATAACATATGTTAATGTGTTATGGAGTTCAAATAATGGCATAATATCTGTTACATATTATGACATAATGAAATAAGGAAATCCATCCATCCTACATAGGGTGATGGAGGAGCCTGGAGCCTATCCCAGGGAGCTCAGGGCACAATCACACACACACTCACACAACCATTCACACGCTACGGACAATTTCCAAATGCATGACTTTGGACTGGTGGAGAAAACCGGAGTACCCGGAGGAAACCTCCGAAGCACAGGGAGAACATGCAAACTCTGCGCACGAAATAAGGAAATATGAAATATTAATCTGAAATGATGATATCTTGAAGTAATGAGTAAAAAAAAACTGTTGAAATAATATGATTGTAATAACTTGTATTAATAACATGCTATTTTGAAATAAGGAGTTAATAATGAAATATTAAGTCAAAAAAGTTTAAATTATGGCATAATATCACAAAATAACAAGTTATTAAGTCAAAATAATGAAATATTAAGTAATGATAACCACATTATTACTTAAAAAAATGAAGAAATGCAATTCAGGGCTTCAATATGTAAACATTACTGTAGGTAAATAAATAAAAATAAAAATACCTAAATAGTCTTTAGAATTGTCTGTTTCACAAGACTGTAATGCTTCGATTTGCCCAATCAATGGTCTGCACTATTTCTAGCTCCACCCATATGACCTCTGTTCTGGTTCTTTTGATACCATCACAAGAAAATGACCCAAATTCAGCACTGGTAATTAATTACAATATGGGTGACTCAGAATAGTTAGCATACAATGCAGCATGATGTACTACGCCGACCGGAGGAAAGGTTCCCTGTAAACCACTTGAATATAAGTGATTTAAAATTCTAAAATTGTAAATGACACATCATTAAAACATGACTTTAACTGTATATTAAAAGCATTTGAGAAAGCTTCAATAATAAATCACTCTGAACAGGGTATACTATTGGGAGAGAGCAGTACTAATGTGAAAATATCCTACTGCCCTCATGTCAAGCAAGAAAAGCTGAGGCACTCTGTGCTGGGTAATGGTCTTATTGAACACACCTCATCAAAACATTCAGTAATGCTTTTAACTGTGCTGCTATAGCCAAGGCAAGCTGCCTGTCTTCCAAGCATTCACAGAACATCCTGACAATAATGTGGATTAATTGGTAGATTTAAATTGAGAATGGATGGAAATTGGTACAGAGAGAGAATGAATGAAGCATTTTAGAGAGAAATGTTTAGGTTATGAAAGTGAACGTTGCTGTGTAAGTGGGTATGCGTGCGTGTGCAGCACGAAAGGCTGATGAATAGGAATGTAATCGACACCAGGGTACCTCATTTACTAATTGAGCTGAGGAAGTAAATCACTGTTTGGTTGTGCTGCAAGTAAGGAGGATTAGCTTTCCTTTAAAATCAATGGGACCTGAAGTGCCTTGTTTTGCTTGTTTTCTGATGAGTACATTCTCCCATAGGGATGAATCAGCATCTTTAACAAATGAGATAGGAGTACTCTCTCTGTGTGTGTGTGTGTGTGTGTGTGTTAGTGAGAGCAATAAATAAACTGATGTATATAGGAATTTGACCTGGTTTCCAATAAATGCTGTCTATTTACTACATATCGTACCACACTGATAAATTATTCTGATTCGGTGCAAAATTATTCCTATCAGGGTGCATGGGACAAAATTTTACCATCACTTGAAGAATCGCTGCACTCCTGTTCTCTGAAGAAGAGAGATGCAGCTTGACTCTTATATATTGAAAGTAGAAAGGTTGTCAGTTGCCCTAACTAGCACGCTTCAGTTTGTCATAGTCTGGCAATTTTCCTTAAGGTTCCTAATTTTCCTTAATGGTTTTGTGGATAGATCATTTTTCATGCACCATCTTCATTGATGCATGTATCATACAGTAGCTACACACATTTTAGAATCCGTTGCTCCACAGCGGGTTGGAGTTTTTTTTTTAAATTAAAATTAATGTAATGTAATGTTATTACAACTGATAGATAGATAGATAGATAGATAGATAGATAGATAGATAGATAGATAGATAGATAGATAGATAGCTCACTTTTCACCTTTCCTCCTTTTCACACAAAATCACACATGTACATAATGTCTGTTTACGATATTTGCTGTCCTTATTTAAAGCACATTAAACTCAATCCAGCAATGAAGAACAACAAATGTGTATATAGTTATTCTACATAAACAACAGTAAGTCAGTAAATCGCACATCAATTGGTTATACACATATTTTAAGTACATTCCTTAGTTCTCCATTTCTCTCTGAACATAGAGGAATCGCACTAAATAAAACATCTGTTCCATGTAGATTCGCTTACTGCCGTACTTTTGATGGGTGAAAAATATATTGCGTATATTGTATGTTGTGACCAGTCAAGCTGAAATACAGATAGCAATATACAGTATAATATGCATTTGAAAAATGTAGTGGAATTCATTGTTTGTCCTGTCAATATAAAATAAAATGAGCTACTCTGCTTTCTGTGCTTATTGTGGCAGGGTAAGCAACCACTTGTTTTGATTCCTGTATTCCAGCTGTAGTGAGTATAAGTCCGCTGATCTGCAGTGAGTGTTAATTAGTTAATCTGCAGTGAGTGTAAATCAGTTAATCTGCAGTGAGTGTTAATTAGTTAATCTGCAGTGAGTGTTAATCAGTCAATCTGTATAAGTCAGCTTTTTGTAGTGACTATAAATCAGTTAATCTGCAGTGAGTATAAATCAGTTTTTTTGTAGTGAGTACAAATCTGTTAATCTGTAATGAGTATAAATCAGCTTTTTGTATAAGTCATCTGATCTGCGGTGAGTATACAGTCAGGGTCATGAGTTTACATATGCTTTGCAGAATATGCAAAATGTAAATTTTTTTTTTAAAGAAGGATCATAAAAATTGCATTTTGCTTTTTTTTTAGTACAGCCCTGAATAAGCTATTTCACATAACAGATGTTAACATATAGTCCACAAGACACAATAATAACTGAATTTACACAAATGAACCAGTTTACATACACTCGATTCTTAATACTTTGCGTTGTTACCTGGATGATCAACCACTGTTTTTATGTTTTGTGATAGTTGTTCATGAGTCCCTAGTTAAACTGGCCACTGTTCTTCAGAAAAATCCTGCAAATCCTTTGCTTTTCCAACATCTTCTGCATATTTGACCCCTTTCCAACAGTGGCTATATGATGTCGAGATCCATCTTTTCACACTGAGGACAATTGAGGGACTCGTACACAACTATTACAAAAGGTGCAAACATTCACTGATGCTCAAGAATGCACAATACATTAAGAGCCAGGGGGGTGTAAGATTTTTAACAGGATAATCAGTGTAAGTTGTTATTATTTTGCCTTCTGGGAAACGTAAATATTTTATATAGCTTAGAATAATAGAAGGGCAGTACTAAATGAAAAATAAGCTCTTTAGACAAAATAATAAGTTTTAAAAAGGAGATAAATGAAGAAACTGATAAACGATTCAATGTTTTTTTATTATTAATATTTAACTATTGACCGCATACTGATTAATATACATTGTACAAGTGATTTAGAAACCGAAAAAAAAAATTGTCTCATTTTTTTTTAGATTAAATGTAATAAAATATTTAATAAGTATTTTGTTTTTCAATTGAAAAGCTGAAAGCACAAATCATTGAAAAGCTCATCTCTGAAAAGTTACCACAAGATGTCTCTGTATAAACCTACAATCAGTAGACATCCTTTAAGACTAGTGAACACAATGTCCAAAATCTTATCAGTGCACACACTAGACCATCTCTTCTAACCTGAGTTCTGCCGACTCCTCAGAATGTGAATGAGACCAGACAGCGAAATTCTCCAGGAAACAGGAAAGGAGGCATTTGTGGCTATTTCACAACATAGCCCTTATTGGGGTCAACAAGCAAAAGCAATGTTGTGGCCGCTGTCAGGCAGAAGATCACTTCATGCCTGAGGGAAGCAGAAGAATGGTTGAACAAGGTGTGAAAAATTACAGTAAGTAGTAACAGGAGCCTCAATAGCAAAGAGAAAGACAAGCGCAAAATCCAGGAGAGAATTAAGTGCTCTAAACAAGCATATTTGAGAGAGTCTCGTTTTGCCATCCCAGAAGCAAATGTTAAGCTCAGTAATCCAAACTCATAGCTAAATATATTCTTAATCATTTCACTTGACATTTACGTGACAACTTAATTTCCTCTCCCCATTCTGAACCACGTGTTGTGACAAGGTGGGCTCACTGCTGATCCCTCAGCTGACCGGATATTCCCATCCATTCCCCTCCCATGACAGACGTCCAACTATAATAGGCTGTTATTTCCTCAGCATGGCTTTATCTGTTACTTCTGCAAAAGGTCACACACTGTGGGCTCTACCTGTCCCCGAGTAAAGTTACCTAGATGGGAATGTGGCCACAGAATATAAATGGTCTGTGTTACTGGGAATTGCCACCAGGTGCTTTGCTGTAAAAGGGTCTTGTCTATGGAATAGAGAACGTTATAGGTTTCGTGTTGTGTGTATGTTTGTGTATGTGAGAGAGAGAGGGGTGAGAAAATGGCAAACCTGTACTTCGTAGGACGTATTGTCTCCATTTATACCAGGTCGTTTCAGGCATCTTGTATCTAGATTGTTCTGTGATTAGATTTTAAGCACACGCATTAACGTTCTGGGAGCCAGCCTGAAATCTGATTGCTGTATATTATATAATATGCAAACCTGCTTATAACACGTGACCAACAATTTCCTGTGTTATTTCTCATTTACAGACATCTCTTGAAAAAGATGGTTTGTGTATCCTAAATTGCAATTTTTCATCCTGTTTGAATTTCAGCTGTCATGTAAAACATGCATTTTGATATAATGTGTTGTGCAGGGGTTTTGGTTGTCCAGTGTGGCTTGGATAAACAAATGTATGTATGCTTGTATGACATCTGGCTAAAATGTGTCTTAGAATATCAGAGTTGGTTTTAAAAATCAAGTTTATGTCTGATTAGAATGCATGTTGTGTGCATTTGAAAATAATCGTAGTATATTTATCATTCATTCATTCATCTTCCGTAATTGTTTTATCCTGGGAACACTGGGCAGGAGAATTCAGCCCAGATGGGCTGCCAGTCCATCGCAGGACACTATCCACACACATTCAAACCTAGGGGCAATTTAGCAGAGCCAGTCTGCCTGCATGCACAGTCAGACGAAACTGCAGAACCTGGAAGAAACCCACGCAAACACCTGGAAAAAATGTGAAACTCCAGAGCTCAGGATCAAAACCTGAGCCCTGGAGCTGTGAGGAGGCAAGACTCCAAGGCAAGGCTCTAGGATAATACCATTTAGATATAATCCTGACCAAGCGTAAATTTGGTCAAAGTCATGTGCCAAGTGGTTTGACTCCTTTCTCACTTTACCAGTCTAACACCTGCTCTTTCATTGGAATTTCACTATGATTTTATAGACATTAATTTTTCTGAGGAACCTGAATTCTGTCTCTCTAATATACTGTAATTGGCATGAATTGTAGTTAAAATGTGAAACTCTGCACAGATACTTAAACCAAGCTCAAGATGGTCACTTGAGCCACCATGCTGCCTTTATTAGAAGTCACATTTTGAAAATGATATTTTTATCTGATATGTTTGAGGGGGTCCATTTCTGGGTATAAGCAGTTATTGATATAGGCTCTGTGATAGCTGGACTGTAGATCAGCTAGTGAGCCTTTTTCAGCATGGGGTGCGATACCAAACTCTACTCTACAGGCTACACTTGCAGTGTTGTTGTGTACTTTTAGAACAACTTTGCAAGAATAAAGATGAATTTATTCTTTCTGACAGTTTATGTGGCCCCACATCTCACTGCCATATAAAATAATGTTAATTTAGTTTAATATAGTAGTAATATGTAGTGTTGCTGTGCAATGGTAAGTCTAATCTGCATACCCATGAGCCCCTGGGGTTGCCTATTAATGTGATGTTTAATGTCCTTGCTTTATTAGATTAAGTGTTTGTTGTTAATGAAGGAATGTGTTGTGTGTTTCTCTGTGCTGGTATATTTTATAATGACACATCGGTTTATGTTTGTTTGTGTGCACCAGTGGTTTAGGCAGTTCTGTAGCTAACCACCAAGTCTGTGTTTGTGCTGTTACTGTGAGTTTGCCTATAAAATAGCAAGCATGTTGTTTTCTGGTCAAGCTTCTTCCTCACTGACGTCACAATTCTATTCTTGCTTTGTCCATGTAATGCATTCATAGAATATTGGTATGTGTAATCTGGCTTTTTCTGGAAGATTTTGTTTCTACTTTCTATTATTAATATAGTATCTCTCTCTCTCCTTTCTTTTGTTACTTTTCATTTGTCCTGACAGATTTGGCAGATAATAGCTCCTGCGGCTTATTGAAAAGCTGACTAATCATCAATTTCTCTCCACTATAGTTTCCCAGCTGTCTCTATCCAAGCTACTGCTGCTCACATTCAGCAGGATTCTCCTTCCCCGACTCGACCTTCACACCTGGCCACACCAGACGCATACTTGTCGTGTCATATTTGATGCTTGGTTAATATGTTACTACAGGATGCATTTAGATCATGCAGTTTTGTGACTAATAATAATAATAATAATAATAATAATAATAATAATAATAAATCCATTAGCAACTGCTCAGTGATCTCATTGTGATAATGACCATCATTACATTTCTTCAAAAGACATTCACTGTATTCAGTAGTATTATTAATTATTATTCCTAATTATTAACAGCAAGCTGCTTGGGTCCCTGGAGGACTAGTGGTTAGCTCTCACCGCTGTGGTCCGTGTTCGATTCCCAGCCAGGGAACCAACCCCAGCCACTTGGGTTGCGTGTAACAGTGCTCTCTCTGTGCCAGTCCCAAGCCCAGATAAAAATTGGGGAGGGCTGCGTCAGGAAGGGCATCCGGTGTAAAAACTGCGCTGAATCAAATACGCGGACCAATGATCCGCTGTGGTAACCCCTAACGGGAGCAGCTGAAAGAGGAACAACAACATTAACAGCAAGCTGCTTGTGAATAAATGAAATATCACTGAAATATCATGAGCAGATCATACTGATGTCTTCACCAATGCTCATTAGAAACACACCAGCAGGCCATATTACACAGATAAGAAGAGGCAAGTGACCCTGGCCATGTCCTTATTCACTGAGCTCGAGGTGTTTCCCAGTAAGACAGAGAGAGACTGACAGATTATGAGTTAGAGTCAAATGTATAGAGTTCCACCAATAATGGTAATCTATACTGAGTCTCTTTATAGAAAGAGTATTTCAGTAGAACAGTAGACGACATACTAAAATCTAGTCTTTCCCCTGCACACTTTACACATTTCAAAATCTGAAGAAATATATCAACAACCTGATTGCATAAGAAATTTGTATGGTTTTGAACAGGCAAAGCGTATATGAATATTGTTTGATTTTATATGAGTGAATGGTATGAATGCTAATTTGATGTCTGTTATATGAACTTGTTTGTCTTGCCTTGACTTTTCCAAATCCAGCTGTCTTATTAAGCTCATGGCTTTTTAACTGGATCTACTTTATGACGTGCACCTAAAATAGGAGCTGCTGGGGATGGTAGTGTGTGTGAGAGAGAGAGAGAGAGAGAGAGAGACAAGTCAGTAATTTAAGGGGACATCCAGCTGTCATAACAGGGTATATATGATTTGCCTTCTGCTCATAAAATAACTAGAGAAAATAACCCTGACACACATCACAACACAAGAAAGACACACACACACACGCAGAGTGAGAGAGAGAGAGAGAGAGAGAGAGGCATACTTAAAGCACCATTTTATTCTGACTTTCTTTCATACTTGTATCCAACTTTCTATCTTCCTATCAATTCTCCTCTTCTGATATTAATTCCCCTTTCCATGCCCACTCCCCCCTTATCATCCATCTCCTACACTCCCCATCTCTCTCTCTCTCTTTCTGTATCTCTTTCTTCTTGTCTCTCTCACTCTCTGAGCTGAGCTACTACAACAGGCCTGGGCTTGAGAGATGGTGGGTCGGCTAATGACAGAGGTCTGAACCGTACACTTCATACTAACACCACGCATACACACATCGTCAAGTACACACATGCCCTTCACGTTCATCCTCTCATGATTTTGTAATGAATGCTGGCTTTTTAGACAAGGCTTTTAATGTGCGCTAGTCTTATAAAAATTGAGTTGTTTACTAATGAAAAAACAATTGCTATTAATTCCCTTCCTCTCGATTTCAAACCCATTTTTAAATCATAACACATAGTTCAACTGCCATGCTTTAAAGACATACAGAGCAATGAGAAGTCCTGAATAGACATCAGTGCTTTTCATTTCATTACATTATGTGATTGAGAGAAAAGGAAAGAGAGAGAGCAGGAGAGAGGAAAAGTAATTAGGTGAGCACATTGTCGCTTCAAATGGAAATCCGTCCCAGGAAAATGACAGGCACAATCAAAGTCAGTTCTGCTTGGCGGAATAACGCAAGCACAGCCACTTCTGTCCATTGTGGGATTTCACGGGTGAACGTTTTGTTTGCGTAGCATTTTACTCTGTCTGCTCTCGCTCTCTCGTTCTTGTTAACCCACAATACAAAAAAGCACAGTCTGATTCCTCTGAAAGCACAGCCATCTATGTGTATGTGTAATTAAGGCTATTAAATCACTAACATTTATATGCTCTATATGCATAATGTGCTACAACGGTTTTCTGTCATATTTTATGATATTTGATATATGGTTTTCATATATTTATGGTTTCCAAAAGATTTCCAAATCTACAGACATGTGGTTTGGGTCCACTTGTCCCCTTAGAGGGAAGAGTCACTGCAAGTCAATTCACAGTTCTTCTGACTTATCATTTTATCCTATGATTAAAAATTTCTAAGACATGTTATGCTGGTTTTTCCTTTCATTTCTCACCTTTCTCTATGAAAAATGAAAAACAGAAATGTGCATTTGTCAGTTATGCCTTTTAAAAAGGTTTCTTTGGTTTTCAAAGAATTAGTAATCCCATTTACTACATATTTTCAAAGGCACAAGTTGAAATGCAAACAAATCCTTGGTTTAATTAAAGTGTTTAAATATTACTATTATTTCCACGTTTAGCACCCAAATCCTCAATTATCCTCAATTATCAACTCATTATAAAATTAGCATAGTTTCACAAAAAATATAAAAACACAGGCACAATTAATATTTTATAGGACTCCCCATCCATACTAACCTTGATCTTTAAGTGATAAAGACGTACATGCACACATTTACAGAGCACACAGTGTAAATATCTCCATATATCAAGGGTAAGCTCCTTAGTTGATGCTTCAGGCGTGTGCACTGTCTCCATGGCAACATCAGCACATATGAGCACTATCCTCATAAATGAAATTTCTGGTTGCACAAAGGACTAAAATTCCCTTTCTCACACACAAACAAACACACTCATGACATGCACACATGCAGTAGAAAAAGGTGTACAAAAATGTGTGCATGTCATGAGTGTGTCTGTTTGTGTGTAAGAAAGGGAATTTTAGTCCTTTGTGCAACCAGAAATTTCATTTATGAGGATAGCGCTCATATGTGCTGATGTTGTGTGTGTGTGTGTGTGTGTGTACGTGTGTTCTAAGGAGTGGCCCTGTCTGTGTCTGTGCCCTTTGTCCACATGGCCTGTTAGCTTCACAGATGACAAATGTGGCCTAATCTCTTATTGATCTGGCTCATTCTCCTCCAGAAACCCATTTAAGGCAGGGAAGCAGAGCCCAACCTCAACAGACAGTGACTATCAGGTCTCCTCTACTCCTGTAGCACACTGCTAATAAATACACTATATGGCCAAAAGTATGTGGACACCTGACCAGTACAGCCATATGTGGGTCTTTCCCAAACTGTTGCCACAAATTTGGAAGTACACAATTGCATAGAATGTATTTGTATGCTGAAGTATTACAATTTTCCTTCAATGGAACTAAGGGGCCCAAAGTGAGCTCCATGAAGACAAGGGGGGAACTAAATATGGAATGATGATGTTCCACAAGCACATGGGTATGACTGGTCAGGTATCCACATACTTTTAGCCATATAGTGAATATACATCCAGTATATTCTTTCTAAGGGGACAAACATATTCACTCCTGTTGTTGTCAAATCCCTAAATTAGTTCTGGTGCAACCATTTGATATCAGAAGTCACATAATAAGTAGAATGGAGTCCAAGTGTCAGTGTGAGATCAGTATAAATACATCTACTCCACACCAAGGTGCTTTCAAAACAAGTCCAGGATAAAGTTCTGAAAAATTATCAATCATCTTTTGGTTCTAATAAAATATCCAAACTTTGAACATCCATTAATTTTGAACGACCATTAATTCCATGATTTAAAAAAAATGGAAAGAATATGGCACAACCAAGATTCTCCCTAGAGGAGGCCATCTAAAAAATGTCAGTAACCAGGTAAGGTCATTAGTCAGAGAAGCAACCAAGAAGTCAAGGGTAACTCAACATGATGCTACCACCACCATGTTTCTCTGTGTAAATGCTGTTCTATAGAGCTGATTTATAATAGTCACAGACACAAACCTGTCTGTATCAAATGCAATTTTTAACATCAGTGACTACTGAAAAAGGAGCAAGCAACCCTTGGTCTTGTCTAGGCTCACACTGAAGTCACACTGAATGTCAGCTTTACATGAAATCACCCCATGGTTTGTATTCAAACATTAGTATAAATGCTTGATAAAAGCAAAGAAATTTAAATGTTAACAACTAGGAAACTTCATATATGTACATTGTATTTAATGTACTGTATATGAATTTTTGTTCACTAAACAAAGACATGGAAGACAGAAATTGCCTTAGATCATCACTTTATGTCTGTTATCAGCATGTTAGATATCTTAAAAACATTATTTTTACATCCAACTTTTTTACTAACAGAATTAGTTTTCATGCTTTGTTCTGTTTTTGGCTGATGCACATTCATTATTTTATCATTAGTGAGACAAACACAAAAGTAATAATATTAAAACCTTACTTAACATGTACCAGAAAAGGGCAGATAAATGTGGAAGGGAAGGGAAAGAAAGGAATGCAAGAGATTTTCTCCAAGGCTGAGGGGGTATTGATTGGCCACTAAGTTTCTCTGTAATTGGAGGTAATTTGCTGAGAGACAGCAGAGCTGGACCCAACCCACAAGACAGTGTGTGTGCGTGTGTGCGTGCATGTGTGCGTGCATGTGTGTGTGTGTGTGTGTGGACAGAAGTTGTATCCATGGAAATTAGGCACAGAGAGAGATGTCAAAGTCCAGGCATATTCTCAATCTCCCTGGGATCATATTAAAGAATAGGAAGGGAGCGTTTTAGCTGTTTGAGCACAGAGAGGAGTGGAAGTGCTCTAATTTTGCAGTCTGTGACGTGTTTGTGTGACAGGACACAGCAAAACAGCAGTAATTACTTGTGTGTAAGGACTTTAATTTTAAACACAGGAAATAGATGAAAGCGCTGCAATTTGGCTTGTTTTAGTTCACACCAGGAAGCACTGCAGCAATTTTTTTCTTCATTTTATTTCTCCATTCTCTGATCACTACTACAGATTACTACCAAAATGGAGCCCCATTTTAGTAATAACAATGTAAACACAAATATAAACGGTCCACTTGGTAACCTGGTGCAGAGTGGCATACTTGTTTAAAGGGGATTTGGTTAGAAGTAATGCATAATAAAGAGGTGTCATTAGCTGTAATCCAATCACATTAAAACCACTCAAATTAATTCCTCTCATTCCTTTTAAAAACCAAATATGTCCTAGGAGCAGACTGAAGTAAGCTATGAAGACTGAAGTGTGCTAACGCGAACACTGTTAGTCAACAAAAACTGATTGCACAATTGTGACTGAACATCAAGCATTCAGTTAATCAGGAACATCATGTTTCGCATTATGTCTGCACTAAGAGGAGGTCTTGGCAGGCAGTAACACACAACAAAGTGCAATTTTGGACCGGTACTATTATTACACTGCCTCTACAAAATTCCCAACCAAATTAGTCCTACTCTGCCATTATATCATTAAACTACACTCAGAAAAAGAGCCCTTGATTACAATCCTAACATATAAAAATGTCAGTGTATCTTCTGTACCTCAGCACTCCAGTGCTTCAGCCTAGTGCTTCTTCAGGTGATCTTATCTGGAACCAAACAAAGCAAGCAGTGACCCTAGTGAAAGGTCAGTGGATAATAATCAAAGTCTATTAGATGAAAAATTCTACCATGATGGCTCTTCATTGACCATTTAGCCATCATGATCAATGTTTTTCAGCCTCTAAAGCCCTTAAGATGTGATACGCAATCAGCTTGCCTTATTTGTGTGCCTTTAACAACCACTATTTGGCAAGCACAAGAGTTATCTGACAACAGCTGTGTTAATAAATAAATAAATAAATAAATAGGCTCCGTTCAGAGCAGGCATTAACATGTGTCCTGGGTGACTGGATCACAAGTGGACAGCCGAGACACATAGCCGTTCTCACCTGAAATTATGAACATGTTTCCAGCGACCACTGAAATGGCATCGGATTCCATACATCATGGATATGGGTTATCCCATATCATATCTCATATATTGGAGACAAATCTGACCCTGTTCACACCTGTACTTAGCTCTGTCCACTTGTGATCCGATCAGCCAGGATGCGTGTTATTGCCAGGTGTGCACTGCATGAGCAATCGTACAGAGCCCAACTTAGCCTTATCAATACTGAAGCAACTTTAGAGGTCACCATCAAAAGCACAGTGAGAGAGAGAGATAAATAGAAAGAGAGGGGGGGAGGAAAGATGGCTAGATAGATGGATTAGCAGAAAGATTAAAATAGACACTGTAACAATAGGAGGTGTAAACTTTCACAGTATAACTGTGTGTGTGTGTGTGTGTGTGTAATCTCATATAATGTCATAACATATTCAAAATGATCAAAATCAAATCTCATGAATTCTCCACCAAAATAAAAAGAGTTGATGCAAAATAAAAGGAATAAGCACAAGGTAAAACGAAAAATGCTTCGCCTGCCTTTAGCTGTCATATCAAATGAAGTTTGAAGGTGGTGTGTCCTATTAACTGCACTGTTTTAACTCACAGCATTCTGTGTTTCACAGCTGTGCTAATCGATCTTGCACCAGCCACACAACCTGAGCCCTAAAGCATATTTCACCTTCAGGACATGCATTGATTTAGCAAAGAATAAACTGCGTCTACTGAACAATCCCAGGAGGGCGCACCACCTGAGGGGATACTAGCACCCAAAATAGACATTGTTTTTATGTTCTTCTGCACAAGGGCACACAACTGAGTAAATATATTGCTATCCACAGAGGCTGGCATAGACACACATACTGTAAATACACATCTCCCATGAGAGAGTCCTGCTCCTATCAGGCTTCAATAAATAATATTTAGCATTTTATACATGATAGTAATAGAAGAATTTAGTATATGCTTTTAAAACTGTATAATCTCTTTTTTCCAACACGCATATAAATACATGTTTGTCTTATTATCTTTGTGGGGACCTTTTATTAGCATAATTATCAACATAATTATTTATACAGCTAAATAATGCTTAACCCTAACCTTAACCTCAGCAACCAAATGGAAACCTTTGGGCTCTTTTAGGTTTTTTTGTTTTTGTTTTTTTTTATAAATAAAAGAAAATCAAAGTTTTCCTCATGAGGACTAGCCAAATGTCCCCACAACGTCAAAAACTGTCAGATATTCCATTTGGTCCCTACATAACACACACACACACACACACACACACACACACAAAATACAATGGGTCCCAACAAGGGTTCAGTCTGCCAGTTTGGGGCAAACCCAGTGTTTGTCGAAATTACTAATTTCCATTAGAAACCAACAAAAGGGAAGGTCATTAACACACACACACACACAACTGTTTATAAAAATCTGTAATTGTTCCTCTTTTTCTTTTTTCCTTTTCTAGTTTCATTCCCACTTTGAAAAAAAAACATTTCTAAATGCATTTTCTTCTACAGTTTTCAGCCTCTGTATTATTTCAGTTTTTCAAGACACAGCCATGAATCTTTGCATATTTTCTAGGTATACTCACTTGAGTTGATTGTGCTTTTTCTCTTTTTTTTTTAACTTCTTCATTACCACTTAAACTGTAAGTTTTTTTATATTAATTCATTTAAAAAACCCTTTCGTCACAGTAAGATATGTGTTAATAGCATACAGTATGTAGGCTGCAGGATGTTCCTTTCCTCAATTTGGGGTTGAAAAAGTGCACTTATGTGGAGCGTTCTTATAATGTGTGATGTGTGGCATGACAGTTTTTGATAAGTGTGCTCAAGCTAACATATGTTTTATGAAAGATCTTATGAAATGTAATTTATTAAAGCTGTCATAACATAATGTATTTTATACAATGACCACAACAAAAAAACACATCTGATTGATTGGTAGGTGTCCTTTATTTTCTTACAGCAAAATTTATTCACAATAAATCAGTGTTCCTGATATTGTTACCACTGTGGTTTGTATGTGCAAATAAAAATAAAATTAGTCTACAATGCATGGAATTGCATGGAATTAGTCTATAATGATATCAATAATGCCAATCATATAATGATACCCTGTTAATCCAGGGTTGGGCAGGCTAATATCAGAAAAAGGATGACTTTTCTTTTGCCTCAGCTGTGTTTAGATGCTTTGTTTACGTGCTAAAAATGACTGTGGTGCTCTATATGACAGGTGTCATGACAAATGTTTTATGATATTGCCATACGCTTAGAAATAACATGCCATGTTGAACCTCATCAAGCATTATGACAGGTGACATGAATTGTATCTCAAAACATCTATTAAAAAATATTTTCTACCTAGAGCACAACACAAAATTCACCATGTGACATAAGCTATGATGTCTTGATAACTATAATGATTATTACAGGGAATGATATCCCTGCTGTAATAACTAGACCCAAACGGCATAACACTTAACAATACTGTTCCTTAATTCATGCTTAAATACTTACTTACTAGTACATGCAAGTGTTACCACAGTAATTCAGCATAGTAAATTAAAATAAATTACTATGCTGACAAGCCATTTTTGTGATGTGTAAACAAATACGTTTAGTTGCCACAATTGTTTAAGTCTAGCTACTTAATAATTATACTTTCATTAACATTGCTGTTTAGTACATTCAGAAGTAATTATTGGAAAAGTTATATTTAAATAATTGACTACTTTTCAGCTGAGTTAGTAAGTACTTAATAATTAATTAAGGAGCCATGAAACAATGCTTTCATGGTAATTTAATGTATCATAATTAATGCTTCTGTAATGACAAAGTAAAGACAGTGTATGACGCTGATGCATGAAGATAACACAATGATTCAGAATTGGGTAAGTCATTATGTCATTCTGTCAGCATAGTAATTTAATATTAGTTATTAGTAATTATTGAAGTATTACTATGGTAAAGTCCTAAATTAGAAAGTACTTAAGCTGTACTGTACTGTAAAGAGTCACCTCTATCTGTTTATTTATATCTGTACATGTTTATTACATAGTTAACTAAGTTATAATGCAATGTTCAATGACAGCATTGCCTTATCTTCTAGCAATATTATCACCATCACCCAACACTCATTTAATGACATTTAAGCCCACATTTTTCTTTTTCTGTTATGATAGTTTTGTATGTTTTAATGTTTCATATTTTTTTCTGACATATATATATATAAGTCTCCTCATCATGATGTTTATATGATTTAACACATTACTGAGATTTTCAACTTGAATTTTGTTCCTTGTTTTCTAGTAGAAATGTAGTATGTATATCTGCAGATCTGTGTCTGATGAGTGTATTTATAAGAATCTTTAGATGAAGGGAAAAGTTGAATTATGGTTTGTGTGTGAATGAGCATCCTGCTTGCTGATCCCTCACAATGAAATACACTTCTGTTGCACACAAACAGCAGAACCCAATAAACCAGACCAAATATTGGGACATCCAATAAAGGAAGTATGTACTGTATGTGTGTGTGTGTGTGTGTGTGTGTGTGTGTGGGTGGGTGGGTGGGTGGGTGCGTGTATGTGTGTGTTTGTGTGTGTGTGGGTGGGTGTGTGTGAATGGAAGTACCAGTCCATCCCCTCATTCTTCCTTACCTACCCCTTTCTAGTACTTTATGTTCCCTCTTCTTTTCTCATCTCTGCATTCTGCTTTCTTTCTTTCTTTCTCTCTCTCTCTCTCTCTCTCACACACACACACGCACATACACACACAATTTAGGGCTCTCTGCAGCACTGAGATTAGGTTAATGGTCTATTCAGATATTGGATATCTCCACAACAATTTATCACAAACAAACCAAAGACACACACTCACACACACACATAACCGACTATTTCAGCCTTCGCTAAGTATCATAATGAAACAAATCACTGCAGAAAAATACAAGTAGCAAACATCAGACAGACACATGGCCATCACCTATGTTTACTGATGCTGACTGAAATATTAAAAAATTTATACCAGTATCATTATTAAAAAATAATCTCAGAATGATCACTTTATTATTTCTTACTTTTGAAGGCTTTCAAACCTAATGCTAAAAAAAGCATAAAAAAAAGCTAAAAAAAAGAAAAGAAAAGAAACTATACGAGCTAGAGGTGCGGCCTTGAAGGGATAACACTTATTGAAATCACACACTGTGCTGGAAGGTCAAGCAGCTGATGTGGCCTTCAAGGACTCTGGAGTATTCTCACGTGACCCCTCCCAAGAAAATGCCTTGAGGAAAATCAAAAGAGGAAAGAGGGTGCCAATAGTAAGTTGGTGCACAGAGATAGCCGCTGTGCTCACGGACAGCATTGACCCAGTAGAACTTTGAGAAGGTGCACAGTGATGGCAGCAGGTAACAGCAAGCATGCCTCTAAGTAATGCCCATGAGGAGAAGACACTCTTTGTCAAGGTAGGAGCCATGTGTCCAGCGCTTCTTTAGGCCATGGCAATGATGTCCATCACTCAGTGGGCCAGTCTGTGGTTTCCAGAGGAGCTTCCTCAGTGACAGACAAACAATCGATCTGATGATGCAGTAGCTGCCGTCTGGTCTGGAATGCTCTGCAGGTTCACCCTTGTGGAAGATTGCAAAAAAGGTCAGTTGGGTAAGTAAATTGAGTGATATGACCCTGGGCAGAAACCCTGGGTTTAAGCAGGACTCCTGTGGCCTACTTGCTGAATTCTGTTCAATGTGAGTAAAATCAGTGTTAGAGATGAAAATGTTTACAGTAGACAGTGAGGCCAGTGTTGTGGGCCAGAGCATCCTCTCAGAGTGGTCTGTCCAGCTCCACCAGGGAGAATCACAGTCAACAACAAGTCGTTTTTATGCCGGTGAAAAGGTCCAACTGATCCAGCTTCATTTCAGGACACTACTGAAGCCAGAGTTGAGCAAGAGGAAAAAGCTGCTATAGGGTTATCAGATGGACTCTGTTGAAGAGCGTGATCTTTCTTTGCAGCTTTTGGAACAGTATCAACAATTTTAGCTGAGCCATGTCCAAAGTCTGGTCATCTTTATGCCTAGAAAGGGACTTAGATATCTTTTTACTTTCTACTCAAACTAGCAGTCACAGAGCTCCAAGTGGACTCTAACAAAGTATTAAACTCACCACAGTTCAGAAGATGATAGGACATGACCAGGATTCTGTTGGCAACTTCAGAGGACAATTGTAATTTCAACCGTGGCCATAAACTGTTATGCAGATAGCTCCATAGAGCATACATAAGGCTCCATAAAGTGTACCAATATGTGTGGGAGGCAAGAAGAAGAAAAGGAAAGATGGCTGTATGACCATGATGCTTGAAAATTCTATATGAACTGGACACTTTGTGACTTTGTTGGAAGTTCTTAGTATATGTCTGCATGCACACAAGAAGGTGATATTCACCAGCCCTAGAAGGGGTGAAATGTAACAGCATAGGAACACTTTATTTGGATAGTCCTGTAGAGACACTCTAAAAAAGTCAATGCACCATCTATAGACCATCAACAACCTTTTATGGGAATATTATCAATCAATAGTAGATCATCTGTACACATTCTAGAAACCATAGACCTCTTTTTTATTTTCACTTCATTTACATGGTCAAGTGTTTACAAGCTTAAAATATGATCTATAGAATGTCATCTCATGTTTTAAGTTTCACTTTATCAGCTAGTCCCTAGTCCTATCACAATTTCAATTTCAGTTGATCAGGACTCTACTGATAGATTTTATAACATGCTTTTGAAAAGTAATTAAACATCATTTGATATGATGTTGAGAATCAGGTGCTTGATGACAAGTCTTGTAGAGAGTGTCTTCAGTGATGTTAATGTTATTTAGAAAAACTACCCATGAAAGGTCCCAAGGATCACAAGGCCAGTCACACATGCTTGAGCAAAATACAGATGCAGAATCCAGTACAAATATAAAAAAGTAATATCACTTCTACTATTATATGTTGAATTGTCCGTGATAATATTGTTTATGTTGAATGTCATGGTGGGCATAAATGATAGCACATAGCATCCAGTTTAGTAAATTTTTTTCATGTTTCTAAATAATGAAGTTGTGGATGTAAATCATTTAAAAAAAAAAGTGGAGCTACCACAGGAATTGCAAGAAAGCAACTTTCTCACTGTAACAGATGGAGCTTTGATGGAATTTATACACTCCTCACACACTAACACCTACATCATACAGAGTGACTGCATTCGTGAGAAACTGTGTTTAAAATGTTTCAAAGTTAAATGCATCTATGTGTAATGTACAAGGACACATATGATGTCCATGACCCTCACTAAGCAATGCTGAGGAAAAGAGACTTGCTGGTTGTCAGTGTCTAAAGTCCTGACAGCAGAGATGCTGTCAGTAAGCTCAGAATGTGCTAAACAAGCTGCTGTTCAAGCTGAATGCTCCAGTAAGTTTCATTAAAAGCTCTGATTAATTTTATTTGAGGAGACTTCAGAAGCTGGTAGAGCATGCAGCAGAGGAGAGGAAAAGCCTGATAAAACTGCAGAGGACAGCTGGGGAGAGAGAGAGAGACAGAGAGAGAGAGAGAGAGCAAACTCTGTCTTGCTGCTTGCTGAAAAAGGCATACCAGCAGATTTTAATTAAAATTCTTTCTTGAACGATAACAAGCTTTGTGAAGTTTGTGATATCCACATTTCAGCAATCAAAAGATGTTACTGTCGAGGATAAAGTTCACCCCGGAGCTGCATTCAAGCAGAATCTTAGAATTACTGAACAAAACTTGGTTAGAATCGTGTATGGTAGTAGTTTAGTATAAATATTAATGCAAGAAATATTTAGTAAAAAGCATCAGTTTGGTCTTTTTTTGATAAATGGATGAGTTTATCATATTTACAGTTATGATTTCATACTATTTCATTTTTATCTCTTATACCTCATGTTTTTAGGTGACAGCAATCAAAATCAATAAACATGGTAGGCGAGAGAGAGGGAGAGAGCATTCTTCATGTTTACAAAGGCCGGCTGACCCTGAGAGTGAGATGAAGGCGCCTCGGGAACTGGACACACACATGCACACAGATCCACAAGTTGCTGTCATGGTAACCATGGAAAGCAAACACTTTAGTCAAACTGGATGGACACCTGGAGTGAAATGATAAAACTAGTCAACCACAAGCCCTGAAATGTATATATAAGAATGTGTGTGTGTGTGTGTGTGTGTGTTCACAGAGATTCCATCTTCATTTTCACTATATCACGCATGCCTAAACAAAGATATCCATTAGATGCAGAGAACCTTGAAAAAACTCATACATGTGGAGACAGAACCAAGGCACAATTTTTCCTTAATAAATTAGAAAATTATGAAAGAACATGGGAGAAACAGGGAGCAAAGAATGAGAACGTGGGAATCAGCATAGACTCAGACTTACAGACAGCATGGAGAATATTACACACAACCCTGATATCTCTCAAATCAGATCTTGAGCACATCACATAGACCATTATATCATATCACAGAATTATTCTGTTAAACCAACCCATTATGTACTCACTGTAGTCTTCATACAACTTTACTACCTGTGCATTGGTTCACTTTATTAAGCTCAACCTATCATTGATTGAATTTCTGATCTTTTATACATGCTATAAATGACCTTTCCTGAACGCCAAAGCTAATTGGGAGAATCAGTTGTGAGCCAATCAATAGCAAAATCAATAGGTGAGTGATTTTGGCCTCCACCAAGTGGAGAAAGAAAAATGTTGATTGGCATTCACAGTGAAGCATTACACTTTAAAAAAAAAAAAAAGACAAGCAGTGTGTGAACAGTGTGTGAAGGTTTGACATTAAAACCAAGGGGTGTATCAATACTGATATTAAGCACATTTACCCATACTTGTAAAAAAAAATAAAAAAATCTCATACCAATATCCGATATCATGTGATATTAGGTGAGGCAAGTGTATGTTGGCGTGCTAATAGACAACATGAAATGACAGTGATCTGGACGTATTTCACCAATTAGCAAAGCAAAATAGACTGCAAATGATGCTCTGCAAAAACATCAAGAGGAGGAACTGCAGCATCTTCCTATATAAGAAGTAACCTGATAAAACATCTTAAACATAAAACCTGGCACTAGGAGTTCCTCACTAGCAGCACTTGGCAGTAACTACCAGTGCAGCAAACACTTGCTAGGTGAGAAAAACTCTTCAACACTGCACTCTAACATGATCCTAGGTAACTAAAGTAGCTAGCTAATGCATGCTATTTAAAATCAACTACCTAATGTTGACCTAAGAACAAGCCAATTGTATATGCATGGACTGTTCATAAACACTGAACAAGGGAAACACAAACTGTGCTAAATAACATGTCCTGTGATGTCCCTGATGAATTAATAATTTTGGTATGAGTATCGTTACTGACAACTAAAAAAAAAAACTCAGTCTGAAATTATGAAAAATAGTATTGATGCATTCCTTATTAAAAACAGTTCACATAATTTCAGTGGATGTGAGAGCTAGTGCAGGGATGGAGATGTTTGATGGCAAGTGGAAGGAAGAATAATTATTTTTAAATATTTATCAACAGCAGGCAGTCTGCTGTGTATAGCTAATTAAAACTGCTGATCACCTAACCATCAGCTCTGCGTCTGTGTTTATGCTGTGTGTGACTTCTAAAATGTTCATGTACATTTGCTAAAAAAAAAAAAACGAAAAGAAAAAAGAAAAGAATTCATATTCCCACACAGCAGGTCAGTTATATGTAGTTATTCCAGCTAAATTGCACAATTTCAAAGTACAATTCACTGAGCCGTTTCAGTGCGGAAATATGGTTAGTCCTTGTTTACTTCCAATTTAGATCTAGTCACTTTCCTCCACAGCCTGTCCATCCTCTATTACACAGCCGTTCTACCCATCCGGTAGACTAAAGACCTCACACCTGTAGTCCACTGATGCATCTTTCAGACTCATGGAGAAAGAAATATTAGTGAAACACACTTTTTGCTCACCTAATCAGTATCCTAAGACTTCATTTACACACAGTGATCGCTAGTCATGATACTATATCAGCGAGCTAATATCTAATATTTATCAAAAGTTAAACAGTGAAAATATTAGAGTTGATCATTGTATCACAAAGTCTCAATGATAAGAATGTGGGCCAATATATAACACACACACACACACACACTTAAAGATGGTTGCATCCATGATTTTAATTTTTTAAGTGTTTCAAGTCTGTAATGCCCTATTGGTTTCATGAAATGTCTCCTCTAAATACCAAACATGGTAAACTGATTGGACAATTTGTGCTTAGTCTATTTACTTTTAGTTTCTCATCCAAAAGCATTTTGGGAAGAAAAGGATGATAGAATAAATTATTCACCTCATTCATGCCCATTACATGTGCAAGCAGGCTGAAAAATATTAGTCTAAATGTATATGAAATCTAGGTTTGTTTTATTTGGTGTAATCACCTGACATGACTGTCACTGACTTCCTGCAAGAATCTACAGTCTGGTCTAGACTGAAATCAGCCCCAGTGTCACTTGTTTATACCATTCCGTGAATATTTTTTTATGACCACCGGTGGTGCTGGTGCGCTTACTTCCACAAAAATCCAAAATGCTCTGCCGTAAGATATTTGATAACAGCAAATAATCTGATGTGGATGTTAAGAATGAATATTGATTCACTGATTTTTTTTTTTTTTTACTTTGAAAGACGAAGGAGCTTAGCCCTGCTAGCTCATTTAACAGACACTCTTGTCTACATATAGTTGTTTGATGCTACTTGAGCTTCAGAATTATGTCCAAATAAACATGCAGGGCATTTAGGACACACTTTTATCCAAATGTAATACAAATGTAAATATTTCTCTGTCCGAGACTCACTGATAAGCAAAAATCCATCATTACATGAAAATGTGTAGGGTTCATGAGTGTCCTTAATATATATATATATATATACACACACACAGTTAGGTCTGGAAGTATTTGGACAATGACAAAGTTTTTGTGATTTTGGTGGTGTATAAAGGCAAAGTGTAGACTTTCAGCTTTATTTTAAGAGGTTCCACAAAAATATGGCATTTACCATTTAGGAATTACAGCAATTCCCTCGTTACTTCAAAACAAATGAAGCAGATAAAAGGTTGATATCAGGCATTTGGCAACTGTTCGACTGGAGCTACCAATATGAAGTCCAAGGAGATCTCAATGCAAGTGAAGGAGGCCATCATTAGGCTGAAAA
>CM075006.1:11435282-11445282 GCA_037576675.1 Pangasius sanitwongsei
CGCTTCAGAGTGCAGGTGGATAATGACCCTAAACATACTGCGAAAGCAACTCAAGACTTTTTGAAGGCAAAGAAATGTAAAACACTTATAAACACTCTTACAACTGTCCTTTCCATTTCATAACTGTTGACAAGCCCATATTATATGCAGTATGCATTCAATTTGAAGAGACAATATATAAGAATATATTATAAGAGATATATAATAATAATAATAATAATAATAATAATATAACTATTTGTGAATTAGCTACCTAACTTACTTCAGTAGTTTAAATTGAACTGTGCTTATGAATTAATTTACCACAACATATACCATCATATAGTTCCGGTAACTATTTTTCATATTCATTAAGAATTCGCTCGATATATTTTTTTTCTAAATGCAATAAAGAAATCTTTCATATGTATGAATAACTAGTTAGCATGCTAACCCTCACAAAAGTTATTCATGTACTTCATATACTTCCTTCTCATTACTACATATTGTAGATATTTCCTGTTAGTTTTGCTGTAGTTACTGAGCAATTCCTAGTAGTCATGGAAGAACCAGAGAGTATAAGAGGTTAAAGAAATTAAAAACACCATAAAAACCCCATGGTGGGAACCACGTTTGCATAAATAAACTGATAACAAGAAACACTAAAGGAAGTTGGTGGTTAAATGTAATGAATGTTATTTACATATTAAATATGCTACAGGAATCACCAGAGACACGTTTGACTACAAAGATAAATGGATATGGTTAACATTTTGTCAGGATACAATACAGTTACCTGACACGACAGTGGTCAGGCGGCAGAAATGACAGGCGCTAAGCTGCTAAGTGATAGAAAAGAGAGAATCCACTCCGTGCTTCCATCCCTCCATCTTCAGCACAGCTGGATTCTCATTCTGAATCCCAATTGTATGAGCACAGTGCTCCTTATCTCGAGGCAAACCTGCAAAATTGACTTCTTTATTTTCTATAGATGTGCATTCATTTATGAAGGACTGATTTCAGTTCAGTCGGCTCATTCAGGTTCGTGCGAGCAGACTGTTCTTTGTTAGTTCTCTGTATTTTATTATAAATATTAGTCACAGTATTTACTGTTCAGGTCATTAGTTAGACTATGCCTCTTCTGCTATAAGACCTTCATGTATTACTTTGACTAGGTTCAGTAAATATGTATGTAAGAATTGGATATGTGTGTGTGTGTGTGTGACAGTCTGAGTACTGTCAGACTGCTAGGCTAGCTCTCTCCTGCGGGAACTCATTAAGAAGCTCGGTCTCTCTTGTCCTACTGACTGATTGTTTGTGTGTGGGAAGGTTTTTTTTTTTTTTTTTTTATCTTAGATGGGACCAAATGTATAGGATAGAAATATCTGACAGTTTTGACTTTTGGGGACATTTGGCTGGTCTCCACAAGGAAAACCTTCTGTTTTGTTTTTTTTAGTTTGATTGTTTTTCCAAAAAACTGCATTTTATTTAAAAAAAAAAAAAAAAAAAACTAGAAGAGACAAAAGGTTTCCTTTTGGTTACTGAGGTTAAGGTTAGGGTTATATTCAGGTGTGGGCATCGTATTAGCTGCATTAATAATTACGTGTTACAGTACAGTGAAAGTAAGACAAACGTTTATTGTTCTCTTGCTCAGAAATGAGAGAACAAAACAACTGTTAGAGCAGAAGCACCATTTTGTTTATTTATTCATCTCCATATCTTTAGAAGAAGTTTCTGTTTTGCAGCTTTTCAACATCTCCAACACAAGAAATCGGGGCTGTAAGGTAGAACATATGTTTCATAGGGAATTTGTTTCACAGGTGGATGACAAAATTCATGGCACACTAAAGCTTTTTATTTTTACACAATGAAATTCTGTCAACATAGCTATACAACACAGCTATACGATCAAACTGTCTTAGAATCAAATCAGAGTGCCTTAGCCTTATGTAATATACACTATATGGCCAAAAGAATGTGGACACCGGATCACCAAGGTAATGTACAATATCTCTTGTCCATGTCCTAAACAATGTTAGCCTGCTAAACCTCAACTGAGACTAAGATTAATATGATTACATAATTTCTGTCTCAATTTTTTCATATATAAGACATAAACAAACAGAATGAAAAAGCAGGTATTTTCATAGGGGACACATTATGCAACACAGGGTATTGCCCTAGTTTCCTTATAAGCCACAGAAATGAGAAAATAAAGCTTCATTAAGATTTAAGTACTGCTGTACAGTTTTTTCTTTTCCTATTGTGTGTCTTTTCCTTTAGTTTAACAAACCTTTAGTTAAACTGCATGTTTTCACGTTCTTTGTTGCAGGTGTTGAGTACTGTTAATTACACACAGGGTAAACATTGTAATGAGTCAAACGGCATTACAATTAATAAAGCCATGTCTCCGAGGCTGTGACTCAGGGTTTCACATCATTTGTGTGACATTACCTCTGTGAGTACGCTTGAGCCCTGTACACTTGAGCCCTGTGAGAGAAACATGACTTGCCTCAGAAGTGCTTCAGTTATAGCATCTGATTCACCTTAGCATCAAAAGTGTTCTCTCTCTTTCATGTGTGGGTGTGACGCTGTAGTGTTTGTGTGTCGGTGTGAAGTGTATGGTTCAGACCTCTGGTGTTAGCCAACTCGACATCACCCAAACCCAGGTCTGTCACTATATGGCTCAGCTCAGAGAAAGAGAGAGAGAGAGAAAAGAAGGAGGAAGAGAGAGAGGGAGACAGAGGCTGTGAGTGATAGATGATAAAGGGAGTGGACACGGAAAAATGGAATTAATTTCAGAAAGGGAAAATTGATGGGAAGAAGAAAAGTGTGATACAGGAGTGAAGGAAAGGCAGAATAACACAAAACCTTGGCCAACTCTCTCTCGCTCTCTCACTCTCTCTCGCTCTCTCTCTCGCTCTCTCTCTCTCTTTCTCATACATCCTTATGCCTATATATCAACCCCAATGGATTTTTTTTCCATTGTTATTTTTATTTACTATTATTTTTTATCCTGATTATGATCAAGTTTTGGCCTATTCTAGGTTTCATATCTTAAATTGCTATTCCTATTTGACCTTCTGTAATTGCTGCTCTTCCTAATTATATATATATATATATATATAAATAAAATGTGAAGTAGTGATTAGGGATTAGATCTATCACAAGTCGACTAACTGATGGCTACACTGTGGAATAATAAAACATACTGAAAAGCCCTGTGATGTTTTATTTAACATGAAACCCTCCCATAGTGTTTTGCGTTAGTGCATTTCTAATTTATCAGATGCTAAGTGACATGATAGCTGTTTCACTTTCCTTCAACAATGCAGTCAGCTAAGAGCCGCTGTCAGGAAACAGATGTAGCTGTGGAGCTCATAAACACACACAACACAAACACACACACATACACACATACACGCACACAAAATATTGCGTAAAACTATACCTGCAACATTTTACAGTGACTCTACTTGTCCATTAACAAAATCTAACTTTTTACACCCTTTTCTTAGCATTGTTTTTATGTTGTTTACAGAAATGTTGTATATGCTAAGTGTTGTTTTTAGGAGTGTGCTGCTGTAATAATTTCATTTAACATTCATAATTCACATTCTCTATACATATAACAATAAACTTACCTTGACATGACTTGACCTAAACCACATACGGGAAAATCCCACGTGACAATAAATCATATTTTAGTATAAAGTATAGGAATACAAATTTTTAATGATACCTTCCAACCAAGTGATGAAGTGACGTATGATATAATATCTGCTAAAAGTAATCTAGTCATACAGCCATATTTCTATGAACCTTCGTACAGAGTTCAGATCAGCACTTGTTCCACATGTGACAGGGAACCTTGGCGTTAAGCTGTGTCTCACAGAAGCGCAGTTACATATGTCACTAGCATTATGTTTCAGTAAAAGGGGCTGTGTTCTTATTTATCAATAATCTATATGTGAAAATTACTCAATTAATCTTAGGTAATTAATATTCTCTCATTTTCTATATGTCATTTGAACAGTTTAAAAAAAAAAAAAGTCTCAACAAGTGTCAGAGCTTAAAAAAAAAAAAAAAAACAAAGCAAAAGGAAACAGTGTTTATAGCAGCACTGCAGTGTCTCCAATTAACTGTAAGGTGTACTGAAGTGGACATCACCGGCAAGTTGTAGCCTGTCAAATTCCAGACTTACTCCACCAGGTGTAATAAAAGAGACAATCTTCTGTCTGGTGCCCTTTTGTCTAAAAAAAGAGCCAGGGCAGAAGACATGTTCTCATAAAGACATAACCCCAGTCATCTGTCCAAGACATTACACAAGACACTCTCTTACTTCTTGAGAAAGTTATAATATTTTTTGTTATTAACTAAGAGTGAAAATACATATGTGGGAAATATCTTTGATGCAATTCCTCTGACACAAGCTTTAACTTCATATGTTTAAAACACATCAGGAGATCCCAGCAGCAGTTTCTTTTATATTTGATATAGAGTATTGCTGTAATTGTGAAAATTTTTTTTTAAAGCAGTGAGCCATCTTACCCTAAGAGCTCTTCACATATAGTAGGTGTTGTTTTTTTACCCAGTCAAAGCACATGCAAATAGATTTTTTTTCTTCACAGTGATGCTGCCCACTACTTTCGTGTATCATAGTATGTAGTAAAGAGTGTTTCAGTGTGTTCTATTGTGCAAATGTTTAACATCTATACAAACACATCATACAACTCATATAAACCATCAAAGCAACCTCCCAAAATGAATAATTGAAGTGTGGACATTCATCACTGAGCTTTTCACCACTAATCACTCTGAATGTCACCTGATTAGGAGAAGAGCGGCCGAGTGAAGAGCAATGTCATCATCCCAACAACTTTCACACTGTATGTCTCGTTTCAATCATCTGTGACAGGCAAGGACAGAAAGCATATATTATGACCTTATCTACCAGACATCAACAGATCTATTCTGGGTCTTACTTCTTTGTCCACCAAAAAATTGTTACCAAGTTAGATTGACATTGTTGTTGATATATTAAGTATAAAGGTTTAGAGCACATGTCAAACTCAAAGCCTGCATGCCAAAGTGCTGTTTCATTCGACCCACATGAGCTTGTAAAAATGATATTGAAATAGCCGACTCTGGTACTCTAGTACTCAACGTTTTCTAGAATCTAGAATTCACAGCATACCCGTAGTGTGGTGACTGCCCACGTTCTGCACATGCCACTGTACGGCACGGCTGGGCGTACATCTTACAGCACTGGTTAAAAAAAACACCTATCTTCTGCATTTCATGCGAATCAGATGCAGGTTTAAAAAAAAGTTTCAGAAACATATAGAGTATTGGACCTTTGTGTGATACAGTGACATGAGATAATCCAGTGTGAATTCTTCTTAACCTACCAAAAGTGGTCCAAGAAACGACAACCGGTGAACCAGCGACAGGGTCAAGGGCACCCAAGGTTCATTGATGCGCGGTGGAGGGAAGGCCAGCCCGACTGGTTCCACAGAAGAGCTACTGTAGCACAAACTGCTGAAAAAGTTAATGCTGGCTATGATAGAAAGGTGTCAGAACACACAGCGCTGCGTATGGGGCTGCGTAGCTGAAGAGAGGTCAGAGTGCCCATGCTGATGCCTGTCCACTGCCGAAAGCACCTACAATGGGCACATGAGCATCAGAACTGGACCACAGAGCAATGGAAGAAGGTGGCCTGGTATGATGAATCACGCTTTCTTTTACATTATGTGGACGGCCGGGTGCACGTGCGTCACTTACCTGAGGAAGAGATGGCACCAGGATGCACTATGGGAAGAAGGCAAGCCAGCGGAGGCAGTGTGTGTGTGTGTGTGTGTGTGTATATATTGGCCTAATTGTGGACTAATTGTGCATACAGTTGAACAGTTTCTCTTAGCCCTTTTTTTCTAGAAGCATCCTCGTCTATATTCATAGGATTGATGTTAATTGATAAAATAATAAAATATATATTAGACATTCAAATATTAATATAAATTAAAAGCCTTACATTATGGCCCTCCAAGAGGTCACATAAATGGTGATGTGGCCTGGGTAGAATTTGAGTATAACACCCCTGGTTTAGAGCAAAGTCTGTGTCTTACTAAGTCTTACTATAAATAACTTAAATAGTAAGACAGAGTCTCTGGGACATGCAGATCCCTGAGGCTGAGTGCCTTCATTATCCCTACATGTAGCTCTAACCTACACTACAGTGAACTGGCTTAAAATAGCATTTTATAGTATGAGTTAGAGAGTGTAATAAAGTAAAAGAGAGCACTCCCTTCTGTTCTCCTCTGTTACAAACTGCTTGCTTGCAGATTCCCTTGATGCTTAACTGCAATTTGAGTCTCACGTTCAATTCCATTTACAGCAGTTGTAAGTTGTTTTCTTTTTTGTTATTGCCATTGTTTTTTTTTTGTTTGTTTGTTTTTTTCCAGAGAGTAAATCAAAACTCGGTCATGTCGAGATTATGAATAATACATGCAGTGAATAAAACATAATAAGCTTATGGTGTGTGTATCTTGGAAGGATCAGTATTGAGTGTTTACTACAGCTTGACACCCAAACCCTCAACAGGAACTGTAACAAGAAAAAAAAAAAAAAAAAACTGGGTGACTGCGTTGAAGAGTCTTTAACCAAGTGCATGAAAATACGCAGGAAAACTTTTCGAAAGGTGGAGTGTTTTCTGTACTTGGCAGAAAGCTTGTAAAAGACTAGCAGAGTCTGGAGTGTGTTGAGTCAGAGTTGCCATCATGATGAGCCAAAACAAGCTGACTTCATCTGCCCTACAGTAACATCTGACTTCCTCTGCAATGGAACACAGTCAGAGCGTGAGAGACAACATGAGTGATCACTCAGCGCTAGGAAAATACATGCTGAGATAATAACAAAATGTTCTCGTTTATTTTACAAGGGGAAGTGTACATTAATGACTGCAGACTTTCGAGTCAGTACTGCAGTCAGTACTAAGTGTGTTTAAAGGATGTTTGATGATGAGCATGTGAGGTACACATCTACAGAATCCAGACGAGATTAGCAAAGGTGAGACTTGGGCTTAAACTATTTTTTTAAGAAGGTCCATGCACAGAATGCACTCTATTTACTACATGCTTTCATCTGATCATGTTATATAATCAGAGGGCAATCCAGAGCAAGGAGAATTCTAGTTCACAGAATCCATTTCTGTGGCAGTCATAGGGATTATATGACCCTTTAGTCTAAGATTTCAGCTACCTATGCCGATGCCTTCGCACCTCTCTGTGTAGCTTGACTCATTAATATCTATAAAAAGAATATCTTTGAACTGTATTATTTTTGTCTACCATGGTTTTAAAAGCATTTATAAATAAACAGTCAAGACTGCTTATGCAAAAGTTTTCATTTTCCAGGTAGAAAACGAGGCGAGTCTATCTGCCATGAATACTTTATGAATCCACTTGAAGTGCAGTTAATAAGAATATGCTTTGTTTTCTGAACCAAAAATGTTTTCCATGTCAGACAGATTCAGTTTAAATGATCAGTTCATCAGTTCGGATTCAGTTTAAAAAATCTTTTTAACTCTGCTGTAAACACAGATGCCATCCCTTTTTAATTGGGGATGAAGAGAGGATAATACCGTCCTAAAACTACATACATGTGTGGTGACATCAGCATGCAGTATTTCAAAGCAGGTATCATGACAGGTGTCAAAGTGCATTTGAATACTTATCAGACTTTAAAATAATAACAATTATCGACGCTGGCTTAGACGCAGAACGGAAAGTTTTTGCAGTTTTTTAAGCCAGTATCAAAGCACAAAAGGGCAACGTGTAGAGCATGCATCATTCATATTTGTGCATGTATGTGTAGCTCTCCTACATAAAGTATGAATTCTAAATCAAACATATTCCAAGGTCATGCTCTCTCTCTCTCTCTCACACACACACACATACAAACACACACACACACTAATTGGCTGGCGTTGAAAAGCACCCCTGCCCTGACATACAGCTGTAAAGCAACTTATTGTCATGACAACACATCACTGCAAGAGAAGATTTTCTTACTATCTTCCACTGTCTATCCAACTGCCTTTTATAATAAACCAGTTTCTCCCGAGAGGAAATAAAAAATATCATCCGTCCATAACACAGTCATGATGGCGCATTTCAATTACATCATTAGTGCGACACCATGTCTGTCACTTTTGACAGTGGTATTTGACTGACTGCTTTTAATCTGGCTTGTCTGCACAGAGGATATGTGGTGCCTCATTTTCCTGTCAGAGCTGATAGGAAAATTTATTCAGCGCTTCCTGGAAAGATGTTATTTTTTGTGGATTTTGATCTGCAAAAGAGATATATTGTAAACAAGAAAGAAACGCATGTTAAAGATGGTGACAGGATTTGCAGCTATGTTTAACAGGAGAGAGTTGGCAGATCCAGGTTTAATTTTAAACTGAATTGGGTCCTTTGACTATGGACTGACTGTTTATGATGAGGGGGTGGAAGTTGGGTCCACTTGCTTCCATTAAAAGAAGAGACACTGCAAATAAACACAAAGTTATTCTGACTAATCACCTTTATCCTATGATGAAACATTTCTATCTCAATCTGAGTGGTCCCTTCCAAGATGGCACTCTGACATCCACAGGGCACAAGGGCTCACTGAATGACTTTATGAGTATAAAAGTGATAGAAATCATATGGTATGACCTTCAATCACCGGATCTCAACCCAGCTGAGCACCTTTGAGAGATTTTGGACTGATGTGTTAGACAGTGTGCTCCATGCAAAAACCCCCGATTGAGGGTATATCTTTTGGAAGAATACTGTTCATCCCAACAATAAAGTTCTAGGGACCTTTAGAATCTACACTATATGGCCAAAAGTATGGTGACACCTGACCATCAAATCAATGTGTGGGTCTTCCCCATTCTTTTGCCTCAAAGTTGGAAGCATACAATTGTCTTGAATGTTGTAGCATTAAGATTTCCCTTCACTGGAACTAATGGGCCTAGCCTAAACCTGTTCCAGCATTTGCACAAAGCAAGGTCCATATTGACATGATTTGCTAAAGCTGGTGTGGAAGAACTTGAGAGTCCACACCTCAATTCACACTTTATAACAATCCACATTTACATGACTCAATTTGAAAAGTTATAAGGATTAAGGTTAGGATAAGGAGAGAATTAAGTGTTCCTACGTTTTCCTACAACTTATTTCATATTAAATTAAGAGAAATCCAACCACATCCCCTTTATTCAATTAAATTCATATGAATTTTTCATGAGAGCAGGTTTATAGGTTCAGTTAGCTAAGTGAGGGTGCTGTCCATGGTGCTGCTCTATATTAAACCATTCTGCAAATCTGTATATCGTTTACCATTTAAGACTATAATCTGGATAAACACGCCTTCTCCTACAAAATATCAATTCAATTTTCTTTGTATAGTGCTTTTAACAATAGACATTGTCAAAAGCAGCTCCACAGAAATCCAGATGTAGAGTCTGATCATTAATGAACAAGCCAGAGGCAGCAGTGGCAGGGAAAACTCCTTGAAACAACATGAGGGATAAACCTTTAGATGAACCAGACACAAAAGGGAACTCATCCTTTTCTTGGTTATACCAGATAGTGGGATTGTATCTCATTACTCTTTTAGAATTGTATACTATAATGTCACACAGTACTAAGTGTGTTGAGGGGTGTTCAGATTAACCCACTGAAGCAAGGGTGAGTCTTGGAAAGTGAAATATCCATGGATATCCATGTGGGCATTTTCACATACATGTAGAAAAGTACATGTAGAAAAGAGAAATAGAGGCTCTTGTTTGGATGCCATTCAGTAGAATCCTCTCAGTCCTCCTCTCTCCAAAAGTAAGTACTAACCCAGACACTTTTCAAGCATGGTGAATGACTATCCTGTGCTGGAATCCTTCCAATGAGTATTTCATTCCACAGTCACAGTTAAACACAAAGCAACCAATACTCCAATACTCCTCATAAATGAACATCCA
>CM075006.1:11450282-11455501 GCA_037576675.1 Pangasius sanitwongsei
TTTAGCAGGTTTCACTAGAGAACTATTTTAATGACCTGTTTAATGACCTGTTGAAAAAAAATGATGTGGTGATGTTGGGGTTTGGGGCGCAGAGGTGGGTGTGGTGGGTTACACTTCCCATCAAACACTGTCCCCCAAATATTTGCCAATAGTTTACGAGAGACTGGAGAAAAACTGGAGAAAAACAGGAAACCCCACCTAGCAACCCTCACTCTTGTTGTTCAGGTCAATGCCAACTTGCACAAGTAAGGTGCAAAACCCTCATTAAATTTAACAATGGACACAAATAATTAGTAATGATTTCAGATGACTCTGAGAATACCACTGCATTGTGTTACGTTCCATGCAGTCTGAACCGGACACTGGACAGCCAGCTGTGTGTCATCAGCGTGATGATGACTGAACTATTGTGATAGCTGTCAGTGCAGTCATGCTGAACAAAAAAAGCAATAAATATGGCAGTGTAGGAAGAACCCAAGCTGCTAGGACATAAAGCAAGGGCAATCCTAAAATAACCTTGCACTGGTTTGCGAAAATTCATTAGGGCCATTAGGGAAAGGGTGTAGGAAGTGTGAAAACTCAAAATGATGACTTAGCAGCGGGGCTATGAGAGCCTGCATTTTTAAACCAGCTCATACATGTAACTCTGTTAAATTAATGTTGAGCCCTAAATAATTACAGTAACAAGGAACAATCAACAAAATCACCACCAGCCCAAAGTCAGTTTTTCAGACTGCGATTACAAGTAGACATCGTGCAACACAAGCATACAAGGTTTTTGCTTATTTCTGTATATTACATGCAATCTTTCTATAAAAGCAAAGCTAAATTTTTGAGGATTATATCAAAGGACCAGTGTACGTGAGTGATGCTCAAGAGCAGTATGTCACTCATAGGTATGAGCAATGCAAAACGCATGCAGCAGTAGATTTGACTCTGAGCTGCGGGAAGACCTTAAAATAGGGCTTCTAATCTGGGAGTAAACAAGGCAAGGAAAGGGCAGGTTAGGTGAGAGGAGAGAGAGACATAGAGAGAAACAGACAGGGGTGGTGAGATGAAAGTAAAACAAAAAGGATGGGATAAACTTACACCGTAACTAATAATAAACCTTTAAATGCAACACATCATGATTTTTTTTTTGTACACCAGCATTACCTCAGTGCTACATGTCAGTGATCATACAACCTTGAATTATCTTCACACCATCCTCCCAGATTGTTTTTTAGACTTAAAAGTCGGTTCAGTGATTTAATTTATATAAAAATTATTAAATAAATAAATAAATAAATAAATAAAAAATTCCCCTTACATTCCGGCAGCTGTCAATAAAATATCTAATCAGTGGAAAAACAGTCTCTGTAGCACCTCAGACTCAAACAGGAGGAAAAACAAATGACCAACAACATCCAACTAATCAGGACAAGGAAGCGTCTCTACTTACCTGCCAATCACATTGGCACTTACATTCAGACCTGGAGACATTGGAGGAAACTCTCAAAGGAGGGGCAATATTTGTCTGAAATTTGAGTTAAAACAAGCTAGTTTCAGGTAATCTCCAATATCACTGACTGTACCTTTAATAAATTTGGGTGTGCAGAATACAAAAATGCTGAGATAGGTCTTTGATCAAAATAGCAAGAGTTGCAACAAAAATACATAGGCGAAAGAGATTTTTTTTAAGTTAGTAAATGGCAAATGGCTTTTCAGGGCAGTACCATGGGATGTAGTAAGAAAAAAAAAACTGAGTGATTGTGGATGCTTCTGTCGTGGATTGTGGCACACTTACAGTCACCACACATTTATTCCTTGATAAAGATTTATGTGCTTGCACACTGAAAAAAAAAAAAAATACAGATAGCATGCAATCAGACTAACTACCCTGCAGCTAAGCAGTAGAAAACCTGCCGCGTTTCAGTTCTGCAGAGAGCAGGCAGTGGACAGCTTCAGTGCTGGGAAAAAGCTCAGGGATTAAAGACCTGAAGAAAACACTGAGGTGTAAGAGAAGAAGGAGGCTTTCTGCAGGGTATAAATATATACCACATATATACACATGTGTGAAAATCAGTGTGGTTTTAGGAGTTTGGTTATGTCTCCTGCTGTTTGTGTGATGCTCATCCTACATGAGCACTAGAGGGTGCAATTAATTCACCGGAAATTCACCCTCGCTCCTCGTAATAAGTGTCTTAAAATCTTCCTCCTTGATTATCCTTAACCCTGAAACTCTTTTTTTTTGTGTTATGATCCTTACCCATGCCGTGGTTCAATGCCTCTCTATGATTTAAAGGCACTGCTGCGTGGAGGAAGGGGAGCAGCTGCAGAGTTACACTAGAAGTCGAAATGGCAGCTTTGAGGAAACAGGGGGAATAACATTTATACGCTTGTTTGGCTCTCCTGTCTCTCTCTAGGGCAAATCCAGGGTGCTTAAGATTTTATGAGCGCTGCTACTGATATTCACAGTCTTCTTTCACAGTCATTTACTTGTACCATGTAAGGTCTTCCTAACACCTTACACTCTTGGCTTATTATTTAGTGTATTATTTTAATGCACATTATTCAGTAATGACTATGACCTTATTCACTGTCTACGGTGACTGTGTTTATCACATTTCTCAACAAAATTGCAGATCCGGCCTCAGTTTACCACTAACCGTATCTATCACATTAAATATGTATATTTGCATTTGGAAAGTCACTCCTGTTTTGTAGCATTGGAGAAATACAATTACCACTGTGTGTAATTGTACTCCGTTTCGACAATTAATGTAGTGACAATGCCAACCGTACCCTGCCTCATAAAGATTTAACAAACTTAATGGGTAATGTTTTTACATTAAGGTTCTCTACAGTGGCATTAAGGTTCCTTTAATTAACTAATAATATTTGCTGTATTAATTAACATTAACAAATGTTAGAAGTGGCATTGATTAACCGTAAGTAATGTCAACAAAGTATTAGTTGACATTTGTTTAAATGTTAACTAAATACACCTGCGTTGGCTAATGTTTATGTCATACATGAATAAAAATAAGTCCACATAAATTAGCACAAATTACAGCATATTACTAATTGTTGATAACTTACTGAACTCTGATCTCCAGATATAAATATTAAAACATGCTATTTGTTCATTCATTCATGTTCAGTAAGCGCCTTATCCTGGTCAGGGTCACGGTGAATCTGGAGTGTATCACGGGAACACTAAGCGTGAACATTAAGCCAGTCCACCACAGAGCACCAATCACACATTCATTCTCACCTACGGGCAATTTAGAGTAGCCAATCCACCTACTACATGGGTGTCCAATTTTATCCGCAAAGGGAGGGCATGTGTGAGGGCATGTTTTCATTCCAACCAAGCAGAAGCAACACCTGATAGTCTATTGAAAGCCAAGATCAACTGATTAAACAGGTGGAATCAGGTATGGCTCCTGCTTAACTGGAATGAAAACTGCACCCAGACAGGCCCTTGTGGATAAGAGTGGACACCCCTGACCTACTGACATGTCTTTGGGAGGTGAGACGAAAGCAGAACATGCGCAAAACTTGCTATTCAGCCTCACTGAATTTTTACAGTTAACACTCACAAACATGTTCTTTAAGATGTCGGTGAATATTTGTACTTAAGTTTATGGTTGGCATGAACGTTGGATTACAGAGGTGTTTGTCTTATTTGGTTTATTATTTTTTTTAAAAAACATCAATTAATACAAGTGTTACACAAGTTACTTTGTTAATGTTACTTATGGTGTCTTTATGATGAAGTTCATGGTAATGCATTAAATAATGTCAGCTAAGGGAACCTTAAGGTAAAGCATTACCAATTAATCTGTCATTTTTCAAAGTCTAAGTCAGCATAAACATTTATAAGCTGTGGTCTTTCGCCTTCTTATTACAAGCAAATGTGCCATTTTTGAGGCAACTTTGAAATAGCATCCAAAAAAGAAACAAAGAGAGAGAGAGATGGGGTTTAAACAATTAGGTATTTTGGATTTGATCATCTTTTGTACAAGTGCCAATTTAATATAAAATAAACTGTCCAATCCTCTCATCGTGCTACTCTTCTTATTCTACATTTCATGTAAAAAAGGTCCTATGCTCCATGATTAGAAATTGTCAATATAAATCTACATGCACAGACCAACATCGATGTGTGTTCCACAGGGAGAGAGTGTTGAAGCTTTACACAAAGCAACAGGCTTAGTGTAATGATGAAAATTACACAGATCTAGTCAAGAGTTCAGGTTCCATAAAAAAAAACCTCCTATCTGCTAAATACTTGAAAAAGGACATAGCAAGGATATCAAACCTAAACAAAGCAAGAAATGAAATTAAGAAATTAGATAATTAAATACATACATACTATTTTCTTCTGAGAATATAAGGCATAGAATTGGAATAAATAATTGTAAAAATGTCATGTTTTATATGACCTGGTGAAAAGCTTGGTGCCCTGGTATACAAATGAACAAATTAAAAGGCCTCGGCTTTACACTGGGGTATTGGGTGATGGTTAGCTTCATGTTTAATAGAGAGCAGAGAATCTCAGAAAGTGGTCCCTAAAAGTGTTCAATAAAGGACTGTTTTATTTCATTCAATTCTGCTCCATCTCCCGAGACTGAAAAGATGTTTAATGGCAGTCTTTTGAAGCTTTGAATGAGGCCACAGGGCTTTATTGTAGAAACCGAAAGTCTCATTTATTTATTTTATTTCTCCCCTGCCCTTCCTGTTCTCCCCGCATTTTGCTCCAGCTCACCCTCCCCCATTCAATACAATCTAGTTCAATAATGGTTTATTGGCTCTCTCTCTCTCTCTCTCGCTCTCTATCTCTCTTTCACTCTCTCTCCTCACAGAAATGATCTCACCAGTTTTCACTCCTTTTCTCTCGCTCCTGGTTTACAACCTATCGTCATCAATCACAGCAAATGTTTAAGCCGTGAGATCCATAAAGCCTGAGTGAAAGCTACAGCTCTGGCCAATCTGCTGCCAGAGACTGTGTGTTTTTCTGTGTGTGGGGGGACAGACAGATTTCAGGTACAAGATGATGTAGTTGGTAGATACAGTCAGGTCCGGAAGTATTTGGATAATGACAGAGTTTTTGTGCAAGCAGCACATTGACTACTCTAAAATATATCCAAATTTCACTTCTATAGTATTGTCCCTTGAGAAGATATACTAAAATGGTTGCTGAAATGTGAGGGGTGTACTCACTTTTGTGAGAT
>CM075006.1:11465218-11525243 GCA_037576675.1 Pangasius sanitwongsei
AGAACTAAAAAGCTACACACTTCATCTTTTAAGATTAAAAGAACTGTTGCCAAACACATAACATGCTAGAAACATTAAAATCACCCTAATAATGATCCATTCATAGACTCTTGTGTATTTGCCTATTAAAATCTAAACAGCGACTTTTTTTTTTTTGGCCGGGCAGTGTATCTTGGTAACAGAACCTTATACAGGAGTATTAGATGTCACTGATAATCATAGCTCTGAGGTGTGCATTTGTGTATGCATGTGTATATTACACCCAGATGGCCAAGCTTGCTCTCGATGTTTTGGAGAAAGGCGAGTTTAAGACGCTCCACAGGAGACTGTAACACTGTTATTTAGTAACATGCCATTTTTACATTTCCTACCACACTCTATCACCACCCAGTGCTACAGAAACATGCACATTACAAACAACAAGCAGTAGAAATACAAATGTGAGATGGGAAAGAAAGTGTTAACAGAAAGACCAGTCTCCCTCCACTGTGCTCATTTAACACTGTTCGTTTCTAGCAGTATGCTGTCAAATCTGTTTGCTATGTGAAAGCAAGAATTAGCTCCCTATTGAGACAGTCTATGTAGACTTCCTTTTCATCTCTTTCCTCACTCTCTCTCTTTGACTCCCTGTCTCTATCACACCCTTTCTGTTCCTTAAAGTCATACTGTGTACTGTAAGAGTGTGAAAAAAAAAATTAAAAAAGGCAATTAATACATTCCAGGAATAAGAGAAATTAAAGAAATGAAAGGGAAATTTAAACTAATAATTAACTAGTGGTTAATTATGTGCTCCACTCAACCTGTGCAAAAGTTTTTCTTTTTTTCTTTTGCTTAAAAAAAATAAATCTGATCATATGATAACATAATAGTGTTTAGTATGACCATGGTTACTGTGCTAATCAGTCATATTCTAACTATGTAAAACCATATTAATTTCATAGTTAAACATAGTGAAACTGCAGCTGTGGCTTTAGTTTCCCTAAAGCACCATATTATAATCATTTCTGTATCATGTTTCAGAGTTTGATACCTATTGTGGCCATAAATTACTACAGGAAAACCACAGAGTATTAAAACTATGCTGTATTATAATTAAAGCATGCTGTATTACAATAAAACTGTAGTATGCTATATTGTTGTATAAAAGTAGTAGAAGAGATCAGGGATCCCTAAGTTATCATTGGTTGAAGACTTGAAATCCTATATGCTGTACTGATGTAAATAGTTTAGTTCACTTATAGCCTGTGTGTGTGTGTGTGTGTGTGTGTGTGTGTGTGTGTGTGTGTGTGTGTGTGTGTGTGTGTGTGTGTGTTTCAGGTGGTGGACTTGTACTGGGGTGTGGACCCAGAGGAATGGGACAGTCCAGAACTACAGAGACTGCGGATGAAGCTTCTAGAAGAATGCCTGAAGACATCTGCCGGTCCATGCTTTGTTGTGGGTATATATGACCTTCTATCAACCCTTACAAGTAAAATTACAAAATTATTATTGTATAATGCTTACCAATAATCCTAAAAACACATTATAACCTATAATTGCGCATATTAAATATATATGTAAAATATATAATTTACATACTCAATCACTTTTTAGTGTTATTGTTAAATGCATACAGGATACTAGTGTGAGACATTTATTTTGAAATGTACACAGTCTACAGTACGATTGTCTACTCTATATAAAGAGAAGCTTTATATGAAATAATTAAAAAGAAATAACTAAATGGAACAACGATGTAGGGATACATAAAGAATGAAAGGCTCTGTAATTCTCAAACTGACATTAGTAAGATGGTAAGGATATAGATTGTTTTGATGTGCTCCAAAGTGTGTAGCTAAAAAAGATGGTTGCGCAGGAGTTGTTAGAACAGATCAGATTGCTCATCTGAAGATGGAGTGTAATAGTCATGAGTATACCACTTCTAATGAGGTTAAAGCATGTGAAGTTTCTCAGCTCGTGATTCTAGTGCATGATTCTAATGTTTTACACGCCTCTGCCTTCTCACACACTGTTAATAATGGCAGATGTTATGGCGGGTAATAATAGCAATAGGTTAAAAAAAAAAAAAAAAAAAAAAAACAGGATAACTAACCTGTTTGAGGGGCAAGGCAGCATGCTGGATGCTTGACAAGGCAGTGTAGGATGCCCGGTGAGGCAGAGTATTGAAAGACCAGTATGGCAGAGTATCAGAAAACTGGTGAGGCAGGCTATTAGAAGACCAGTGAGGCAGAGTGTTGGACATTCTGCAACACAGAATGTTGGATGACTGGTAAAACAGAGTTTCAGAAGACCAGCAAAGCAGAGTGTTGGACGACTGGTGAGGCAGAGTGCTGGAAGTCCAGGGAGGCAGCGTGTTAGAAGACTGATGATGTAGAGTGTTGGAAGACTTGCAAGGCAGAGTGTTGAAAAAGCAGTAAGGCACAGTGTTAGAAGACCAGCAAGGCAGATTGTTGGAAGACCAGTGACGCAGGGTGTTGGAAGACCAGCAAGGCAGAGTATTGGAAGTCTAGAGAGACAGAGGGTTGGTCAATCGATGAGGCAGAGTGTGGGAAGACCAGCAAGGCACAGTGTTAGAAAAACAGTGATTCAAAGCGTTAGAAGACTGGTGACTGTTGGAAGACTGGAGATGTATAGTGTTGGAAGAACAGCAAGACAGAGTGTTAGAAGACTAGTTAGGCAGTGTGTTGAAGGCCGGTGATGTGGAGTGTTGGAAGACTGGCAAGGCAGATTGCTGGAAGACTGGTGAGCCAGTGTGTTAGAAGATTAGTGAGGCAGAGTGTTGGAAGACCAGTGAGGCAGAGTGTTCAAAGACCAGCATGGCAGATTGTTGTAAAGCCTGTCAGGCAGAGTGTTGTAAGCACAGCAAGGCAGATTGTTGGAAGACCAGCAGGGCAGAGTGCTAGAAGACCAGTGAGGCAGAGTGTTTTAAGACCAATGAGACAGAATGTACTTTGTTAATTTACATCCATGGTCATTTTGTGTGCATGATTCATCAAAATGTAATGATCACTAAATGTCTCCTGATTTTTGATTACATCCCCATGCACTTGGCCGGGAAAAATAATATTAACCAATAACATTATGTTTCATTTCCCCTTCCCCCCACAACACCGACTATTCCAAATGTAATGAAATTCCAAAATTGGAAGTACGTTACACTACAAAACACAAATGTTTTGCGATATATGTTTCCCATTATCTTTAAATGTGTGTTCAAACCTCTATCTGAACACAGATGCTTCGTATTCTATCTGCCACTACGTTATGTGCAATGCATTAAAGATGTGCAATTAATAGTATGCTAATCAAAATCTGTCTCTGCAATTGACACATCCTTTGAGTAGTCTGCTGCCTTGTAATGAACAATGTCTACTTAAGAACAAGGCTGTTCATTGACAGCAGGACTGCTCTGAACAATCTCAGGTGCTCCAACTGAACATCTGGACGAATCCCAGATGCCACGCTGCCTTAATGGACTTTAGACAAGTGCAATGACAAGCACTAATCACTGTTGTTTTTAACAAATGTAATCAAAAATGTGGCTGAAAAAAAGGACATGTTTTTGTAATAATCTCTCTCCTCTGGTGTGTGCGTGTGGGTGTGTGTAGTGCTGATCGCTGTCAGGTCGAGTGCAGATGAGAGATCAGTGCACAGGTGTGGGTGAGATTGATGTTAAATGATTAAAATGTAAATGAGTGATGTGGGTGAGGGGTAGGAGGATAATTGGAGTCAGAGAATGACAAGCAGAGTGAGGGGAGAGAAAGAGAGCAGGGAATACCGTTGGTCCCCAGTCCTCCCACCGTCCTCCTTCTCATTGTGATATCTCTCTCCCTCTACCTCATACGATCTCCCACACATTGTCCATGTCTGTTGACTGTCTGTGTCTCGGTCACATACTTACAGGACACACAAAATCCTCTGTCTCTCGATTTCAACACTTCAATAGCTATCCCTCATTTTGCTGCCTTCCCCTTCATAACTCTCTCTGGTACTCAAACATCCCTTTTCTAATTTAATCTGGGTTTCTCATTTTCTCTCTCCTTTCCCCTTATCTTATCTGTGTTTTCAGTCATCTGTCTTTCTCCTGCTCTCACGCTTCATTTAATAGATCCTGTCACTCTCTCTATCTCTCTTCCTGTCATTCTCTCCCACTTCACTCCTCCTATTCTCACACATCTATATCCTTCATGTCCTCTAGCAAATCCAAGTTTGCCCTCTTTCAAGATCCCTTCTTCATCTGGATGAAATATGTAATCTCTTTCTCTGTTCAAACTGCTCTGGCTTCTGCCATGGCTGAATTAAATTAGGCACAAGACTGTATTTAAACATGTTATCTCTCTAAAATAATTGCAAACTTTCTGCAAAACTGTCCTCAGAAGTTAGATGTGTGCAGAATATAAACCATCCTTTTTTGTTAAACAGCTAAAATAGTCAAACATGGCCCTGTTTATTTTTTCCTTAACTCCTTTTTATAGTTTGAGAAAAGATTCTTTCTGAGGCTTTCTGTTTGAGCTCAGAGTCTGGAGACGCCCTGGCTAGCCTGCTCTAGCCAAAAAAAATCTGCTTTATTATTCCCTAAGAGAATGAGGTCAGAGCTCAGAGCTATGAGATGTGCTCTGCTGTTTCTCCAGGGAGAAAGTTCAGACATTCAGATTCCCCAAAACGTGAATCCCAGAGGAAGTGATGCAAAACAGGTAAAAGGTTCAAGGAAAACCCATACAGACTTCCCAGCTTTGGAGAGCCAAACAGCAAATTCTGACCTATTTGCAAGCTATGTAAAGCACTGACTGACCTTTGAGATGTTTTCTTAGCACTCCAAAAAACAAGACGACAAGACATCTTCCCTGAACCTCTCGGTGTGTGCTTTTAGACACATGATATGTGAGATGTCTGGAAACAGTGACAGTCGATGTCCGCGCTGTTGTTGTGATGCACCGTTGCTGGGAGTTATGTATGTATTCAGGACTGTTTATTGTAAACTGGGAACCCAGTGTTTGATCAGAGAAAGAGAAAAGACAAGAGTAGGGGGTTGCAAGTTGACAGTTCTGGGTTGCATGTGTCAGTTTGAGTCTCCAGAGAGGGACTCTGTGCAGATTGGAGCTGTTTAATCTGACTGTGACAGCCTGCAAGTGAGAGAGAGCAAGCGAGAGAGAGAGAGAGAGAGAGTAGGAGAGACAGAAAGAAGTGAGGACATTAAAATAAAAAGAAAAAGTGATAGCTCTGAAGCCCTGAGTCTGGCATAGGACCTATTTTCAGTGATGATGAGCAGTTTTGGGTGTTGAAGCCCTACATGAGCCACTCTTCCATCATATACGTTCATTTTTTTAAGTTTTATTTTCAGCAGCTATTATTAATCTGATTTCCAAGCAGTCAATATGTGTAACTGTTTTAGGTAAAGAAACAGAGCATGACCCAAATGCTTTTAAATTCTCACTACGCCTCTGACACCTCTTTAAGAAAAAACAGCGACTCTGTGCTTTCTTTCAGTTAAGAGACAGAAACATCAAAGCTCTTGTTAGAGGAGAAGTGCAGCTGACACACAGTCACAGAGCCTCAGGCATAACGAGGTGGTGGAAGAGATGGAAAAGGAGAGAATAGACTGAGGAAAGCACAAAGAAAAAGAAAGTACAGTTCAGACACACTCCTCAAACCACTTCAAAGGACAGCTTCGATATACAATTGTGTATCACTACACAAGAAATGACAGAAATGCTTCTAAGGATATAATGTAGTTTACCAAAGTCTACTCTTTAGAGAATACAGTGAAAATGACAGAAATTGAAAATAAGTGATCTTGTGTCAGCCAAAATGGCCTTTTAGTATAGGAAGCCTCTTAGCACCCTAAAAACAAAACAAGACAGCCAATCATTATACTCTCCCTATGAAGCAGGGGCTCCTTTGAGGATCCCTGAAATAAAAGTATTTCAGTTGATCACATTGTCTTCATACTTTCTTCCTGCAGATCCACCACTAGGATAAGACAGCAAAAAAATACATAATGAAGGTTTTTATACAAGCAGCACATGACAGGACATCAGTCACTAGTGAGAATCCTCACAGTTCTCTGATACACCTAATTGCAATTTAGTCAGACTTTAGAAACAACAACCAAGCTGATATCTGGTTGCATCAGTCATATCAGTGTCTTGCTCACATTAATCTGTCCATGAATACAACAGGGCAAATTTTAATTGGCTCATTGAGCTCTGAGCACTTGGTAGGATGCCAGTGGCTAGTCTAAATTACTCAAGGGCTCTACATATTAACTCAAACAACCAACTTTAACCAATAATTTTTAAAATATATATTATAATCAAGTATGATAACTTTCCATCCTCACCTAGGTAGATATTAGATGAACCATATGAAAATTATACAATTGCCTCAGACACACCAGTATTAGTAAAAAGTCTTGAAAAGTTGCAGCCTAGTAAGTCTTTTCCAACACTTTACAACCCATTGTGTACCATGTAAATTCTCCTCAAAAGGTGAACCAGCTACTGGCCAAAGCACAGGTACCTGGTCATCTGGATAAAACAAAAACAAAAAAAACGAAGGAAAAAAAACAGTATTCAAACATGCAGTCACACTGACACTTCATTTTATTCTGGCTAGGTTGTTTTTGTTTTTTTTTTGATTGTTTGTTTGGTTTTTTTTTTTGCCAAGTATTAATTTTCCCACTTCCACATGACTAAAGGCACACACACATCTTTTGGGCTGAAACCAGCACTTTCCTGCACCACCTCCCAGGCAGCTCCCATTCACTGGGGTAATCGTTCTTCCCAATATCTATTTAAACACAAAACATGCTGTGAGGACATTTAACATCTGATGGAATCTCTGTTTCAAAAATTGTTCAGTCAAATCTTGGCCACAAAAAATTAAATCGACAATGAAATAGGACAATGCCTTCACTAGACACTGAGAAGTGATTGTGCATGCATGCTAGCAAGTATTTAAACACATTAGCACTAACTCTAGGTCTTACTTTAAAACATGGGAAGGGACCTAGTTAGGAATCTAGTTCTTCCCTGTTAGAATCACCACAAATGCCTGATATGCAAAACACAAACACTTGAGGCCTATCGAGAGGTGCACCTAGGGGTTTGAATGCCTCTGAAATATTTTCCAGTGCTTATTTGTGGATATTTAATAACACAGCTATTTTAGGTTATATACCTTTTTTGAACTTCAATGCAGTGCAATTACTGTTATTCAATGTCATATAGCATTTTTGTACAATAATTGCATTATAATAATGTTCATAGAAGGTCAACAGAGTCATTGCGATTCCATATTTAATTGTAAACATATTTAATAACCAGTTGGAATGACGCATTTTTCCTGTTTCTGTCTGAAAGCCAAATAGCGCCACAGAAATAAGTATACAGATATCAAGGTTACAGACAATGAAATACTGGAAGTTTACTGAAGGAGGAGAAAAAGAAGTGTTCATCTGTTTTTATAAGATAAAATATCTAATTTTTGATCTGGTTTTATAAGATAAAATATCAAATTTGTCTCATCGCTTCAACTACTGTCTGCCATCCACCCAAAATACGTGAGCGTGTCCCACTTATCAGTATAATTGTACAGATCATCTGCTGATTTTTAATTTGTTTATTTACTCTGAAATTAATTCCTGGCTATGCAAGGATGACACTATAATTATTGAATAACACTATCTAATCTAACACTATCCAGTCTTAATGCAGAGCTCTATGGGGCAAAAGACACATAGCCTGAGGTAAAGCTACTACTCTCTTCTGCTGCAACATTACATCCAAAATAATGACTGGCTCTTGTTGTTCATAAATATATAGAAATGAGCACATATTTGGGCACTGTTTCATGAAACTGTCATACAAGATCAAAACAATTTGTGATTTGATGAAAATGCTGAATCAGCTTCAACTGCATGGATGCAAGCTCCCACCCCTGCATATGGCATATGCAGTATATTTATATGCCATATGCATACAACATGACCAGATTTACCCTCATACACGTCTAATTTACAAGAACCGCACCAGATGTCACAATAGCGAGCCATTAAAAGCAAAACATTCAGCAGGCAATCCAAGAGCTAAGGAAGATCCAGTGAAATAAAAAGAACAATTAAACATCGGAGGAAAGAGGTAAACATGAAGAGCAGGGGAAAATACATTTCAGTGGAGCTGAGTCTGAGGTTGCTCCAAATTAAAAGACAGTTATTAATATGTGCTCGTTTTTTTAAGCTATTTAAGGCCACAATGTGGCAGAAAAATGAACTATTTTCCAGCCTCACCTGTATTTAGGTGAATTCTATTTATAGCTAGGTTTTTAATCATTTTAGAACTTGAATATTTCAAATTTAACTCCAGTTTAATTAAAGCTTATATGTCTGGTTTAATTAAATCATTATTCATATATATAGGTGTCTATGTCCTGATCAAATAAACACATACTCATTTTATATAAACACAGAGAGAAGTTAATCAAACACTGGAAAGCAGACTACCAAAATAAATAAAATTGTGTCTGGTGTGTTTTAGTGTTGATATGAAATTTATATATACTGTGTATATAATCTCAAAAACATTTGATAATCTTTAAGCATCTCTGAATATCCAGGTCCAGCATATAATGAATAACATCCAGGTCAGCTCTTCAAGGTGCCTCTGGTATGCAAATACACCTATTACTCAACTGAAAGACTAATGAGCTGATAAAGATCCATCTGCTCAATCGGATTCACATTTACAAATTGCATGTTAACACCAAACCCTGTTATCTACATTTTAGTTCGAGGTTCCTATAAGTGTCATTGTGGTTATCAATGTTATTTGCCTTTTTAAATTGTCATTGTATTATTGCTCTACTTATTTGCTATATTTACTGGTAATTGGCTTTGATTATTTATCTGCAAATCAAGCATTTATCAGGCTGTTGAAATATTTTTGAAAAAAAAAAAAGGGTCAGTGTGCATTAAGAAAACATGGCAAAGAAACTCTAGTAACTGTGGGAAAAAATGAGATATGAGCTGTATTTCAGACAGGTATTACATCAGTGCTAATATCTACAACATCCGATTTTAATCAAATGTATATAACCAGGCAAGAGCTTTATTAAAAACATGGTTAAACCAAAGCAAAACACAAATAAACTAAATGTAATCTGAATGGTTAAGCTCCAGTTTGTTGCAACCCTAGCATAAGCAACAACAGACACACACTGAACGCAAGAAAACTTCTAGTGGGCCGAAATGAATTAGCTTAATCTAAAAAGCAAAGCCTAAGCATGTGGAAGTCAGTACCATCAGTAATGAAAAGCAGCTGCATCAGTGTGTTTCACTGTGTGTACAAATTGTAATTGACAAAATTAAAATAAGGAGACGAAAGAAAGGAAAAAAGAAAAGAAGACCAGCTCTCTTTTATAAGGCATGGAGACTCGGGTGAATATATTCCTCCTCCTCCAATCACCTTAAAGACACAAAACCCAAAACCCAACACAGGATGTGGCTAGTGGTTGTCACAACAGATCCAATAAAAAGCTGCACTGAAGTTTATATTTTTATTAGATTATGCAAAGAGACTTATTCACTTATACAGGTGAACAGGTGAATTAGCAATAACAGGCCAACAAACTGCCATCAGTCGTTTAAACATCCGTACACACACCTGCGACCACAGACAATATTGATTATTGTGGGATCTTGTCAGAAGGCAGGTGGCACTGCAGTGCGTGCACACACACACACACACACACACATACACACACAGAGTGAGGGTGGGGAGAGAGAGAGAGAGAGAGAGAGAGATGTATGTCTCTCGTTCCCTCTCAGACACAGTCTAACATGCCAGAGGTATATAGCTTACCACAGGGACACTACAGCTGCATTTCCACTTTTTTGCTCAGAATCACTCTTTTCTCTGAGTAGCTCACATGTTGAGACATGAGACTATACATTTTGTAATGTATAAACCTCAAGATGAGGATGTGACCCAGTAGCTAAAATACATAAAATATGAAACCCTGGTATCTTTTTTCCTCTTACCCCTTTGTTGGAATTTTTACGTGTGTGTGTGTGTGTGTGTGTGTGTGTGTGTGTGTGTACAAATGAAAAGAATACCTATAAAAACTCAGTTGTCCTTTTCAGAGTATGAGTAATTCACTTGATCAATACGTAAGTACTTGATACTCATTAAGCTGGTATAGGAAAAACTAAAGCAATATACTTTTTAAAACTTTAGTTGCTCCTTTAGTTGCCCACTCTTATAAATCATAAAAATATGAATTATGGAGAGATTTTGCTTCAGAGTTTTTAAGCTAATTTCCTTAATATAGCTGTCAAAGCTCTTTATTCTTAATATTTTTCACTACTAATTTCAAAAGGCATGAGTAATAATGTAATAATGTTGGCAATAGCATGTCTGGTTCATTGTGTGTGCTTTCTCCAATTAAGTGGGAAATTCAAATAATTATGTAATTGTAATTCTTATGAAGGATATTAGAAATTCGGGAGTTGATTGTACAGACACATCAGTGCATGGGATTTGCTTTACTGCCAGTAAAGAAGGCTGGTAGGTAATAGAGACTAAGTAGCAAAATTCCCCACTGTTAACATGTTGCCTCAATCACGACAGGCTTACTATACAGAATCCCCTCCTCATAATTGTGTCTTAATTCTGTGTATGTGTTAGTCGGAAATGTGAAGTTCATGTTCCTGCTGTTGCTAAATATAGTTAAAGGTGAATGGGGAATTATGCAGATCACAATGAGGTTCAATTTAATGTGGAATATCGGACGGCTGTGTAATAAAGCTGAGGTAAAATGACTTGGCAGTGGCATTGGTTATCACATATGTTTAATTAAGTGTTTTCTGGTCATAGCAAGTGTTTACTAGTGTAGTCTTCCTCTCTCTGTCTTTCTCTTCTCTCAGGGTTTGGTGGGGGAGAAGTATGGCAGCATTCGTGTTCCAGGGGAGGTGGAATCAGCTGAGTTTGAAATGATTCTAGATGCGGCAGTGGAAGCGGGTCTGGATACACGGATCCTGGAGGAGTGGTACTGCCGGGATGAAAACTCAGTACCACCGGCATACTACCTCAAACCCAAAGCTGAGATGCTGAAAAACTATCAGAACTCGGTAAGGCTGATAGACAATGTAGACATTTATGGCATATTTGTAATGGGATGTTAAGTGGATATTACCTGATGTCATCTAAAAAAACACATTAACATAAATAAAAATGGTATAACATAAAATATTTTCTCCTGTATTGTAGTCCAATCTTGATCATTCTACGTTCATAAATAGTGTACACACTGAGTTGCCTGTTTATTAGATACACATACAGCCTTCATGAAAGCAAGCATTCACCTAGGCAAAGATTCTTCAATACTGGTGGCATTGTTCCAGTATGTTGTTCCACGCAGAAATGACTGTTTTACACAGTTGCTGAAAATTGGACCACTGTAGTCTCAATAGAATTGAGATCCAGGAATTATGCAAGCCACTGAAGCAATGAACACTTCCTGCCATATTTCTATAATCATTCAGTAACGACATACAGTATGCCTGTTACAAAGTGCATCGTTATGCTGGAATTATCCTTATGAGTGTGGGTGAACTGTTGCCACGAAGGAAGGAACCTAGCAATGATGTTCAGATGAGACGTTCTAAGTGAGAGTTCCAGTTGGATGTTCCTGTGCCCAGAGGAAACATGCATTCTTGTTCTTCACTGACCACATCAATACACAACATGGTCTTTGGCAATGCAGCCCATTCAAGTGAAATTCCGATAAGTGACGTAGCCCAATAAGGTGACGTAGAGCAGCAGAGCTGCCTCTTCTGGATGACATGGGACAACCAGACAACTGCTCTGGCCCATGCTCATCTGGCCCATGGAATGGCAGCATGCAGCTAAATAAGTTTTAACTGCCTTTATTTAAAGCACAACATGTGCAGTGCATTGTATTTAACCTGCTGTAAATGAGCAGCAACATGAATGAAATGTAATCAGAGTACAGCACTTATAAAAGGAAGAGATAGGCAGTAAACAAGCTGTGTGCAGTTGCAAGCAGATGTTTATTGTATTTTGTTATATTTTAAACCTTTACTTTGGAGAAAATCTTAGAATTAATTACATTTATGAGGGAAGGATTTAAACTCCCAGTCACCATTATATAATGCTTTTCTCACCATTGCTGCCTCTTTAAATCAATCTTTTGGAAATCACCTGGGTCTCATCCAAGACAAGACGTACATTACTTTCTTTCCTAATTTGTTATAGCCTATAATTTTTTTTTTTTTTTTAAGTTTCATTCCTTCAGTGTTTTGTATTTGTATTGCTGGCTTTCATTTTCCTCTTCAACTCTATGGTCTGCCTGATTAATGCCACACACTGCGTATTACATGACATGAAATGTCTCATGACATTATTGGAGTGTACAATTTGTGTGATGGTGGGGGTGTAAATAATAAACTGGCACCTTGGTATATATCTTTTAAAATCCATGTCCATTTACATGTTTACAAAAATTCCTTTTCAACTGCGAATTTTTCAACTAAATGTTGACTTAACTCAAAGAGAAACCTTGTGAATTATGCATTTAGTGTTCCCTAGGGAGGCCATATAGACACATTTGAACCCAGACTATCAGATGTATCCTGTAAATGTCACAATGTGCTAGACTAGTGGCTGAGGACCTCTCAGAAATTGCCTGACCCAAGAGAGCAAGCTGCTTGCCTGCAGGAGAGTTTATTAGGCTCATAAATTCAGTTTGTCTTTCATTAAACCTTAGTAAGAGTGCAGGATCTAGCATTTGCATGCTTTTTTCTCACATTCAGTTTTTTTTTTTTTATCTCTCTCTATCTCTTTTACTGCCTTTCTCCTGAATATGCATTCACCTACACTTCCACTCACAGGTAATTGCATTCTCCATCTGTATCCCTCTTTTTCTGTCTTTCTTTCATACTCATGTGCTCAGTTAAAAACACACACTGCAAGGCCCATGTCATGGCACATGTCAGGTCTGTACAAGCACACACTGTAGTTTGCACTTTGTGTTAAGAGGGGTGTCTGTGAGGCTGGGTGGCTCTGCTGGACTAAAATGAGAAAAACAGCAGGGTTTGAATTTCTGCGTGTATTCAGACACCAAAAAAAAAAACCCTGTTCTGGCCCAAAGTAACCTGCCCCCTCTTCTCTTTCTATCACACTCTTCTCCTTTTCTCTCACTTTATATGCTTTCTAAAAACAGACAAACATATCAGATATATGATAGCTTTCTGAATTTAAAACAGGGAGCATGACAAATACAAAAAAAAAAAAATGGCTGGCTAGCCATCTAAAGTGATATCTGACTGAGGCTTTATATGGAGAATGGATTAAGCTTCATTCTTAACCAAAGAAAACGAACCAAGAATCTCTATTTAAACATTCAAAATCCAACATAGTGTAGAGATAAATCTTGGTCTTAGAAGCTTAATTATTTTCTTTGAATACTGGCAGATCATTGACCATGACTCTTTCCCTCTCTCTCACAGATGGAGTCGAGCAGTGTTGCAAAGGCCAAGAATGCTAAGGCATGGAGAGCAGTCTCTGAAGAAATCAAGAAAATCTTCAGAACTGCAGTCCTACAACTACAAGAGAAAGGAACCATGAAGAGTGCACAGGCCAAAAAATTTCTTTGTTCGGGTATGTGGCAGATGAATTCTACACTAATCTATGGCAGTTTGTAGGGATTCGGCACTCTAGTTTGGATGACAATAATTTAGTGTTTTTCCTGTTATAATTCCTATAATTTATGAACCAGTGAATCAGGGGTATACAGATAAGAGCTCCTCCATTTTACAGCATTTACTTAACATGAATAATTTTCTTTGATAAAGTTAATGTAACAAAGACCATGTAATAAATTTGATAACTATGAAATAGCAAAAACTGATGGGTCATCATTTAAAATAAATATGTTTTGAAGTAAAAAAAAAAAAAAAAAAAAAAAGGATGCATTCATCAGACACCTTTAAACTGCAGAAAAGCTAAACTGTCTAACATTTTAAAATACATTCCTTCTGTTATCATGGTTAAGTATATATGCATACAAACTTACAATTAAATGTCTTATTGAGTTGATATTCAATCTATGTTAGCGGTGACACTAAAAGCTCAAGACAGTCCAGATATTTTTCAGTTTGTACAAAAAGTGCCCATTAGTGCAGTCTTCAAAAGTCAACTTTGTAAACACAGCCAATCCCCTGTGCTATTCCCCAGCATGGTCAAGATCACAACAGACTAAGACTAATTCTTATTCAACAAACAACAACTTTCTCCTCAAACGAACACTAATACTATACAGCAAGTAAAACATTTGGATCTTGAGATTGCAGCCTCCAAAATGGTGCCTTTCCAGCCATATTCATCCTCTCATCCCCTCATTAACAAAGCAAGCTTTGAGCTTGCGATACTAAGCTGACAGGGTTGGCAAGCTGTCAGTGGGGCTCTCTCTTCGGAGGACCTTGATAAGACGTTGCAATGATGGATTAAGAGATCACATCAAATATGTTTTGCCTTAAAGGCAGCTTAAGGAAGCACCACTAATCACATGCTAAAGACTGTCAAAAAACATAGGCACTTCATGGCATCAAGACATCAATTTGGATGTAGAGTATTATAGTGTATAGTGATTAAAACATCAAATATTTCAAAAGCATGAATGAAAAGCAATATTTCTTCCCTCTTTTTCATAGCACTGGAGGATGAATTGGACTTTGCTTTAGGAAAACAGACCCCAGCCTTCCTGAAGAAGTGTGTGTGTTACATTCGCAAAATCTCCAACTTCGACCGCTTTGCCAAGATCCCAGACATGGCCCGCTACATGGACATTATTATGAGTGGGGATCGTGTCATGAGGAACCAGGAGGCCTATGAGCGTCTTCTGAAAGTCAGAGATGAGTTTATCCCCACAATAGTCGCAGCATCCAACCTCCGTGTCTATTCCTCGGTCACCCATTGCGACATGAAGCTGGGCTACTCCCAAGAGGTAGAGAGTCACTATGTGGAGGGTCTGTGTAAGCAGTTCTATGAGGACATGGTCGACATTATTCAAGCTACTGTCCAACAAAACTTTGACACAGAAACAGATCCACTGTATGACGAGATCATACAACATCTTTCGCTGTGCAAGACATTTTCCTCGTTTTATGTGTATAAAAGTGAGGTCCTGGATATGGTGCAGGAATACCTGTACCCATCCAAAGGAGGGAGAATATTGCCCCTAGTCGTTTATGGAGGGCCATGTACGGGAAAGACGCTGTTGCTTGCTGAGGTGGCTAAACAGGTGAGAGAATTGTCTGTGCATATTTATGTTTATGTATGCATGAATGATGGAGAGAGATCATAAGCTAAATGCCCTTCTTTTGTGGGCCATTTGGAAGTATGTAATTGAGTCATATTGTAAGTTATCTTAAGCTGTGCACTGCCTCAATAATGCTTCAGTGAGCTTAATAATTGATGCTACACAAAAAGAATTGGATTAAGATGCAGTGATCGTGATACATTGTTACACCAGCCAGCTACCATTCTTTTCCCTCTCCAGACAATTGTAATTATGTTTCATGCAGACTATTGTTGCAGTAACAAGTGCATTCATACCAAAACAGAGGGGGACATTATTGGGTCATTTATTATAACTTGTTCCCAGAAACAGAAAATTGTAGGTCTAAGCTAGCATTAACTTTAGCACTTCTCAAGACCTCTTCTCAGGACAAATGCAAGGCCAAAATGCTATTTTCCTGACTAATTATTTTAGCCTTAACAATTAAGAAAAACTAAGTTGCATCATTATGCACAGAACATTATATAATAAATTTATTATTAGAGTTGATGAATTAACTGGTATAGATGTTCTATTGTAGAGTATGCATACACACAGAGGTTAAACTTGGCGGATGTGCATGGAAGTGGCGCTCCAGGACGTTTGGTTTATGTGAACACTGTGTCAGTCAGCCAGGTTTTTCTACCACCAAGTAAAATCTAGTCATATATCATTACAAAAATATCACAATGGAGACCCACTCACATCTAATCACACCTCTTGATAATGTATTCATTCTAACCCTAACCCTAACTCTATGTGCCAAGTTAATGCCTGTGACAATGGTTACAAAAATAACAAAAATACTGTGCCGCATGCACAAGCTCCAAACCATGATATTATGGCAGAAACATTTCTCAACTCATGTATAACTGTTTCATACTTAGATTTTCTAATAATAGAGTACAAGTGATTCATTGCAATGGGGTATTTATAAGAAGAATTGAGACCAAACACAAACAGTAATGACTAATCAAAATAATGCATTTAGTCAACAATCAGGTCTAATCAATTCAAACAACAAATTTCCAGTCCTGGCCAGCCTAAACACAACAAGAGATTGCTTAGTAGACAACCAAAAAAAGTAACACTATGTATTTATTTGCCTTTTTTGCCTCTCCCTAGGAAAATCTTGTTTTTCTCCCCTCAGATCTGCTTTGTGGATTGTGGGCATTGTGGGTGAGGGACTATCTAAATAAAATGACAATGAGTTTGCTATTGTTATATCATTCATATTGCAAAACATATACAATGTCCCAGTTGTCTTTCTTTCTTTTTTTTTACTTCTGGCAAGTAGCCATGATATTAACAAGACAACTTGCAAGATATCAGAATACAATGGTCTTGGCATAGGAAATGGCAGAGGAAATTTTTTTTGTGATTATTTGTCCTATTTTCTTTTTTACTCAATACACACCATATATGGTTGTGAGGTTTTGAATGGTCAACCCCTGCAGACAGAAGGAAAGGTCACACAGGTGCAATTTCAGAGTCATGCTTCATTGGCCAAGTACAGTTGTGTATACAAGGAATTTGATTGTTGAGTTCTTCGAAGAAGGAACTTGGTTGTTGAGTTCTCACTAGGCTTGTAGACATTACAATAAATGACAAAGACAAGGACACAAACAACATTGTCACTTTAAGTAAAACAAAACAAGACAAGCCTAGTTTTCCCGGGCCACCACTGGCTTCATAGGATTTGTCACACAAGTGTCAGCAGCATTTCAATAAAGGTGAGGCAGTCATTCACGTAGGGTCTAAAAGATATATCATTTTTATTAGAAGTCCTTGCGACGAATTTAGAATTTTGAGCAATGCCTTGTGTTTCAAATGAGGTGCAATGGCCCTGTTAATTCGCTAACTATCTAGCTATACACACAACACATATTCAAAAAAACATAAAAAAAAAAAAAAACGTTCGGGATAAATATGGCCAGTATGTAGTTACAAATGCATTCATGCCACAGTACATCCTCACACCCCTTCAATAAATAAGCTATTTGCTACAATAATATTTCAAGCATGGACACACACCCTTATGAAACGACACAACTTTAAGCAACTGTCAGTAAATGACACTTGTGAACTTGTTGGTACTTGTGAACAAACTCAGCAGATACACACTAATCATTTACTGCTTGCTAACTAATGTTATCTACAATGATTAGCTTGCTAACTAATGTTATCTATGATGAATGTGACTAACATTAGATGGCTAGCTAGCTACGTGCAGAACATGCAATCATGTAAGTAAATAACATAATGGTTGAGATAAATACGGCCAGTATGTAGCTACAAGTGTCTGAGTGTCAACGCATTGATGCCACATTACATCCTTGCACCCCTTCATTTATTAGCTTCAATAATATTATTAGCTTCAATAATATTTGAAGCAAAGACACACACCTACATGAAACGACTAGCTAACTTACCTCTCTCTCTGCAACTATCCCAAAATCACATAGAGTTGGGCCAGTTTACCACTCTCTCCATCCATTTTCTGTACTGCTTATCCTACACAGGGTCGCTGGGAGCCTGGAGCCTATCCTAGGGAACTTGGCACAAGGCTGGGGACACCCTTGACAGGGCAGAATCGCACACACACTCATTCTCACACTACAGACAATTTAGAGATTCCAATCAGCCTACAACAAATGTCTTTGGACTGGGGGAGGAAACCCACAAAGCACGGGGAGAACTTGCAAACTCCGCACACACAGGGCAGAGGCAGGTTTCGAACCCCCAACCCTGGAGGTGCGAGGCAAACATGCTAACCACTAAGCATTAAGCCACCATGCTTGGCCGAGGTGGCCTAGTTTACAACTCTCTCCAACTATCCCAAAATGACGCGGAGGTGGCCTTGTTTGTGAACAAATGCAGTAGATGCATGTATGTGACAGAATGTCCCTGGTATCACTCAGTACTTGCTGGCTAAGGGTAGCTAGATTGAAATTCAGCTAGCTTGACTCCTCTCACATGCATGTTTCAAAATGGGAGTCAATCAGTCAATCAGTCAGAGAGCCAAAATGCCTCTCCTAGGTCAGCCTGCTAGGCGGTCTGGCAAAAATCATAGATAAATATTACACAAAAGATGTTATTGCACCATTACCACAAAATGCAATTCTGTTAGTGACACAGACATCTTGTTTGTTGAGGAGTATTCATGAGTTTAATCACATATGGAAAGGAATTATTCCTTTGCCTGGAGGTAAAGTGTTTCCCTCCGACACTTGCTGGAGGGAAAGAGTTAAAATATGGTTACCTTAGCACACAGGGGCGGCGATTAAGTTTTAACACTCTGTTCCAGGCTCTGGAGGGGAATAGGTCCTTGGGGGAACAGCTCCTGTGGTAGGTTGAACTTACTCAGCTGTTGCAGGAAATATATCCTCTGCTGGGCCTTTTTGACAATTTTAGTCAATGTTGGCTTCCCATTTCAGGTCCTGAGAGATGGTGGGAATGTAAATGCCCTCAAAAACAATCTGATGTGTTGGTGAACTCCTGCTTGTGTGTTCAAAAGCCTGTAGTCTGTCTTTACCTTCCCTGGTACATTTCTTTGTAGTGCTATAGTTTCTGTCTGTATGCTGGAATAAGGTGGACAAGGCAGTGATCAAAATGTCCCGAACCAGCACAGGGAACAAAGTGATAGGCATCTTTTAATAGTATAGGAGCGGTGCAGTGTATTGTATTTTTTGACAGTTTGCGACTGAGATGTGCTCTGTTCAAAGCCACAAAAAATAATGACAACAGAGTCTGGGTGTTTTTGCTCCACAGTTATCATGGTTATCTCATCAGCCAGGTGGAGCAGAGCCTCACATGACCTGAGGTGGAATACAGACTACAACAATAATAATTGAACGAAATCCTGCAGTGAATTAAATGGTTTGCAGTTTATGAAGATTTATGAAGATAGATTCCAGGTATTGGCAACAATACTTCTTCTACACTGTGACACTGGTACCTTCATTAATATAGAAACAGATTCCACCGCTCTGAGGACGGCGTTAAAAGTGTTACAAACCGCTCTTGGAGGTGAAATCCCAGTAAACACAGTGCACTGGAGTGGTGGGACTGAGGTGCATTTCAGTGAAACAAAGAGCAGCAGAGAGTGAAAAGTCTTTACAGGTACTTTTGAGCAGCAGTAACTCTTCCATTTTGTTGCTAAGCAATCTGAAATTAGCCAGATATATGCTGGGAAGCAGAACATGAAAGCCACTGTGTCTGAGCCACTCCCTTCACACATCAATATTTTCTGCACAGAGTTGCAGCTTCTCTGATTAGAATTTGTAGCCTTATGCAGGTAGCAGTAAGTCACAAGGATTTTCCATCAATTAAATTTCATTAAAGTAACAGGGTACCATGATCCTGTTCAACATTAGACAACAATCCAAAGTTTATTTACTTTCCTGTTAATTCTAATGTTGTAATTGTTTAATTCTAATGGGCTGTATTCAGAGTTGAGTTATGCACATGTAGTGAGGATTAAACATCGAAATTGAGCACATTGATTTTTCAGACATCAGACGTAACTATAGACTAGCACTATTCATTATTATGTGAGAATTATGCATGCAGGTTGGAGTTTGCTGAAAAAAGATACGTGTCTCAGTTATGCAGGATTCAGACCTTGGACTTAAGACCATTATTCTTACCTAAGGAGCAGTATTAATTCCAACCTTGGAGGCGTGAACTACACTCATGTGATTTGCATAATCTGAATGCCGCACTCACAAAATCAACTTAAGCATGTATGTAACCCATCTCTGAATACACATAACTTTCTCCATGTAAAATATTAATGTAACTCTTGGATTTAAGTCCCTAACATTAGTCACCAACTCAGAATACGGCCCAATGTGTGTAACTGTTCAAAGATTGTTTCAATATCTAGATATATAATTAAATAATTTAATTGTGTTTAAGAAACAGAATAACCAATCAATCCTTTTCTTGTTTTCTTCCAGGCATACTCATGGCTTCAGAAAGAAATGGGGCCAGAAACAGATCCTGTCATCATTGTTCGCTTCATTGGTTCCTCCGACCTCTCTACAGACCTCCGCAACCTCCTCCAAAGTATTTGTGAGCAGATTGCCATAAACTATCACTGCTTAATCCACTACCTACCAAACAAGATTGAAGAGATGAGGGAATTGTTGATTAACCTTCTGGGAGAGTCATCCTTCCATCGACCCCTAGTGATCATACTGGATTCCTTGGAACAGCTGTCAGAAGCAGATGAGGCACGTAAGCTCTGGTGGTTGCCTATCCACCTTCCTTGTACAGTCCGCATTGTGGTATCGACCTTGCCTAACAAACATGGGATACTACAGAAATTACGTTGCCTGATTCATGATGAGGATTGCTATGTAGAATTGACACAAAGAGACCGTAAAGCATGTAGCCAGACACTAAAACAGCAACTTCTGAGTGTCAAACGAAAAGTAACCTCAGGCCAACAAATATATGTAAATGAAGCACTGGCTAAATGTACACTGCCCATGTTTGTCAACCTTATCTATCGTGAGGTGGTACACTGGCGCTCACACAAAGATGTTGATGAAAAGTCCCTTTGCTCAACAGTACATGAGAGTATAGAACATCTCTTTATTTCCATTGAAAATAAGCTGGGGTCCCACTTTGTCTTTCGTGCATTGGGATACATTACAATGGCACGTATAGGGTTGACGGAGGTGGAACTGGAGGATATACTATCTTTGGACAATAGTGTACTTGGGGACATCATGGTCAGCTCAAATCTAAAGAGTCCACTGCGAATCTCCTATGATCTCATTGCTCAACTAAGAGAAGAGCTGGAGGGTTACTTGGTGGAGCGTCAGGTTCGGAATGTAACCCTGATGGTGTGGGCAAACAGGCATCTGCATCTAATTGCACAAAAGCTGTATCTCAGTAATGAAGAAGATGTGCATCAAATGCACAGCCTTTTAGCTGAGTATTTTCTTGGGGTATGGGCAGGTGGTAGAAAGAAAATTTTTCACTGTGACAACAATCACTTTGCCTCATTAAACATCTCTCAGCATCGGAACCCTCACAACCAACAAAGCCTTCGTGGCCATGACAAAGCCTCTGCTGACAAGCATTCTTATGACCGGCAAACACCAGAACAACCCTGGGTGTTCCAATGCAACTTACTTGAGCCAGATATCTTCTTTGTCAATCACAGAAAAATGACAGAACTGTTGTTTCATTTGACAAGGAGTGGGCGGACAGATGACCTCATGTACGGTGTCATCATGAACTTCAGTTGGCTCTATACGATGATAAAGATTGGACAATTTGACAAGGCCTTGTCAGACATTGACTTGGCCTACAGCTACTCACAGGAAAAGGAGCTCAAGTTCCTTGCTAGCACACTACGAAGTATAAAGGTCAAAGTAATCAAGAACCCTGCCTCACTATCTGCTGAGCTTCAGCAAAGACTTCTTCCTGTGGTCACATCCCTCCCCAAACTCCGACATCTCTTACTAGAGTGTGACAAGGATGGACCCAAATACTGCTCCATAGTGCCACTCCACTCTTCCATGGATGTTACATACAGTCCTGAGAGACTACCGCTGTGCTCTAGTTACATGCAGATTGTTGAGATCCTGCCTACCCTGGCTCCCAACATTGTAATTGCAGCTCTTGAGGATGGCTCAGTCAGTACATGGGATGTAGAGAGCAGACAGTTGCTGAGACAGATCGACACAGCAAGGTCAGTTGTGCTTGGTGTTAGGCTCACCACAGATGAGAAGTACCTTGTGGTTGCCACTACAAAAAACACACTACTAATTTATGACAACCATAAATCCTGTTTGTTGTCAGAGGTGGAGGTAAAAGGCTCAAAGCACTGTGGCATCACAGGTGGGGTGGCATTCATTAATGGATTTACCTTATCCAGCCCCCATGCCTTAGCTTGGCTGGAGGCTAGTAAAGATGTCAATGTGATTGACTTGCAGTATGGCTGGCCCCTATACCAGTTCCATTGCTGGTACGAAGTAACCTGTGTTGAATGCTCCCCAGATGGGATGTATGCTTTCTGTGGGCAATATTTAAACACCACCACTATATTCCACCTAGGAAGTGGGGATAAGCTTGCAACAGTGACCTCAGAGTTTTCTGGTGGATTTGTGAAGTCCATCCTAGTTCTAGACACAATCCATCAAATGGTGATGATTGACAATGAAGGTAGTCTTTCTGTCTGGAACACCAAAGATATCACAAATCCCAGGCTTATGGAGGACTACGACTGCCGAGGGGATGATAGTGAGGTGGTAGGTATAGAATTATCTGAGGATCAGAAATCAGTACTTATTTGCAAAGCCGGAAGCATTGAAGTGCTTGACACCAAGCTTTGGAAGATGGTAGAGAAGTTTAAGGCCAAACGTAGTGAGAGATTTGTGGCTGCTGTTCTGTCAAAGAATGGCCAAAGTATTGTAGCATCAATGGAAAATACTTCATCCATATTTGTGTGGAGAAGAGACAGTGGGCAGTGCATGGCTAGTTTAATAGAGATATCAGGAGCCATCGTCAAGTTGATCAAGTCAACACACCATAACTTGCTTTTGTCCGTAGCCAGCAGTGGGGTTCTCTCAGTTTGGGATATTGATATCATTACAGCAATGTCAAACATTGACAAAACAGGGAAACGGATCCAAAGTGTACAGCTATCAGGCAGGGAAGACTTTGTCTACACAATGGATGGGTCTGAAGCCATCCATAAGTGGAACTTCAGCACAGGTTTCATTGAGATGGTGTTTAAACATGAAGGCCTTGTGGAGAACTGTGTTCTCACCACATCTGGTGACCTTATGGTGACATCTGATGACAAATGTAGCCAATACATCTGGCAGACTGCCACAGGTGAAAATATCTTCCGGATCAATGGCCAAAAAATATCCCAACTTCTTATCACCCATAATGACCAATTTGTGGTTTCTCTTTGTGAACAAAATGCCTCACGTGTCTGGAGGCTTGCTACTGGACACAAAGTGTGCAACATCCTGGTAACCCTCCAGCATGCTCTCATCACCACAGCCAACACTTTCCTGGTTGGTACAACTAAAAACAAGCTGTTGGCTGTCAGCTTGTGGTCCGGCAGTGTATCCAAGAAGTTTGTCTGTGATGATGGCATCACAATCATAAATTTTAAGCTAATTCCAGACAGTCCAGACTATGTTGTCTTCATCACATCCACAGAGACTGTTTTCATATGGAGTGTAGCTGATGAGTCTGTCTGCAGAAGGGTGCAACTGCCAAGCAACTTCTTGAAGAACTTGGAAGACTTCCAAATCTCACCAAATGGAAAGTTGGGAATTGTATCTAAAGGAGATGACAACATTAATGTTCTAGATCTACACAGTGGTAAACTGCGCTTAGTCCATGCTGCAGGCATAATATGGAGGCAAAAGTTATCAAGAGATGGTCGGTACTTGGTCTACATTTGTTTCCGAAACTGTGATGAGGATGATGATGCAGGTGTGGTTTCTAGTTTAATTGTCATGCGACTTGCTGATGGAAAAAGTATTGGTACCTGTTCTCTCTACAAGACACCAACCTACTTGTGCCTATCACAACGAGCACTCAACATTATTATTGGCTTTGAGGATGGTAGTATTGGGACCTACACAGTTGTGGACCGTGTGGATGCAGCCCTCAAAATCAAGATTGCCACCTCTAACAGCCGGCAGATTGTTAACAATGCCTCACAGAAAATACGACCCAAGTGCAGCACCAACGCCTTCAAGACCATTGCTGATTGCATGTGGAGGGAGTCAACTGAAGTTTTCTCTCGAGATAGCCCCATCAATGTCTCCGACAGTGGGGAGCCTGAAACAACAACACCAACAAAAAAGACTGAGTTACTGCAATGAGAATTCTTCAGGAAGTTAGTGGTATAGATGAATGGGACCAGATTTGGATGCAGTTGATTCTTGTTTACAGCAACCTTGTGATTCAGTTGCACAAATCAGTCCTCTGGGTACTACACAGTTGATACTGGCCAATTACTATCACGCTGCAGTTGTATTTAGTCAGGTCACCTTCATCCTCTTGTCCTTCATTTGGTGACTTGTCATACTATCTGTTACATACATCTTTGATATATTACAGATACATTGTTTTATTCAAAACAAGCCATAATATTACTTTATACAGAAACATAGAAATGGTATATATTTGTAGCCATAACACATATTTGCTTTTTTTTTCTTTCTTTCTTTCTTTCTTTTTTTTTTTTTTTTATAAATGTTCGGTCATCTCAGTTTCATAATCTCCTCTGGAACTGTTTCAAAGATTCAACTTGTGTATGTGTGTACATATCTATTTTGGCTGCTGCAATTTGTGCAACTCCTTAACAAAGTTATGTTGTGCTTAATGCAATCAAAGAGAGTGCCTGGATTTTAAGAAATTTTCTTATAAACACTAATGATTAAAAAGATGCAGGGAATTTCTAAAACAAAACCTTGATATAAATATTCATAAATACAACAAACATTCTACAATAAACAAACAATGAACATAAAATTTGATTCATTCAGAATTACCAGTCATCACAGCAGAATGATTTCAGGAAAATTATATATTATTAAGGATGTTTATATTATGTTACTGCATTTATTGTGTCAAACTGAATAGAAGGATGGAATGGAAAATATCACTAGCTGAACCTCTTGCATATTGTTAGTTGGAATATACTGTTACTGAGTATTTAACATCGTGTGTAGCATCTGACAAGGAGTATAAACGCCTTAAAAAGTGGTGTCATAAGTTTTGCCAAGTTTTGTTTGTTGCTGTTTTTCATGTCACTAGTAAGGCATTGTGGGAACGCGTGATAGTAGAAAAAAATAATTTTTAGTATTTATGTTATAGATGACTTACATAGAAATGTATAGATATATGTATTTACAAACAAGGTTGTGACAAGCCAGTTTTAAGGGTTTGCACTTTATTTGGGACAGTTGTTTATCACAGCTGACATACAGTATATCAAGAATACAATGACACAAATATTCATCTACAAACTTGGTTGAGTATGGCGAACAACGATTTTAATTTTACCTTCGGTTATGGGTATATTCTGGCATGCTCTATAAAATGATCAGCCATGCCCCATCACTCTCCTCCATAACTTCAAGGGCTATTCCGACAAATTGTATGTTTACTTCTGAAACTGTTGAGAAATATGCCCATTTACAAGTAATAACCTGTAGCATTATTCAGGGTTGACACATTTCACCCCTCAAAGTACAAATTTTCAAAACATTAGAAATATTATATATAGTGTGCCAAAGTTGTTCTTTACAAATGAATTATGCTTTGTGATTTAATTGAACACTATTCCTTATGGGTCTGTTGTACCACCCAGTGTGACTTACATTAACTGTCAAAGACAAAATATATTACATTTGCAAACAACCGATAAGCCCATGTTGTACTGAAATCCCAGAGTATATCTGAATGTGTCACTATGAAAGCAGAACATGGCATATTGTATGTGATGTGACATGAATGACTTAATTACATACATGTTTGCAGAACATGGTGGCATACTGGCAATGAATGTGTTTATTGTATTGTTTGTATAGTCAACACTGAAATCCCTGTTTAGAGATTTATATATTTTCATAAATGTTGTACTTACATTTTGTTACAAAGTTGTTTTAAAAAAAGGAAAAATTATGTCTGAAGCAATATGAAATAGTGTGTATGCCTTGTTTGTATGAAACATTTTAGTGTAATAAAATGGTTCTCTTTTGCCTCTTAATTCAGTTGCTTTATTCTTGCCATATGTTCTACTAGCCTGTATAAAAGACTAATATATCAGAATACAAGTTACTCTATACTCTACATACTTCAATTCCAATTTCTTAATAATTGTCAAATCATGTTTATTCAATTTAGATTCCCATCACAGCACAAACAAAACTTGTGATATAATAGGATTTGATGGCAGTGCAATGAGCAGCCAACAAACACATTCAGAATACTGGGCAGGTGCCACATTTCTTCAATATTATAACTCGTACCCAAAGCGCCTGGTTTCCCTGCCTGCCTGACAGTTACACTAATACACACACTTTCATAAACATGCTGAAGTAAACAAGGCCTGGGCTTGGAGTAAGTCCTTTTGCTGACAGTCTATATTCTCCATGGCCAATGTGGACCTGGGAGTAGCCCAATATGACCTGCCCAATATAAACAGCAACTATAATGGACAATGCTTAAGAAGTCCCACCTATTACTATTAATAGCAACCATAATGCAAAAGGCCCAACAATATCTGCCTTTTATTATTAATAGCAACCATAATGTGAGAGGCCCAACAATATCTGCCTTTTATTATTAATAGCAAACATAATAGGAGAGGCCCAATAAACGCCGCCTATCATTATGATAACAACTATGTCTCAGCTCTATGAAAAGACTTTCCGCAAAGTCATCATAATGACACACATACTCTTTACTCTCCATGGAGACATTGATAGTAAATATTTAGGCATTATAGGCATTATGTTTAGGCATATACTTTTATAACTAAATCATACTTATTTGAATTTGGAATTTTGAATTCAATTTTTAATTTGAATTTGGGCTTATCATTTACTTCCTTATTTACACAGCTGTTGATAACTGAGTCACAAAGCTGTGACCACAGATTTTAGGTTACAAACATCAATCTTTATCTTTAACAGAAATTATACTTTTGGCAGCTCCTTTCCAGTGCAAAAATCTCATTAGTGTAGCAATGTTAACCTTGATTCCAATATTACAGATTAAGTCATTCTATTATTATTTACTATAATTATTTGCAGTATGAGGCAAACAAAGTTGTGTGAAAGGTTGAGAGAGTTGTAATAATGCCAGTAAGACTAAACATACAGTTACTCATAAGGGGATAACCAGTAGAAAGATAAACATCCTCTTAGGTATGAGAGGCATTATGCCTTCATTTTTCTTTTTAATCTTTTTTAATAAAAATAAAAATGACACCCATCGTAGGTGAATGGATACACTTCCAATTTGTCAACAGTATTCTTTACAAAAACATAGCTTTTAGTATTATATATATATATATATATATATATATATATATTTTTTTACTTGTATTTTGTTAAGAGTCAAATAATTATCTTCATTAATATTTAGAATATGAAAAGCCGGTGAAAGAGCTGACACTATCATGCACATTAGTATTACAGTAACAGTTAAAGTACTGAGGTTGGTTTAGGTGTGGTGCGTTTACCTACGGCGTTTACCAAGCCAGCCTTTTTTAAACTCAGTATGAGGAAGAACCCAAACATTTTAAGGCATTTGTTGGTTTTAATAATAGGTCATGATTTTTCCACAACTATTTGCTCTGTAGTTGTGTCCTTTTTACAGTGGAATATTACTTTGTTCTTGGTGCAAGTGCAACCTGATCTGTTTTGATTCTTGTTCATAGTGTTGGCTGAGCTGACAAATTTAAAGATGAAGACATAAGTATCTAGGAAAACCTCATTCTTTCTAGAGTATGTATGTAGAATGCAAATAATAAAGCAGCTTTATTTTAAAATTATTTGTCTTTCCAGATACACACACTTACCGTAGTCTAAGGTTCAAGGTATCTTGTTTCTTGGCTTTGGGCCAGCTCTTCGGTCATCATCCTTGAGTGTCACATGGATTGTATTACTGTGGAAAAGAGCAGAAAAAATCATCTCGGATAACAAGCATGAGATTCCTCAAAGGCAAGCCAGGCATCAATCGTACTGCCACCAATGCCCCATGGGTACCCACTAAAAAGGAATCATGTTTAGGGGATTTCTGTGTTGAATATTTGACCAAGAGAACACACATCTGTGAAATTTAATCTGTACATTCAATCAAAAATAATATTCATACATTTTAAGTCAGAAATAAAACACATAATCAGTGACAAGGTGGTGTGATATGGCTCGATGCAAAGAGGAGAAATGTTTTATTCCTCTTATATCACTGCAATATGCAAATTAATATAGTTTTTATTATTTAAGAAAACATCATTTTTAATGTCACAACTTTATAGTTAGATTTAATGGTGTGGAACATCCATGAAACAAGTTAATTCCTGTTATCACTTACAATACAGCAGCTATAAACCGTTGTTCCCTCACCAGCCACTTTGTCTTGTTAATAAGACAAAAGCAGACTTTCCTGTGGTGGAAAACTTACCGTTACAAACTGCTGACACCTGAGACTCCTTCCATGAAGGGTAAATAAACATCTCCCTACAGAAAACTACACCATATGAGCTAGTATGTGTTCTTTTCTTAAATAACCGACGTTGTTTTAATGCATTTGTTATTAGATTCAGACTATGTGAGTGTCTGTCATACAGGTCCCTGTGAATGAGCTGCAAGCTATAGAACACATTAACACATTGATATAACCCTCTCTATATATTATATTGATATTATTATATTGATATAATTTCTCTTGCAGTGGCACTACTCACAGAGCATCACTGTTATAGAAAACTAATAAATATTTTGTTACTAATCAGATTTGAGAATTCACCAGCACTGTAGTATAATATACAATAAGCCCTGTACTGAGTGAACATTTTGTAATCCGTTTATAAAGGATGATACTCTGCTATGAATAACACTAGCCTAAGGGCGGCATAGTTAAGAGGAACACAAATATCTTTTCCAATTATATCATCTGGTGATTCACACCGAATTGACACTGGGACACACACACAATACACAGATATGGACCTATTTAAAATATTCCTTGAATAGTTTTATACCAACTAATTAAAAAAAGATACAAAGGATGGATAAGCAACAGCGAAGCAAAAGTTAAAAAAAAAAAAAAAAGTTATTGCCAACTGAACAATCAGTGGCTAATCTCTCCATAGTGAAACTGAAGTAGATTCAAGATGTTTATGAAAGATATTCATAAATGTCTATCAGAGGTCAAATTTAATTTTAAATTTAATAAAAGTAACTAACAAGTTCAGTTTTATTAACTTATTAACACCTGAATATTTCCATTTGTTTAGAAGTGGTTCCCCTTGTTGTCCCCCCCTTGTTTAGTTAAGTCACAGCTTATGATTCAGCTTTGCATCTTAAATATTATTATTCAGTAACTACAATGAATTATTCAGTAACTCCTGTAAAACTAATAGGAGACATGCAGTGACAAGAGTGAGAAATGCAGGTATGAACAAGGGTCAGGCTGAGAGAACAGAAATGATAAAATGTTGGTTCTGCCATGGGCCCTGGCTTAAAGGGACCTGTAATGTACTAGAAAGCGAAATCTGAACACTGCACTATACTGGAGACTTCTAGTTTTCTTATACAGTACTTTTTAAACATATCTGTGCAGGTGGTTCCTTCTTTTCCCAAGTTAAGTATCATTATAAGTCTACCTTTTTTATTTATTGCTCACTTTTATTATGGCTACACTTTTAAGATGTATTGTCATATTTCAGAATCATGCTGTCATTTACACCAAGAAAAGACGTCATAAACTATATCTCACTTGATATTCATTACCTATCAAAAACATTCATTTTAAACTTGACCTTTTTAAACTCAACATAATGGGGTTATTTGTTTTCATTATTAATTCATTACAATACCCTATTCCTGATATCCTTCTAATTTTCCAAAAATCCAGACCACTTATTATGGCTATTCACATTTTTTACAGTGACCTAGTGAAGCATTAGCTAGTTTGCATTTTTTAGACAAAAGAATACCTAGAATAGTTTAAGTGAGTACTCAGAAAAATTGAATATTTCCCCCTCAAAAGAAGCATTTGTATGAACATTGCCACTGTTTGCCCTGAGGGCAGCTTAGGACAGTATGGACCTACATAATGGGCCCATATAGACTCACTTGCGAGTTTATTGGTACACCTAGGCTATACTTAAATTTATTAGGCTTTTTTATCAGGTACATCAAGGCATGTCAGGTCATGTCAAGTGGCTTTATTGTCATTTCAAGCATATACAGCTAGTACAGTACACAGTGAAACGAAACGACGTTCCTCCAGGACCATGGTGTTACATAAAACAACACAGAACTACAATATACTACACATTTCTACATAAAGTGCACGTGCAAACGTGTGCAAACAGCACAAGACAGTACAATAACTACTAAAACAGGACAATAACTAAGACAGTACAATAACTACTAAAACAGGACAATAGGCACAGTAAGAGACACTGCAGTGCCGACTATTACAAAGTTCTAGTATGAAAGTGACAGATATAACAGTAGTGCAAAAGAATAATAATATAAGCAATAAAGATGTATTATAAAGGTGTACATGTACGCCTACCACACTGGTCTCAGCACAGCAGTGACACTGACATGTTAGTGTCATGCTATTGTATGTGGCATGTAATAAGCACAGTAGCTTTGTTGTTGTTGTTTTTGTTGTTGTTGTTGTTGTTTTACAGGGTAAAGAGAGATGGGCTAAAGTCAGCAGTTGTAGTATACTTACAAAGAGCTCCTAGGCTAGCTGTACCTGATATAATAACCACTGTGCTCTATATGGCCAAAGGTTTGTGGACACCCTGGCCAATCAAACCCATACGTAGATCCCATTCCAGATTTAGTCTTCCTTTGTTGTTATAATAACCTCCACTCTTCTGGGAAGGCTTTCCACTAGATTTTGGAGTGTGGTTGTCGGGATTTGTTCATTCAGCCACAAGAGTATTAAGGAGGTCAGGCACTGATGCTGGATGAGGAGGCCTGGAATACAGTCACTGTTCAATATCATCCCAAAGGTGTTCAGTGGGGTTGAGGTCAGGGATCTGTGCAGGACACTCGAGTTCTTCACTTCAACCTTGGCAAACCATGTCTTCACTGACCTCGCTTTGTGCACAGGGGCATTGTCATGCTGAAACATGTTTGTGCCTCTTAGTTCCAGTGAAGGGAAATTGTAATGCTACAGCATACAAAGACATTCTAGACAATTATGTGCTTCAAACTTTGTGGCAACAGTTTGGGGAAGAACCACATATGGGTGTGATGTCTACGTGTCCACAAACTATTGGCTGTACAGTGTATGTAGAAAATGTGTCAATAAAATGTTAAAAAAAAAAAGACATATACCTGTAAAGATTTAGTCATAGTTTGATTATCTCCAGCTGCCAAAAAACAGGCCAGACTGATCAAGCTGGTACACCATCTTTGGCAGCTGTGTACTTCTGGTAGAATGGAACCATGTTTTCTTCTTCTTTTTCTTTTTTTTAATAACCACTACTTATGCTACATTGTAGACAGGTTATTTAACACACACACACACACACACACAGCAGTAAGGTAATCAGAAACACAAACATTTTTTAAACACATTAGTCAAGTAATAAGGAAGCTGGAAAATAAATAACCAACTGGAAAAGATGGACTACCAGTTTGACCAGCCCGGCCTGTGTTTTGGCAGCTGGTAGCTTGTTACACCAAGCTGTTTGGTTTTTTTTTTTGTTTTGTTTTTTCTAGATGGGTTGACAGGTGTACCCATAATGGGCTAATTAAAATGTTAAAACTCTTAAAGAAAGGGGTCCTTCAATTTTCTAAGGATTATTTAGGATTCTTAGCTTTCTAAAATGACTCATTCTGAAAGTGAAATGATCCGCTGTAGGATTTTACATGAAACTTTTAAGGATTACCAAAGAGCGATAACTAAGTGTATTCTCAGTGGTTTTGAAACTTATACAGTTTTACGAAACTTTCTAACTGCAAAATATTTGCTCTTGTGAACAGTCTGGTGCTATATACTAGTAGCCAGCAGTGTGTTATGTAGTGTTATGCAGTGGGTTATGTAGTCTTATGTAGTGTTATGCAGTGGGTTATGTAGTCTTATGCAGTGTTCTGCAATGTGTTATGCAGGGTGTTATGTACTGTGTTATGTAGTGTAATGCAGTGTGTTATGCAGGGTTATGTAGTGTTATGAAGTGTGCTATGACGTGTTATGTAGAGTTATGTAGTGTTATACAGTGTTATGCATTGTGTTATGTAGTGTTATGCAGTGTGTTATGTAGTGTTATGCAGTGATATGCAGTGTGTTATGTAGTGTTATGTATTGTGTTATGTAGTGTAATGCAGTGTGTTATGCAGGGTTATGTAGTGTTATGCAGTATGTTATGAAGTGTGTTACATAGAGTTATGTAGTGTTATACAGTGTTATGCAGTGTGTTATACAGTGTGATATGCAGAGTGTTATGCAGGGTTATGTAGTGTTATGCAGTGTGTTATGAAGTGTGTCATGTAGAGTTATGCAGTGTTATACAGTGTGATATGCAGAGTGTTATGCAGGGTTATGTAGTGTTATGCAGTTATGTGTTGTGTATGGCAGGCTACGTGGAGAAGCTTAACTCTGACTTTTGCAGTGTGGTCGCTGCTTAAATAATTCCTTGTCCTGTTCGCAAACTCTTTCCTTTCACATGTATTAGGTCATTACAGTGCCACGGGAAACGTTTTTGCTTCTGGTCAGGCTTGAGAGAGAGAGAGAGAGAGAGAGAGAGAGAGAGGACTCGACTCCTATCTGAAAGTCAAATAGGCGCCATAGGAGAGCTGACACACCGGGAGCGTCCCTCCTGCAAGCAAGAAAAAAAAAAAAAAAAAAAAAAAAAAAAAAACCACGCAACGCAGTCAGACGCCCAAAGCTGCCCTTGTGTCAACAAACTCTCCTGCCATGCTCGTTAGCTCCAGGAGAAGCCTCTGGACTACTTCATGTCTCTTTTTTTCTACTTAGGAGACTACAGTTTTGGGAAATAAATGAATACTGGAGTTATCTGTGAAAATACGGCACCTCGGGCAAACACTTGCCACACCTTCAGCCCTCTAACAGGTAAAGGCTAAATGTGTGTAATGGCTGCAGCCTTCAGACTTTGGAGTCTTTCCCGGAATGTTCTGGAAATAAACAAGCGAAAAAACGAGTACATTCAGTAATTTCTTTGAGTCGGCGGACTTTCTGAGCTGGACACTTCCTCACCTGTTGCGCTTAATGTTTAAAACGCCTTTCCTCTCGGTCTCGTGTGTTCAAACATGGTGGAGAGCCAGGCTTTTTCCTCACTGGCGTAAATGCTGCTCTGAAACAGGAAAGCTCTCCTCGTGAAGAGCTAGTTTGTGCCTTGTGAAGGTGGACACCTCGGGTTTTGGTGTCATCTTCGTTTTGGTTCGTTTCGCATGTTTACGCTAATGTGTAAAGTCGACTGTTTAACGTCATTGGCTACCCCGTGAGCAGGATATAAATGGGGTTATGATCTAGTAAAGCAGTAAAACCTGAGCTGAAATATATTCAGGTGGTTGAGAAGGTGTTATAAACGTTGCATAGGAGTTTCCTGGTGATTCAGTGAACAGGTGCAGGCTGGATAAATCTTAGAGTATCAGGAATCATGTTAAGGGTGGAATATTCAATCATTATTGCCTCAAGGCCCATTTTAGGTTTCCCAAATGTTAACTCGAAATATAATTCTGATAACTATCTGTTTATAGAGATCACATATGCAAGAGGTGATGGCATAACCTAACCTAGCCTAACCTAGGCAGATGTTTAGAGCTAGGTCTTGTTGCTCATTTATTATAGTATTATTATCATCATTAGCCTATATAAAGGACTGATCAGGGATTTAGATGCGTTTGAAAAGCGGTGTGGACTCTGTATTTGTACAGTAAGGGGTTGACCAGGCAAGAGCAGTTTATCAGGATGTTTACTGTGGGAGGCTTTGTTTACAGTCTCATAGGTAATGAGGTGTGGTCACGATGAGCCGAGCCACCGCAATACTCTTCATGAAAGTGGATTTAGGCTTAAGTATTATTGTTGCCGTGTTTCTGTAAACCTTCACATTTGACATGCATGCGTATGGGTGTAGCCTGCACTTTGATAACATGGAAACCAGCTTTTCATGCCATTCAGGTAAGCACACACGTGCTTTCCTTCTAAAAATACTTATATATACAGTGTGTAGGCTGATACATCTTGATACATCCTTTAGGCCTATCAGATGGTTCTCTTTTGCATGCATGTTTACAGTTTGGTTGCGCCCAAACGTGAAAAGGAAGAAAATTACATTCAAAGACTTCATTTAAACTGGGGCACAGGAAAATTGCGGTCATTTTGGCAGTTAATATCCGATTACAAACTGAACTGATTAGGCTACTGTCTGTTTGCTTGTGTGTGTTTGCTATCTATTCAACAACTTGATCTGACATTCACTGTCAGCTAGCAAGATGAAGTTTAATCTTTAGGCAGGCTGACAGTTTCTACCACCACGTTCCTTACCTAACGTGATCTTTGTAGGTTGATAGCCATAGCCAGATAAATTCCATTTAGGTGAAATATAGGTTTGGAAAGTTAAAATATAGGTTTGGATGGTTTGGAAAGTTAAGTTGTTAAGGTGTGTCACCTCACACATGGGCAGAAAAACCCAATTCTGAACAAAACTTGATTTTTTTGTCTTTTTTGGTTGTTACAGCAACATCCGACAGGTTTTCCCTGACCGCCATAAATGTATCATATGACATTAATCTGAGTCGATAATGAGTTTAATAAAAGTAAATTAATAACCTAAGGGAACCAATAATTAAGAATAGGACAGGTTACATTTTTATTGTGGATTTAAAGACACCTGTAAACTCCAGGACACTCACTGATTGTGAGTGATCAAGCCCAAGAAACAAGCAAAATATATTTAGAGAAAAACTAGAGCATGACTACTCTTTCTCTCTGTCTGTCTCCCCTCCTTTCTTCCAGAGTAAACTTGGCGATGTCAGCAGTGTGCAGGTAGTATTTTGCATAAAAGCTTTTTGGGGCTTGTGGGTTTACATTAGAAACGTCTCCCCACTTGTACTGTGAGCTTGGGAAGTAAACAGAGATATCATCATATCTCTGTCTTATGACATCATCTCCACATGACATAACTGCCTGTAACATCCACTTTGTCCCTGCAGCTTGCAATATTCTGCTGTAACCAAAACAGTGCCACACATATTAACTACCATTGTGAGTAGATGAGAAAGGGACCTTTTTAAGTACATGTTGTTGAATCATGCTAACTGTGACGCTACAACCAGTATGCAAATGCAAATCAAATGAAGATGAGTCAACAGCTTTCATTTACGTGCTAGTCCGAGAAAATACTTTTGTGTTAGAGCCAGCAAACCAACAAGGAAGTTGAACAGCCAGGAGTATAGACCTAGATGGATTATTCACTACATCACAATCATGAAAAATCAGCAAAGCCGATTTAAACATTTAGAAAGACAGGGGTTCTCCTAAAGCATCTGAAAGTCGTTTTTTTATCTGTTGAATAAGTTTACAGTTATATAAAACAAATTCAGATCCAGGGTCCTCGGATCAATCCTGAGCTTAGGTTACTGTCTGTGTTGAGTTTCTGTGCATGTTCTCCCTATGTCCGCGTTGGTTTCCTCAGGGTTCTCCTGTGTCATCCTGTCTCTCCCCAAAAAACTTCCAAAACCTGCCAGTAGGTGGTTTGGCAACTTTAAATTGCCCCTAGGTGTGAATGAGTGGCATCCCATCCAGGGTGTATTCCCACCTCACGCCCAGTGTTCCCTGGATTTACTTCAGATCCACCGCAACCATGACCAGCAGTTACTGTGGACGGATGAATGAATGAAAGCAGTTACTGTGGATGGATGAATGAATGAAAGCAGTTACTGTGGATGGATGAATGAATGAAAGCAGTTAGATGAATGAATGAAGAGCAACCTGATGCATTATCACACACAGTTATATGGGAGTACCTGAGGATTTAGGCTAAAAAGACCACATATATCGTTTCTGTCAGTTTCCAGCATGGTGGTGAGACACGTCTGTTTGTTCAACACTTCAAAATATGTGATATATGTTTTGACACAGACCTGGTTCAGACACAAACACCTTTGATGTTTATGGTTAAAGTCAGCGAACCCTTTTGTGTATCAAATTTGCTGATGCTTACACAAAGCATTGCTAATGAATGCCCTTTGTTTTGTATGTGTTTATCAGCCAATTAGCTGGTGTGGTTCTTCTCAAGAGGCTTTGTAATATACACTGTTTCATCATGAAACATTCACTATAGCAACCAACACCAGGGAAACAAACACCATATCTGCCCTATGCACTTGTTTGATTTGTGAAGCTTCAGTTCACTGGATTGAGTTGCAGCCATGAGCTACAGACTACCCTCAGTTGTAACTGACATCAGCACACGGTATAAGGGAAGATACACACACGAGTACACACAGAGCGAAGAATAGAACGACAACGATGAAGTAGACTCAGAAGCAGCAAGTCGCTTGTGGGCGTGTAGAGACAGTGTGAAAACTAGGGGCTTGATTTACATGTTATGTGCTAGGCTTTGTACTAGCTTGTAGCTGGTAGATTAGCAAAACAAGCTAACTGTACTAGCTCCGTACACTCACCAGAGGCACCAACGATCTTTGCTACGTCCTTCCAAGCTCTGTTTTAAAAGTCTTTTAAAGGCTTCATACACATTTCATGAGAGGTCATATATGACAGGATAATATGAAACTTTTTCTCCCCTCTTTGCACATCAAACAGTAAATGGCGAACTATTTGAATCTATGTCTTTTGGATTTATCGCTTTACTGCATTGTACTTAATTTGCATATTAGTGAGAAAAATCTCAATTCAAAGGCACTTGAATTCAGCTGTCGCTGAAATCATAGCTCCATGTTGCACACATACATAGAAAATGAACGGTCACGTGTCGCTCTGTCACATTAGTGTGTATGCAGGTTTAGATGCTCCTGTATGAATGTTCATACACCAAAGAAGATTGTAAGAAAGCGCAGACTAATCCCAAAATTGTTAAGAGCTTTATATACGTGGTGCTTGAAATTTTCTAGCAACACTTTTTCAGTCATAGTAGACAGTCGTAATACACTTCATAGACATACTGCGTAGGCTATCTTTGGGCAAAACATGTTCATGCTACATGAAGTGGAATACTGCACTAAAAACCATTTCAACATTTATTGTAATAGAAAATCTTTAGAAATATTTTATTTAACCCCTGCTCTTGACAATACATTTAGCCAAATATTACGTACTTACTCTAGCTTACTTTACATTCTTTGCATGTGTCATTAAATTGTTCTTATATGTAACTCTCATATGTAAATATGAAAAAAATCATTTTAGGTTATACCTGATTAAAACGCAGCACTTTTATAACCTCCAAGAAAATGTAACACTATAAGGATGTACACGTCAAGGAATAGTTTTGCATGTAACAACACTGTTTCCATGTAACTTTACTTGGAAAACTACTACTACGTCAACACAGAAACTGTTCAGCCAATTTACAAAAATATGCACAGCATATCTCCTTTCACATTGTGGATTATAAACCTGTAGCCCTTCAAACGCATATCCAAAATACGACTGGTCCTAAACATTTAAATCACATTAAATGAATGTTTTCCACACGCTTGCAAGCAGACAGTAAAATTTAAAAATAGAGAGCAGGTGTTTTAATGCAGCAGAGTCAGTAAGTAAGGAATAAAACATACCATGACTTGTTAATATAGGAAAATAATCAACAACGAGGTGGTGTGATGTTACCTCTCTCAAGATTGAATATTTTCCCATTAAAACAGTGCTTTATTCCTCTTTCACCGATCAGCCATAACATTAAAACCACTGACAGGTGAAGTGAATAACATTGATTATCTAGTTACAATGGCACCTGTCAAGGGGTGGAATATGTTACGCACAAGTAAACAGTCAGTTCTCGAAGTTGATGGGTGAGCATAAGGATCTGGGCGACTTTGGCAGAGCATCTTCAAAACGGCAGGTCTTGTAGGGTGTTCCCAGTATTCAACGGTTAGAACCTACCAAAAGTGGTCCAAGGAAGGACAACCGGTGAACCGGCGACAGGGTCATGGGCGCCCAAGGCTCACTGATGCACTTGGGGAGGGAAGGCCAGCCTGTCTGCTCCGATCCCACAGAAGAGCTAGTGTAGCACAAATTGCTGAAAAAGTTAATGCTGGCTATGATAGAAAGGTGTCAGAACACAGTACAATGCAGGTTGCTGTGCATGGGTCTGTGTAGCAGGCTGGTCAGAGTGCCCATGGTGACCCGTCTCCACCGCTGAAAGCACCTACAATGGGCACATGAGCATCAGAACTGGACCATGGAGCAAAGGAAGAAGGTGGCCTGGTCTGATGAATCACGTAAACATTGTTGCAGACCAAGTACATTCCTTCATGGCAACGGTATTCCCTAATGGCAGTGGCCCTCTTTCAGCAGGATAATGTGCCCTGGCTCACTGCAAAAATTGTTCAGAAATGGTTTGAGGAACTTGACAAATAGTTTAAGGTGTTGACTTGGCCTCGAAATTCCCCAGATCTCAATCTGATCGAGCATCTATGGGATGTGCTGGACAAACAACTCCAATCCATGGAGGCCCCACCTCGCAACTTACAGGACTTGATCTGCACACCTTCAGAGGTCTTGTGGAGTCCATGCCTTGACGGGTCAGAGCTGTTTTGGTGGTACAAGTGGGACCTACACAATATTAGGCAGGTGGTTTTAATGTTATGGCTGATCAGTGTATACCACAGCAATTTCTTAATTATTAAATTTTTTCATTAATTACAGAAGGACATTATTTACTTTTGTGGACCACCCACAAAACAAGTTCGTTCCTGTTATCACTTGTTATAAACAGTTGTTCCCTAAAAGCCTCTCTTAATAAGTTAACAAGACAAGTGAATGTTACTGAGAAACTGGAAAGAGCAAAGTCCTCTCTTCTGTAGACTTTGCTATGAGAGAAAACCTTTGAGAATTCAGCAAAGCTGTGGTATAAAAAAAAAAAAATCAAATTAGCTAACTTTAGCTCACCAATACTAAGCTATTTATAATTAGTTGAGCAAGTCACATACTGTGATCACAATAGTATTTATTGTTCCCTTGAGCTGCTGCCTAATGCTGATTTAAAAAAAAAAAATGAAGGTGAAGATTTAAACCTGATCTCATGCCAAATTCACAAGAATTCAAATGAACTAAAGTGAGTTTTCATTTGTCCAGATTCAGTGAGCCTGTGCCCAGTGTAACCTCAACGTAATACCTCAGTGCAACCCCGTTCTTCGTTGACATCTTAGATATGTAGATCTTGATATGTTCTTCTGCTGTCGCAGCCCAGCTGCCTCAAGGTTCAACATATTGTGCATTCTGAGATGCTTTTCTGCTCACCATGGTTGTAAGGGAGTAGTTATTCGAGGTGTTGTAGCCTTTCTGTCAGCTTGTCAGTCTTCTGTCAGTCTGGCCATTCTCTGACCTCTCTCATCAACAAGACGTTTCCACCTGCAAAAATTCCACTCACTGTATAGGTATTGTTTTTTTTTTTTAAACATTCTGTTTAAACTCTAGAGACTGGTATGTGAAAATCCCAGGAGATCAGCAGTTTCTGAAATAATCAAACCAGCCTGTCTGGCCCCAACAACCGGGCCATGGTTAAAGTCACAGAGATCCCATTTTCCCCCATTCTGATGTTTGACGTGAACATTAACTTAGGCTCTTGAACTGTATCTGCATGATTTTATGCATCGCACTACAGTCACATGATTGGCTGATTGGACAGTCGCATGAATGTGCAGGGGGCATATGTTATTAGTCATTTAATCAAGACAGTAGTTGAAGCCATGAATTTTTCCAAATTCATTTTCTAGTGAATAACAGACTTTGTTAACACAGACCTTGTTATCATGGTTTTCTTAAGTCTATTAAGACCATAGTGGAAGGAAATGAAACCAGAGTTCCTGTGGGATTTGTTTATTGTGGGCTTTGCTGATCCTCTGGTATGCTAGTGATCGTGTGTGTGTGCACGTGCCCATGTTCTTGCACTGTTTGAGGGAGATTTGCTATATGATTACCTTGTCCCTTAAATGACTCTGTAGTATCGCAGGTATTCATACACTTTAACGCAACAATCCCAGCTCTTGTTCAGGCAATAGTTTAAAACGAACTAAACATTTTATGTACTTAAGCATGATGCATATTTACATCTCATGTCCAGGTGAGAGAGAGAAAAATAATAAAGAAATTTCCTGGGTAAGGGAAAAAGGTAAAGGGCTTTTGGCTCTGTAGTACAATACAAAGCATTTAACTCTTTCAGTAAGCCGTCTAGAACAGAGTGCTAGAGGCCCAGTGTCCTGCTGAGATTAGAAATTCTCTCTTCTTGTTCATTTCAATGGAGGAAGAGCTGCCAATGCAATACGCTCCACATTTCAATTTGCAGCACTTTGGGCTGCCAATCTCGAATAATCTCTCTCTTTCACCTCTCGCTCTCTTTCCAAGATGGAGCATTTCAATTTCCAGTGGGCTCCTGAAGATGGTATGCAACCCTTAATCATGTTATATATTATATATATATATATATATATGTATATATATATATATATATATATATATATATATTATATAAATAACCAAAATGATATGGCAATATCTGAAGCCTTGGCTCCATTAGTTCTGTCACTCCCAGTCCTCAGTGAATCTTGATTAATCTATATTAAAATAGTTTAACCTGACCAAAAGAGATTATAATATTATAATTTAATCTTTATAGTGTAATAGTCTGCTGGAATACAGCATTTCTCAGAGTAAATAGCCTCCATAAACCTGGCACATGAAGAAAAAATGCCTATATTTCTCTCTCTTTCTTTCTCTCTCCTCCCTTGCTGTCTGTCTCTGTGAGCTGTGTATGATGTTGATACCAAATGTGGCCTATATCATAAGATCATACCTGATATCAGTCATAGTTTATTGTAACGGGTTTCAATTATAACATAACACTGGTGAGTAGAACCTGAAACCGAGAAAGATGTAATGCTGGTCCACTCCTTTGTAGTTATATATTGCTGGAGGACATCACATAAAAGCAGCCATTTTACTGGATGTATTTTTACACTGACTCATGCTCTTTATCTGCTTTGACCAAATCCAAAACATTTATGTTTCACGCAGAGTCCCTAAGACATTCGGCAGTGCTTAAAAAGCACATATGGGTTTTGTAGAATGGAAGATGCCCAGCACAGTTTTATGGCCAGCATGATGCACCGTCTGGCCACAGATGAAGAGGTGCACAGCTGCTGCAGTAATCCTCCTGTAATAACTAGCTCATACTACAGCCAGTCAGACGTGTGCTACTACACACGTCTGCAGTTTAATCATCACCTAATTGCCACATTGGTATGTTTCTGATATTTCTATTTGTCTTTCAGAAGGCTTGAGCAAACCTGGAAATTAGGCATCTTTTTTTTTTTTCCCAATCTTGATTTTCTGAACTGTGGTATTTGCCATAAAATGATATACTGTACAAATCTTTGTTTCAAAATATCAAACCATAGTTGTGTCCTGAGGTCTGTCTTAACGTGTATTTAGAACTCAATCCAGAATATGAATGTGAACATAAGAATCAGAAGGCACAAGTCTTTCTTTCCGGCCACACATCAGGAAGGAAGGAACAAAAAAGGGAGAAAAGACCAGCCTTGTCCTTGTTCTATCAGAGCCTTTCACAGACTGCTCCATCAATTATTTACCTTTCATTTGGCCTCAGAGAGCAGGAGAAATGGCATAGCCTGAATGTAAAAGAAAAAGGTCAGCACACCTACACCAACGTGTGCACAATAACCATGCAGAGGCGATACCGAGCCATCCGCAATGTCACACATGCAAGTTTGTCTCTTTGCACTCAAGAGATTCGAGCCCTGCCTTGAGCCTGGTAGAACCATATGTCAAATCAATATTGGATGGCACTGCCTCAGACGGAGAATGGTGAAAGCATTGTGGATGTTACTTGATGTTTTTCTTCCCGCCCATCCCACCCCCATTGGGTGGGACTTGTCTTCATGAATTCTGCCGTGGAGGGATGTAGATAGTGTGGTTGCCACAAGTAGTCATGTAGCGCTGTCATGTCTGTTTAGGCGCCGACGCAATGCTGATCGCTGTCTTATTTCTGCTATTGGCATGTCAGAGATGGAAACCTATAGGAACTCTGTGCTTACTCTCACTCTGACACTATTGTATTACTTCAGCAGAAGTCCATCTTTACACGTTTGTCATCCTTGCCATGTGTTATTAATCTATTGGCTTTAAAATGCATGATGAAAGCTGCCTGTGCCTAACAGATCCCCTCCTATGTCCCTTCTTCTGTCCAGCCCTGCTATCCAGCTGTCCAGATGGGGTGCAGATGCTGTAGCATGATAAAAAGGTAAGAATGAAGAAGCAAACAGAATTACTGATACTCACTCCGGCCAAGTGACAAAAGCTCGCTGTGCCCTTCTGGAGTTTATAAATGTCAAGTCTGTCAGAGAGTCGAGTGGAGGAAGAAAAGGCTGTGAAAAGCTGTTATTACTCTAAATATCGGTTGTTGTCAGCCAACAAATCAGCCATGCTAAAGGGATCAGAATAGCTACCACATTGCCTTTTACTCTCTTTCTATATTTATCTTGGAATATCTGTTTTGTCAGGAAGAAAGAAAAGAACAGTGTTGTAAAGACTTCATCTAAAGCACAAACAAGACCACTGAATATGTCTGGCACTGTTAATGCTCTTTAAAAGATTATCAAGAGCAAACCAGATGGTGATGTTATGAAAGACACCTGTGCTAAGAGGGAAATTGCAACTTTAAAATCAAAGGATAAATAGCTACTTTAAACTTGTTCATCCAGGCTAAACCATCAGGTAGTGCGTTATCTGTGTATATATCCAGGCTAAATGGTCAGGTAGTGTGTTATCTGTGAATATATCCAGGCTAAACCATCAGGTAGTGTGTTCCCTGTGAATATATCCAGGCTAAACCATCAGGTAGTGCGTTATCTGTGTATATATCCAGGCTAAACCATCAGGTAGTGCGTTATCTGTGTATATATCCAGGCTAAACCATCAGGTAGTGCGTTATCTGTGTATATATCCAGGCTAAACCATCAGGTAGTGTGTTCCCTGTGAATATATCCAGGCTAAATGGTCAGGTAGTGTGTTCCCTGTGAATATATCCAGGCTAAATGGTCAGGTAGTGTGTTCCCTGTGAATATATCCTGGCTAAATGGTCATGTAGTGTGTTCCCTGTGAATATATCCAGGCTAAATGGTCAGGTGTGTGTTCCCTGTGAATATATCCAGGCTAAATGGTCAGGTAGTGTGTTATCTGTGTATATATCCAGGCTAAATGGTCAGGTAGTGTGTTCCCTGTGTATATATCCAGGCTAAATGGTCAGGTAGTGTGTTCCCTGTGAATATATCCAGGCTAAATGGTCAGGTGTGTGTTCCCTGTGAATATATCCAGGCTAAACCATCAGGTAGTGTGTTATCTGTGAAAGTAGCCAGGCTAAATAGTCAGGTAGTGTGTTATCTGTGACTAAAGCCAGGCTAAATGATAAGGTGTGTGTTCCCTGTGAATATAGCCAGGCTAAATGATCAAGTAGTGCATTATATGTGAATATATCCAGGCTAAATGATCAGGTGTGTGATCCCTGTGAATATATCCAGGCTAAATGGTCAGGTAGTGTGTTATCTGTGAATATAGCCAGGATAATGGTCAGGTAGTGTGTTATCTGTGAATATAGCCAGGCTTAATTATCAGGTAGTGTGTTATCTGTGAATATAGCCAGGATAATGGTCAGGTAGTGTGTTATCTGTGAATATAGCCAGGCTAAATAGTTAAGTAGCATATTATCTGTGAATATAGCCAAACTAAGTGGTCAGCAAAAGTATTGTTTTCCCAGTAGCTGCCAATGATAATAACCTTGATAACCGTGCTTTACCCTGTTAAATTGTTACGGCTATGAATTCGATAGTTTTGCCGGTTATGGTACCGATTCAGAGGAAGGTGAACATACTGCCCAGTGTCACACTTCTGGGCTTAGCTGGGGCTGGTTAAATGGATTGCCTCATGCAAATACCATACAAACGTGACCCAACACACACAAACTTTGTTCCACTTTTTTGTTTAAACTCATTTCCCTTAGAAATTCATATTAAATGCCCCTTTTGTCTTTCCAAACGCTTAATATTTCCTACACTGTGAGGACTTGAATGTTTTGGGTTATGGTCATTACAATATCTGTGGGTTTGTGCAGGCTCTTTAAATCCCTATAATCTATAATGGGGTTCACTCTTATGTGCTGTATGGAAATCATATTCTGCCTTATTCTGCTCTATCACAGCTATAAAAGAAACTGAAAAGCAGACATGGCTAATTACCCTGACAACTTTGACAGCTCATATAAATGCCATTATTATGTTGTCATCACGTTCTTAAAGGGAAACTTTGGCTCTTTATAATGCTTAACAGACTTTTGGCCAATACCGCATGCATTTCTCTACCACAAACAGAAATTCATTTTGGCTTGTATTTTCAAAACGGACGTTTGCAGGTGGCTGCACTGGAAACACTTCAAGCCTGAAAGGAAATTGACAATTATAAACTGACATGAAAACAACTGACATTAAAGTGATACTGTCATGATTTTTTATGTAAGGCTAGGGCAGGTGCACATTTAAACCTGTCAGTCAACGGACTAAACTGGAAAATTGCCACCATCTGCAAGCCTATAGAAGCTTTCCTTGCTAACAGAAGTCAGCCCCCTTTCCCTACAGGCACAGCATGATGCACTGATGGATCCAGCACTGATGGATCCAGCATAAGCGAATATATATTACTGACATGTATTATAGCTCAGGTTATCACATAAAGGACTGTAGCCAGAAACATTAATGTAAAAATAAACAACTACGCATGAATGCATTTGCATGAAGATCAACAGATTGACATCGACCGAGTTTGGCGTCTTCACCACTGGCTTGCTGCGTCTAGCTCTGGGGAGTAATCTGTCTCCTTTTTCCTCTCTATCCCCGGGTGGTTTTGTGGGCTTTCTGTTGGTGGAGGGTGTGAAGGGCAGAAGGAGCTTTGCAGGAAATGTCTGACAGCTCTTATCACTATCCATAAATACACCCGGCTCCCTTCTGCAACACACACACACATTTCCTCATCTTTCAGGCTCTCACCTGCCTGCTAACAGGTGGGAAACTGTGCTGCTCACACATGTGGGTTATTTTGTGTTCCTTACAGGTTAAAAAAATGTTGCTAGGCTTCTGAAACTGATCCAGTATTATGAAAGATTCTATGAAATGGGCTAATGAGGAAAAGAGAGGTGTACTCACAGAGCAGAATACAATAGTGGACTTACTGCAGAGGGCATTACTGCGTCAGAGACTGCGTTTGCGTAACCAATGCAAATTTAGTGTGCAGTCAAATCGACTGGCTTGACTTATCAAGTTGTAAAAGAAGCAAATATCCAGGCTTTTGTTTGCAGCACTATGGGTTTGTCAGGGTCTCTTTTTCTTCCTTGATATAATGATTATTTCTAACTATCACTTGTGGCTCATACTTCTTCCGAAAGAGCACTTTATCTTATGTGTGTAATGCAGTCTGCATTTTTTTTTTTTTTAATTTTGCTGCAATGTATTCTTTATCCATCTCTCTGATTCTCTTGTAGTTACATCTATGAGCCTACAGACCCAGTGGATGTCAATGGGCTGAAACAGGATCCTTCCACCAATTCCTTAGTCTCTTCTTACCAATGTCACGGTCAGTCAGATGATGGGAAAAAACAAGGCTTCCACAATTTGGGCTACACCAGCAACAGCAACCTCAGCAAATCTGACATTGAAAACAATCACATAAACCAGTCTAGGTCGAACCTACCGCAGACAGCAGGGGGCAACTCTAGTCTCTATATTTTGCAGCCAGACGGAAGGGTCCCCCCAATCCTTCCTAGTGCTCCACCCTTATGCACAGAACCTGGGAAACAAACAGAGAGGTTCCGAGACTCAGGCCTGGGAAATGGGTCTGATGGCTACTTGTGCAGAACGGACCAGGTAGAGGAAGGAAGACAGGGAGCAGGGGACACGGCAGACGAGGAGAGCGTCATATCAGTGGACATCCATACCAGCAGCACCAGCCTCTCCTCAGCCGACACCAGGCTCGTGATAGACGAAGATTCATCATTCTCCCGGAAAGCGGGATCGAAGGAAAAGGACACAGAGGACACTGTGAGTGTCACAGACTCTATGGTGGCGGAAGCACTCGCTGCCTTGGAGGCGGCCACTGCAGGGGAGGAGTATGAGTAAGAAATGGAGCTCACCACCTGTCATGGTGCCTGGACCTGACATGAATGAACACCACATATGGCCAAAAAAGATATTTTTTCCCTTATATACGTTTCAGTCACCAAGTCTTCATGAAGGATTTTTTAAATGAAGTTTTAAACAGACTCCTATGTGTTTACAGGTCATACTGTATATAGACAGAATATATAATATGGATATATTCTGCCAAGCATATTGGTAGCATGGAGTGTATGGGCTGTTACTTTCTGAACCTTTCTCTGTGCCTTTTTCTAGTCTATGCAAGTCCATACTACTGTGATGAGCATTTAATTATTTTGTTTAGTTGACAGTCTGCAATATTCTCCCTAACTTCATGATGATACTATGGAAGAGCAGAGAGACAGTTGTAGCAAGTGATGTTGCGAATGTCCAGTGGGCTTATAACTGATAGAAAATAGGGCACTGTTGTTCTTCCTTCCCAAAATGTGAACACTTTTCAGTGGAACCGGGGCTTTGACCAGGTGCACCCACATAGGGACAGCTTTATTCTCACACTAATACTTAAACCGATAAATCCAACACTGTAAACATGTCCCTGTTGTCCTTTTTTTTTTTGGTCTTAATTGATCAGTTTATAACATTTTTTTATTATTCAATTTCTAATCAGGCTGATGTTAAACACATTAATCCACACATCGACATTTTAGTCTTGATTACGGACATCTTGATTCCTCTAATGTGTAAAGAAAGCTTCTGTTCACTTGGAGTTGAAGTGAGCATCCGACTGACATTAAGAATGAATACTAGTTATCCCTGCCTCTCTAGTTACTTCAGCAGCTTTAAGAAAACCAGTGAGAGCACCCTCTCTTCCAAATAGGAGAGTCGGTATGAAGTGCTGCGAAAACAGCAGTTTTCAAGTTTGAAGTGCTGGGAAAACAGTAGCACAGTTTTCACATACCCCTACTGCAGGAAGTTATATGCTGAGAAATGACACCTACATTTCATGCAGACTTTTCATAAAGAATTATTATTATAGTGCTAACTGCCGTGACGTTATTTATGCAGTTGACAGAGCTGGGGCCAATGACAGTAGTTGACCTTTTAAATAAATAAATAAATAAAATAATAATCTGTGAAACTATGGTTAACTAAACGAGGCTCAAGATTTCAGTTGGTGACTTGATGAGAGGAAGGACTTTGCATTTCCACAAAACTATGAAGAAGAAGCACAGCAAAACACTTTTCTCATCCTAGGAGGTAATTTTGCATTATCAGCCATTTTATTTTCTCAAACGCTACAGTTAAACTTTCAGTAGTAAGGGATTCTGAAAGTGTGGACTATGTGTTACAGTGCAGCCAAAAATATCTTCTTTTGCAAAATGTATATATGTAAATGCACAAGCAGTCACTGTTTCTTCTATGCTATTTATTGCCTTTCATGATGAGATCAATACAGATGTGTATTTTAAAAATTTTCAAAATCTGCTCCACTTATTTAATTTCAACAAGAGATAAGGAAAAAATAATAAAGCACAATGCCTGTGATCATGACTGGTATTGTTAGTAATCTAGTGATATTTCTAAGGAATATGCCACAAGACTCTGGCAAAAGTCTTCCACACAGCAATAGACCTAGACACTCCAGCTGTACATGAACATGTGTGTGAGCGCATGTGTGTCATCTGTTTACTTAAATGCTAAAAAAAATAAGAACTATGGCGTTATACTGGCCAGTAGGGCTGCAACTAACACTTCTTTTTTATATTTGATTAATTTATACTTGATTAACCTATTGATTTTTATAATAACACCAAAAATATTTATTTAAAAATATTTCTTTGCGGCATTATAATCAATTAATACTACTTCAGAACTCTTAACGAGGTTCAATTAAATAACAGGTCACTAACTGCAGTACAACGTTACTGACAATTAGCAGATAATCAGTCACAGCATGGCGCTGATTTGTTTCATTCTGACTAGACAAATTCAAAATAATAAACGGCAAAATAATTATCCGCTGTCTGTCTCGCTAACTGAAACACTCACTTTGCTTGCCGTATTTGTGCGAGGCGAATCATTTTCTTTGTTGTAATGCGCTGTCATTTCCATCAAATGTGTTTTTAGTCTAAGTGGTGTATCGCACCGCAGCAGCATGCTTCATAACGCAGTCCAATCAAGCAATAATGAAATTCATTGCCAACTATTTTTATTATCGATTTTGTCGATTAGTTGCTGCAGACCTGCTGCCAACAATCCTATTCTGCTTTTTTTTCCTTCTCTTTCAGCACAATGACAGACATAAGTGAAAAGCACTTTATCTACTGTGTATGGTTTAAAAAATTTAAGACTTCAATACATGAAATTGTATCTTAATCATTGAATCTTCAGAATCAGAATAAATAGTCAATACAAAAAAAATTACATTTCAAAGAGAACATGTCCATCACTAGAAAAGTAAAACCCTACGTGGAACTATTGTCTAACACACCTCGTTTAATTCATGGTCATGGCACTAAAGTAGACTTGCCATGAGGAAATGTTTACAGTGATACATTAATAGACTTGGTGTATTTTTATAGCCATATATATAAGTAATTGAGCAGGTGTATAAGGAGCTCTTTAGAAGAGTTAGAAGAGTTTAGCGTCCCTCGTAGTTCCATGAAGGAGCAGGTTAATAATTCACAGATCCAAAAATACCAAGGCATAATAATACATTACTGCCTGTTAAACATTCATGAGCTCCACAGATGCAAACTCCACACATGCACTAGACACTCTGGAACTGCAGGATCGTCTGTCTGAAATGTACTTATTTCATGGAAATTCTACACTGCAGCATACTCCAAACGTCAATCAGGTTCTTGCTACACAAGAAGTAGAAATGCATGATGTCAACAAACAGCAGAGAGATTAAAAATAAACAGACAGAATGGAATAAAAACCATGAAATTTAGATGTAAAAAACAATAGAGAAGCATGGGATTAGGCAGTCTCTTCCAATTCGCACAGGCCAAGTGGACCATGCGTTCTAAATAACTAAAATGGGGAATTAATGGAGTGGAGAGGAAAAGGCATTTTGTGTTTGAGTTTTGAGAAGGAGTCTGTTTCCAAGGTCAACAGTACCACTCTGGTGACCTATTAACACACACCTGTTAGATATTACCCATAATGCTCGGTCGCTTAACCTGCTAGAGCAGCATTGCAGGTGCTTAAGGAGAAAATGACATTTTGGGTTTATTGGAAAAGAAGGATCGTGAACACCTAGCTTTTAATTTAACACATTTTAATGTAGATACAAACTGTAGGTACAAAAACATAATTAAAACAATAGTTGTTCTATAACACAGCCTCTTTTTTTTTAATCCAATGCAAAACATTTATTTGACTTCCAATATTCCATTACATTTTAGACATATTTGCTTTAAAATATTGATTCTTAAATACACAAGTCGAATTATTTTGGTTCAAGTACTTCAAGTACTTCACCTAAAAATCCTAAAAGAATGAGGTAGCAGGGACTAGATATCATGATTTCCTCTGCAGCAGTGCTTAAATAGTCCGTAGTCATCACTCTTTATTAGGAACATTTTGGGGTTTTGGAAGAAGCATTACCTGAACCAACAGGTTTGGCAGAGAACATCTGGATTAAACTGTATTCTGAAATATTCTCCTTATATTACATAAATACACTTTACGAATAATATGCAATTAGATGGCACTCTTTTTCTCAAGCCAAAATAAAACTTGGTAACTGTAATTGCGGTCATCGATTATCTGTGAGAAAAGTATTGCGATGTTTGCTGGAGATATACAAAGCCCCAAAACTTATTACTGTTTCATTATTTTGGGTAACATTTTAACAAAAGTGCACTTTAAAATTCACACACCACTTTTTCTCCCCCACACACCACCTCAATTTCCTCATACAATTCATATAATAAATGTATTGGCAAATGTGTGTTGACTAAACTGTACTGAATCTAGATTCCCAAAGAGCCTATATCTCAAAGAGCCTTTCTCCAACACAGTGGCTCATGCCAGTCCATTTATTTCATCTCATGTGATATTTTCTTTTTTAATCTTTAACTACTGGTTAAGTACAGAACAGGAAACAGTATGAGAGTAGATGAATAGTATAATAATATTATTGTATTCCTTATGTATTTGTATTAGATTATGACACACACCGCTTTTTATTGTATGAGGTAACCAGACAGGTACATAAAATGTGAATAAACCATGCAGTTTGGGTAATCTGGTGCAACATTTTCCTAAAGAACTACTGAAGGAAGTGATTTTATGACTAGTGAGTTGTGACTACATTTTTACACAGAAGCTCCCCATATCATTTTCTAGACTTTTTGTCCCTTTCTACGTTTTAGCAGGATTTGTTTATTTGCATCACTATATACTGTTGCATATGGCTTTAAGAAGACATTTGGGAAAGTATAGAGCACTAACAATGGTGTTTTATACCAGGATGGAGACTTACACCGTAAAACTACGTATATCCTAAACACAAAGCATTTTTCGCCACACTAAGAGTAATAAATAGGCAATTTGGCAGACACTGGCTTACATTAAACATCAAGCTGATCTGGTTAAAGGCACACAGGGTTTGGCAAAGCAATAAAAAAAACCAATGACCAGGTGGAACAGGGTCATACACAGTGATGCATTCAGACATGTGCTTCGTTAAATTTGTACCCAAGGTGGTTTTGTGGTTCTCCGTAGTGAACAAACTGAAAAGAGTACGCTTAAGAAGAAGGGAAAAAGAAAAAAAAAAAAAAAAAAAAACACCCCTGCTTCTTGGAAGTAGTAGACTAAGTCACATGACCTTGGGTCACATAACCATTCTGGAGTCTACAATGTAATGTGAGCGTATGTTTGACTGTGGATTAACCATTGATACGCTCGCAGCCATTAAAATGTACAAAGCGACTCCGTGTGTGGTTAATGATGCAGTGTGTTTATAAAGGGAGGAATGACATGGTGATGGAATAACTCTGACAAATTGGTGCATTGTTCCTCCTCCCTTCCCAGATACACAAACAAACCCCAGCGGCAAAAGGTTGGAGTCTAATACTGCAGTTCAAATTAAAAGGCCTATTCATTTTGCTTCTTTCTAACCACCTTTTACCTCCATCTTGTCTTTGGGGCCTTGGAGTTACTTCCTCCCTCTCTGCTGAGTCAGTGCTGTGGTAGGGTTTAAAACATGTTTAAAATTTTCTCTTGACTACTTGAACAGATATTGCTTCTCCCTCACAATCACTTTTTATCATCAGCCTCTGCCTAAGGAGAGAAAAATAGCAACTCAGTTACACAAATTAGAGTATGTCTATTACACATACAGATAATCCAACACGTCATCACAAAATCTCAATTCAAACATGAGTCAATGACCTTTAGTGCTTTTACTTAAACACAGTCGACTATAGTGTTGGTGAGCCTAGCTGAAGTTAGCTGGCTGACTAATCTAATACTGGGCAGTAGTGTCAGTACAAATGGTACGGTTACTAGTTTAACTACATTTCCCAGCGGTAAGGAGAAAGCATGCCTACTTTTTCAATCAAGTAGCCTATAAGAAGCTAAACTACTTGAAGTTTCACTAATAAACAATAGCGCTACAACAACTAATAGACAACATCTATAAAACTGAATAATAAAAATAGTTGGCAAAGAATTTCATTATAGATTAACTGGACTGTGTGGTGAACTACCATCCCTTTGATTGACTCTTGTGAATTACGTACTGTCTTTTGGGCTGTATACTGAGGTAGTATTTATTTACTTAGTTATTAGAAAATAGAATTAGAAAAGTCCAACTGAAAATTTGAACACGACTGGGAGGTTTGTAATTAATTACTTCACTGGTTGATTGGTTAATTAATTAATTAGACACTAGGCCAAGTCTCATATGTATGGTTGTATTGTTAAAAAAAAAAAAAAAGAGGCAGATACAGAAACAAAGCCCAGGGCAGTGGCGATGCCCTGCTGTGATTCCCTGCAGTTTTCTCTATAGCAACCCTCTCTGACTGCGTGTATGTGTGTATTGTGTGGTTTATTAGTTTGTAGTGTGTTCTTAGTGGAGCTCACCTTAGGCTGTGCATCTGTGCTGCTGTTCAGTGGAGCTGCCTCAGTCTTTACCGGAGTGGCAGGGACACTGCCGTTAGGCTCAGTGATCAGCAGGCTGCGTCTTTCCCGGGCCGGCCGTGGGTCAGTTTTAGTCACACGGAACCTGAAATTGAACCCAGTCTCTTAAGTCTGCCGTTCAGCACACTATAGACATACATTCAGCTCTGTTTGCACACAACACGAATACTAACTACCCAAACATTCAGTTCGCAAACATTCATCCGAAAATGAATTCAATGAATTGGGAAATTCATTTAAATCCACCCACAAACACACATGGGTTAGGGTGACCCTGATATAAACTCTCATTTATCACAATGGATGAATGGGGAAATGCTCGATTAGCATTCAAAACGCAGACTCCCCTTCAGAGAGCACACAAGAATGAGCGATGCCCTGGACTAGCCACATCCACACAGACACAGATGCACACGCACACCCACACAACATAAATGATCTAAAATAATCATTAAACGTGCACACGCGCACACACCAAAATGTCAACGTGTCAGTCAGTATGTCGTAACAAACACCTAGGCACCTGCTTAGAATATTTGCATGTGTCTGTTTGTATGTGCAAGAACAGATGACGCACACCAGGAACAGAAATCAAATAAATCAATGAACTTCCTTGTTCAGGTGAACATGACCTCACCACACACACTCATCCATCTAAAGGCTGCTGTACACTGTTTGATTTTGGTCATGATAATGCTGTCACAGAATAAAACAGCAAATTGTGAAAGAATTCCTTATAGGGTTTGGTGGGGGAGGATATGACGCTATAATATTGATATCACAGTACACTTTCTGAGATATCACGGCTATCGATATATCAGAGAGAGAATTTAGAAAAGCACACACATATTCCCTCTAATACAGTCGCACCAATGGTCCCAGTCACACACAGTCAAACACACACCTGCCAACTGCCAGCACAGTGACCTCTCCAGCATGGGCGCGCCGCTCCACTTTCTTGTTGGAGCCGCGCCGCATGAGGGGCCATTTCTTCTGATTACAGCGGTTACACATGTTGCTGTGCCCCACCACTCCTCCGATGGTGTGAAGGTGGTTACAGGTGTGTTTGGCTGCTGCGGCAGGAGCTCCGGGTGACACAGGGCTCACAGGGGTTGCAGGAGCAGGCGTGGTAGGTGTTATAGGAGCGCTATAAATAGACAAGATATAAAAAAACAAACAGTAAAAGACTAGACAGAGAAAAGGCAATTCAATAGTGGGCTTCAATACATGTTCGGCTTCAGTTATTTTTTTTTTAAATGATGACACATATTTGTCTGTTACTGCTAGTAATATTTCTTCTACTATATGGTCATTTTATACATTTTATTCAACAGGTTATGAGCAACAATTTTCTGAACAAAACCAAGAGTTTTCTAGTATCACTGAACGATTCACTAAAATATTTTTCTGGCAAATTGAATGTTTATATAATCTGTTCTAATTATTTGTTTTTTCATTCATTCATATTCAATAAGTGCTTTATTCCCAGGGTACCATGTACACACTCATTCACACCTATGGCCAATTTAGCATAGTCAATCCACCTAATTGGATGTTTTGGGGAGGTGGGAGGAAAGTGGGTGTAACCTACGTGAACAGGGGGAGAACATGTGAAACGCCACACAGTAACCCCAGCTCAGGATCAAACCCAGCAATGCTACCTACTGGTCCACCGTGCCACCCCATGTTCTTATTAATAGCGCATAAAAACAAAGATGAAACTCGGACAGAGTGCTGCCTAAAGAAGAGTAGTACCAGAATTAGAAAACAGCATCAAACTCTCTGGGTTGCATTTCCTGACGCTTTTACTTGTAATGCTGTGTATTGTTCATTGCCGCTCGTCTCTCTCCTAATGGTTAATGCTTAACGTAGAGAGTTCTGCCACTCAGCTGTCCCATTTACCAGTCTCTGTTTCACTACGGGACACCACTGAGGGTGTGTAATATGTCGTGTTGAAAAGGCGGAGTTAGATCACGATAGGGACGTTATGTAAATGACCATCTGCAGGAAGGATGAGCGAGGAATAAAAGACAGGGCAGAGACAGGCTTTTAGAGCCTTCTCTAACTCAAACACCTACACACCAGCAGGGAGGTATGTGTCCGTCTAAAGGTTGGCGTGATTTATAAAAGAAGGAACAGAAAAATTGAAAAACAGATTACAGAGATACACAAACTGACAACTTTGGGAACGTAATGATATTTAGAAGCCACTTCTTTCTATGCATGTCCAGGAAGATCAAACCCTACGCCCAGCAACAGACTCTTTCTCCAATCTGTCAATCAACTCTTGCTCCAATCTTGGCCCCGCCTTGTCTGGCTTGCACAGGCCTCTGGCTCCTCCCAGCTGCCTCTCTAAGTGTGCCTCTGGCTCTCTGCCCAACAGCCCAGTCAGGAAATGAGTGCACTCTGTCCAACGTCACTGCGCTGAAATACTCCAGCCTGCAACTAATCTGTCCCTTGCACTCATCCATACGCTCTTCCACTCTGTCAATCATTCATTCCCTCTGGCTGCTTTGACTCCTAATGATGCATCTTATCTCATTCCTTGTCTTCATAGCTGCCATCATCATTATAGTCCCTGCTGCTGTTATTCTGATACTCCACAACCATTCCCTGCTTCTTATCCATCGCATCTGTGGTTTTCTACCTTCTCTCTTTTTCACTTTTGAGATTTTCCTTTCACACTGTGCCTGCATTCACTCGTCAAGGACGCACCGGCTCACTCTTAAGCTGGGCTTATGAATGGAGTGAAGACCTTGTTTTGTGGATGAGAGGCTGTGGATTTTTCACTAAATCTTACATCACTTGTACTTGGGAAAAAAAAAAAAAAAAAAAGAGTGCATCCATAATAAGGCTGAAGAGCTGAATGAAAACAACAACAACAAAAAAAAACTTTCAGGCTAATTGCAAGCATGATTCGGTGTCAGAAAGACAAGCTATACACAGCACAGAGTGGCTGTACAGTGAGTGGAAGATGCATCACTGACAGTTCTGTGATTTGTTTTTATTTACAATATTTAGAAAGAAGCCTGAACAACACTGAACAAGGCTACAGAGATTTCCTTTCATTTTATTGTTTTCTACTTTTATTATAACATGCTCTCCAGTTTTAGCGCTTAAAAACCAAAATGCATAAAACCACCATTATGTATATTATCACAGTGGCTGCTAGTTTATTAGATACTAGATCATTATAGTAACTACAGTAAAATATTCATATGGACACCACCAGTGTACACATAATATTTGCATACACTGAGTTTATTATATATACAGAGCTAGTGGGGGTGACAATTTATTTCAAAGCCTACACTGCCACCTTGTGGTAGCAACCTTCAGTCATCAAATACTAAAATCTAAAGGATCTCAGCTGCCTAAAATCATCAGGCGTTTCTCGGACAGCTACAGGATTATACCATGGCTTCATGAAAATGAGCCAGAATAACTATATACACGTTATATTTTGAGTTTAAAAATAGTTTAAACAGCTTTCTTTTTTTATAACTACAGCATTTTGTTTTCTGCAAAAGAATGGTTTCAAACTTATGGGTGCCCTTACATTTGCTGAAGCCTTCTCTAAAAAGAACAGGACTAAGCTTCTTCACCTAAGGTCTAACATGGTATGCTTGTAGAGGGATCCTGTACCGCCTCTACATGCAGAACATTTCAGGCTCCTGTATATTCCAGGGTTTGTGCATGTGGATCTTTAAAACGGACCACATACTTTTTAAAGAGTTCAAAGTGAGGGTAGGGTTCAGCAGGGTTTAATGTGGTTCAAGCAAACATTTCTCAGGCAGCTTCCTGAAGAATGTAGGTTTGGGGGTCATTGTCTTGTTAAAAGACCCATCCCTTAACAGTCTTAACATCCTGGAAGCAGCAACCAATCGCTGGGTTGAAAAACCCTGGCATTTGGACCTTGATCTCATCTGATCACAGCACACAATTCTGGTGGTATTTCCAATGAAGCAATGTTTAGGTGCTTTTTTTCCAGCACTCTCATGAAGGGCCTCTTTTATACAACCCTTTTCAAATAGCTTGTTATGGACATTGAGTGAAATAGCTGATTGTACAACATGAAAACAAGGGTCAATTGTCCAATTCTGAAACTTCGGTCTCTTCCTTGTCTCCCTCAATATCTTCCTCGCTGTGCCAGGTACACTATATGACCAAAAGTTTGTGGACACCTGACCATCGCACACATACATGCTTTTTGAGCGTTCTATTCCAGATTTAGTCTCCCTTTGCTGTTATAATAATCTCCACTCTTCTGGGAAGGCTTTCCACTAGATTTTAGAACATGGCTATCCCTTTACTTCTGAACAAAGCTTATGAGAGGCTAAACTACACCATATGGCCAAACATATATGGACATACTCATACGTTCTGATTGAACATCCCATTCCAAAGCCATGGGCATTATTATGGAGTTGGTCTCCCCTTTGCCTCCACTCTTTTGAGAAGGATTTCCGCTAGAGTTTGGAACGTGGCTGTGGAGATTGTGCTCATACATCTACAAGAGCATTAGTGAGAACAGGCCCTGATGTCAGATGAGCAGGCCTGGGGCGCAGTCAGCATTCCAGTTCATCCCGTAGTGTAAGGTTGAGATCAGGGCTCTGTGCAGGCCACTCAGGTTCTTCCACGCTAAGTTTGGCAAATGATGTCATTATGGAGCTTGTTTTGTGCACAGAGGCACTGTGATGCTGGAACAGGTTTGGGCCCTTTAGTTCCAGTGAAGGTAAATAGTAATGCTACAGCATACAAAGACATTCTATAGAGTTGTGTGCTTCCAACTTTGGCGGAGCAGTTTGGGGAAGACCCATGTATGGCTGTGATGGTCAGGTGTCCACAAACCTTTGGCCAAATAGTGTATTAGTATGCTGATGTGTCCTCTTCTCAGCAAACTTTTAAAATTTTCAAAACTTTTATAATTGCCCTATTTGTGCTTGATGGTATGTTTAACTGCTTTTCATATCCATTATGTGACTATGGGCAGGTCAACAGCCGTCTGTCAATTCTGTACTAAAAGCTATTTATTCTCCATAGCGATGGACAATATTTTACATGTGTGAATCAAATTTGGGTAAACGCAACAGTGGACGACTTGAATTTGTATGGGTTTATTTTAAATATTCCTGAAGGATGTAGAAAAATACATTAACATGATTATTGTTAGAGGAAAAGTAAGTATTTTCACTAAATGGTCATGCCTGATGTTATATATACACAATATCTTTTGCCCATTAATTTGAAGGGTGCCAATATTTCTGAAGCTCACCCTCCTAGAGGTCACCAGAAAACATGTCCATGCCTGGCTTAGCTGGAATATCCAAAATTAATACATTGTAAAACTGAAAGGTTTTATAACAAATAATGTATCTTACCCATCAGAGTCTATGCTGTTCTCAGTAACCATGGCCTTCAGGGCATCTGTGTTAGCTAAGGAGACAGAGGAAGAAGAAAGAAAGAAAGATAGAAAAAAAAAGAGAGAGAGAGAGAGAGCGCACTATTGAATCTGTAGACAAATAGACAATATTTACCTTTTAAAAACTGATAAGTTTGAACAATAAAGTAAGAATCGCTTCCCAAGCTTCTTCACATGCTTTTCATAAATCATACCCAGTTTAGCCATGTTTTTCAATCACCCATTCTCTCGCTCACTTCTAACATTCCTCCTTTTGCATCCTTCTTTTCTTTCCTGCTTTCAACCTTCAAGGACGCCCTGGCTCATTCTTGTGCTTTGCTTTTGAATGGAGATCAAGAATAGAAAACAGAGTACTATAGACAATGCTTTCACCAATTTACACAGAAAAGCAGACCTTTCTGAAGAACATCTGAGTATGCATTCATTATGTGAAAGGAGCAATTTTGAATGAGACATATGAACCACGTCTGGACCTTTAAAAGAGAAACAATTCCTGGGACCGCCGGTGATTTGCTCCCAACACAAAGAAACTAGGCATTACCTGCATGTAGCGTGAGAACACACAGCCTCGGCCATTTACATCCTGTGTACCAGGTATGGGGGAAAATACAGCCAGTTCCAACCGGTCTTGTGGTCAAAAATAACTTAGTCAATATTTTCCATTTTCCACCTTGTTTGTTGTTATTCTAATCTTACATTCATTATGCTCACCACCAGATGGCAGACAAGGGCAATACTAGTTTGATTGGGCAGAAATACGCATGAACTTGTAAAATACCTCAGCCAAACTATACCTAGCAAACAAAATATTTGAAAGAAATGTAAGCAGCCCATTTAAAAAAAAAAAAAAGGCCCTTGGAACAAAATGTTTGAGCACCATTAGGCTACGATCGACGAATTTGTGCAGCTAGATGTAGCCTTTCTGATGCATTTCTGATCACTCTGTCATTTTCTCTTCCATTATCCTGATTCAGCATTAAGCCCTACCACAAACAAACAAACAAACAAAAACAAACAAACAGGACCTGTGCAAGTAGTACCAGGCAAGATATAACATTAGAATGATAATAGACTTTTTATTAAATACAATAAATTTAAAAAGTGAATTGAGACTGAGGAAAAAAACAAGGACCCCAAGTACTTATCAGAAAAATACATGTAAACCTTGAACAGCTCACATGAATCTTCAGAGCATGACAATAACACAGTGATTGAGCAAACAAGTTTGCTTCCCTTTCTGTCGGCACAGAAGAACATTACTCATGCCAGTGGGAGGTTGGTGATGTATTTATGTGTGTTTTTATGAGAGCAGTGAATTCACTAAATAAGCCTCCATTTGAGAACCTCTGTGTGGGAATCTGTTATTCATAAGCAGGAAAAGACTAACTATCATCTTCCTGCGTTCATGGCATTTTATCATGGCGATCAGATTTTCTGCTTGTTAAAATTCTAACTCACTTTCTGTATTGTGAGACTTTTTAGGTTTTGCTGATATACAGCAAAATGAGAGAAGCAATGAAATAGGGAGGGCAAATTGAGCAACTACTGAACGAATTCAATAGTTTTCCAATCCTCCAGTACTCTCTAGAAAGGGACAGTAGTGAAAGCATTAGCAGTTACTTTCAGTCTCCTTGACCCTCGCATGGGTTTCTCCCAATGGAATAAATGTGAAATCAATACAATATGACAGATAACAGCAAACTGGGTCGTCCGATTTGGAATCACTGTCCGCAGGTTTATAGTTAATTTAACATTTTCACAAAGAATTTTGAAAGCTTTTACATATGCAGCAGTTTTCATGAATTTAACCCTGTTTACAGTGAACTCAGTGTTTTGCTTCTTATTACTGTTGAACTTTCACGAAGATGTTTTAGGCTGGGGTTACACTTCGAGATTATCAGCCTGATTTTTTTTCTGTTGGAGACAAAAAAAAAAAAAAAAATTATATATATATATATATATATATATATATATATATATA
>CM075006.1:11529930-11558715 GCA_037576675.1 Pangasius sanitwongsei
CACACACACACACACACACTCTCTCTCTCTCTCTCTCTCTCTCTCTCGCTCTCTCTCTCACACACACACACACACACACACACACACACACACACACACACACACACACACACACAGAGACTTTGGTTTTGTCCACGTTAAGATCGCCTGACAACTGTTTACAATTTAGCTTCAGACCAAACACAAAGATCAATGACTGCATGACAGGCTGCACCGCATCTCCCAGCTGTCACTGTTTATTAAATCTGTACGACAAATCATTTTTTAATCAACTGATCGTTTTTATAGTACCATAACACATATAACAAGGGCTAACATTAATGGGAGAAAGTCTTGTCAGAGTTTTTTTGTAATCATTTTAAAAAGAATATGAGAATATAGCTATTCAACACATTTACAGACTGTTGTGATTACCATCATCAAGAATTTCAACACATTTCCCTCTACTTTGAAAAGGACAGTAAACATGTTTACCAGTAAACTCACTCTGAATAGAGTTCTAACGGCAGCCACTGATTCTTTCAGTAAATGTTTGTATAAAAAGCTTTCACAGGCTATTCAGTCAAAACTGTTTGTACACGAAGCTCTAAATGTGGAGAATTTGTCCTTTCCGAGATGGGACTACTCAGATGTAATAATCTGTGTGTTACTGACGTAGATATATACACACAGAAATGCCCCAGTTTACACTGGATTGCACATGGATAATGCACTCCAGTTATCCAGAATGTTTTTTTCCTTTCATACATGATAACTGACAGAATTCAGCACTTGACTTCTTTTTATATAAAGAGCTGGTATGTATAAAGCCTCTCAGAGGAAAATTCTGGTCTTCACTGCTAAAAAAAATTTCTTAGAAATCAGAAGATTTTATACTTAAGCTTAAGAATGGGACTAATGTGCAAAAAAGGTTTTAGCCTTAAGACTTTTGCACTTAAACAAACGAGTACATAGGAGTGCTTCAGAGGCAAACTGTTCGGAGTATTGAAAGGTGTTAGCACTGAGAGAGAAAAGCAGAAGAGCTCAGAAAGATGCACTGGGCCGAGCATAAAGTAATCCCTTTCGTAATCACAGGTTTAATTCGTTTCATACCACAGCGCTTCTGAATGCTCAAATCTGTCAGAAGGTGTGCAATATTTTTGTAAAACGATACGGCCCAGACAAGGTGTAGCTATAAACCGTTAAAATGTGCAATATGTCGTTCATTAATAAATTAAACACTAATCTTTAGCAAATCGCTGCGGTGTGGAATAACACACTCCAGACCACAGGGTTACACAAAAAGAATGAAATTTTGTGCCATGCCGCATCACACCCTCCCAACGTGCGTTACAAAACCAACACTAATGTAAATTTCTCCATGTATAACAACTGTTTGGATTGTTTTATGTGGAAATAACAGAATATTTCACTTGTTTGTGGCTGTGTGAGATTTTTTAAATACTGCGATAAGCATCTTGATAGCACTCATCTGCAAAATGGCTGGATACGAGGCATTATTCACTGCCAGCATCTCCCGTAACACCATTTTCATCAACCCAAATCTATTCTTAATTCATTCATTCATTTTTCCAGTGTAAACATAAGATGGTGCCTGCTTACTGTGCACTTCTGTTGGCTCGTATACAGAAACAGGTTATGGCTTGCGGCGATGCAACTGTCGTATTTCATGCATAAAATTTACTCCTAGGATTAATTCCTATTTGAAGTAATGCATTTTCACTTTCACTAAAAAAATATTTTCAGGCTTAAATACACTTATAGGTCTAATCTTTAGCGTAAAACTCAGAACTTTTATACGAACAGCCCAGATTTTCTGTTCTTTCCTCTGCACAAGGAAACATGCAGAAATGACTGACTGTGTAATCACACATATGATTCGTAAATCCTCAGTATTCTATGTAATGTATAAGGCACACTTCACACTCTTGCTCTCTGACTCTGCTGGCTGTAACACAACAGACAGATTCAGTGCAATGTGTATTCATTCATTCACCTCCTACCTTCATTTGACATGATGTAGTGAACGATCTGGCCCACGGTGTCTGTGTTGCCCTCACTGAAGGTGTCATTCATATCTGCAAAGACAGAGAGACAAAGACAGAAACAAAAGAGAAAGAGACTATGAGTTCATTCAAAAGAGATCAAGCGAGTATGTGATGAAAGCTCAAATAAGTGGAAAGCCATGCCCTACAGGTTTTAATGCAAGTATAAAATCACGCAAATGCTTTATTTAATCTATAGCGGCTCGGCTGAGGCTCTGAACACACGATGCATTAGTCGGCTTGGTGTCTGCATGACACAAAGCAGCATTTGGGCTGTTTACAGTGCTGTGGGGTGGGTAGTTTCTATAACAGAGCATTCTGCACTCTCTCAGACTGATGCTGCTATAACGGAGGAGATCTTGTACCTAATGGTAAATTCGTAAATCTCTGGACAAAATGGAAAAATGCATCGAATACAGAGATGGCACAAGACCTTTCTCTTTTTCCGACAGTGAAACCTTGAGTATCAGCTCACACCGAATTGATTATATATTTGTTTAAACTGCTAAGCTTTCAAAAGAGGGATTCTAAATATTCTGAACATGTCACATCTAAAATTACCAAAACTTTATAATATGATATGATCTATCATTTATCTTTATCATATGAAATGTATAGTAGTATTCAACTTTTCTTTTTTTTTTTTTTTTTTTAATCTTTCATTCTCAACTTCTCAGTAGTACATGTGGACGTGTGGGCTCAGTGTTATACAGATTCCGTGTAATTCTTAACTACAGACTCGCAGCGATTCAGAAAAAAGGCCAGGCTTGTTGAGTAAAACATGTCGCGACATACACACATATTACACATTACTTTACTGCAGTAAGAAAAACAGAAGTGAGAAAACTCTTTGGTAGCAGGGTGTGAGGGAACACGTTCTTAAACGCCGTGAACAGTGTGTAATATAAAACTGATTTTTAAAATCGATTGTGAATTTGTGGTTTTAAGTTATATAATAGCATATTTGAAACATTTATGGACAGAACTGAACAAGTGCAATAAGGTTTCCATAGGTGCTCTGAGTTCACCGAGAAAACTCTGTCGGGAACCGTGTTGAAATCTTCGTCTGTAATAATTATTATTAATAATTATTATTAATCTGGCACATTATTACATATATAATGAACAGTGGACAATTCTTTTAAAGAACTCCACTTACTGACAACAGTGAAGACACAATGTTCCTGCTCACAATGTTTTTTTGTTTTTTTTTAAATTCCTGAGTATTTTTATTCAGCCATTTTACAAAAGGACAAACAACTAAAAAAAATAGCTAGTACAACCTGTTCAGTTATATAAATAAAGCTATTTAAATCCACCTGGCTAATTATAGATTGGGAAAGAAAAATGTTGCTGCATTGTACCCGACTTGTTTAGGTTCTGTTTTGGGTTTCATGTTGAACATTGAATAAAACAGTGCAATCTATTCCCTCATTTAGCTCAAAACAAACGCCATGACAAATCGCATCCTAGCTAAGGATATATGCAAGCCTTTTTATATATTCGTTAAAATAATGATCCGTTCTGTTCATATCTACGTATACACTCACCGTCCTCTTTAATAGTAACACCTGTACAACTGCTCATTTATGCAGTTATCCAATCAGCCAATCATGTGGCAGTAGCACAATGCATAAAATCACATCAAACATCAGAATGAAGAACGCGTGATCTCTGTGACTTCAACCATGGCATGGTTGTTGGTGCCAGATGGGCTAGTCTGTATTTCAGAAACTGCTGATCTCCTGGGATTTTCACACGCACAACAGTCTCTAGAGTTTACACAGAATGGTGCAAAAAACAGAAAACACTGAGTGAGCAACTCTTCTGTGGGTGGAAACGCCTTGTCGATAAGAGAGGTCAGAGGAAAATGGCCAGCTCAAACGTACACTGACACTGTACATTATTTATTTAAACAGTTTTTTAATAATATTTTTTTTTTTCCTCTACAAAACACTGGCTCCAAATTATTGAAACTCTTCCCGTTAATATTTCACGATGCCTGCCCTAGACAGAATGACAGCACAGAGTCTATTCCTGTAACATCTAACAAGCTTGGAGTCGTTTGTAAAGGGACCGTGGTTCATTTCTCTCTGCAGAACATTTTATGGTCTCGGGTTTGTGCAGGTGGACCTCCCTCTTCAAATCAGACCACAGGTTTTCATTATGGTTCAAATCCGGAGACATCGATGGTCGTTGCAAAACCACTGATCCTGTGTGTTTCTTTAACCCTTTCTGTGTTGATCTGGAAGCATGTTTAACACATCAACTTGTTGAGTCTGTAACTTCTGGCAGAGACAACCAGTTTTTTTGTGCTAAACCAAAGCATCACTGATCCAGCTCCATATTTTACAATGGCTAGGAAGTGCTTTTCCTTCTATGCAATCTCCTTTTGTCACCAAACCTCCTGATGGTGTGCTTGACCAAAAGAAGACACTTGGTAAAGTCCAGACACTGCATAAGACACTGTAAGATGCTCTCAGGAAGGGCTTATGTCTTGCAAAGCTTTCAAGCGGCTTGTTGTTACGACACTGACATCTAACAAGTGATTTTGAAATACGACAACCACGACTAAACCGTGCAACTCTAATACTGAGATCTTTGGGCCGTCCTTCACCATCCTTCTCACTCTGTGGGAGCGGACAGTGAGCTCATGGTTCCAGTTCAAACTGTTTCTTACACAAACGTTTTTATGGCCCTAAATGTGCTTAATTTTTTAAAAGCCTTTTGTAAATGTTTATATATCCATTACCTGATTTGTAATTTCAACAACCATCAGTCTCTTTTGTGTTGAAAGCGGGTAAGGGATGACAAAGGGATTTTACATGTGTTTTACATGTCTTTACATGAGCTCAACCTCATATTTATACCACAGGGAAACAGGGCATGGTTAAAGGTTTCAACAGAGTTATATTATATTATATTATAATTATTTCTTTGCATTTATTGATAATTTTCTTAAAATGTACCTAAATTTTGCCTGACAAATATTAGTAATTTTTCTCAAAAATATAAATATAAAAAATCGTATATTTTTGAGAAAAATCTTACATAGTTTGAGTGAAAATGTTGAATTATTGTGTCATGTTTATTTTATATAATCATTTTTTGCTTTTTTTTTTTTAAAATAAAGGACAGCACACACTCTTGCAGTCACAGGATCATCATCTTTTCAAATTCAGTGCTCAGAATGCGGTGAGGTTAGCGGTGAGAAAGCATGCATGTCATCTCACAAGAACGTCTCACGGCCTAGTTTACGAACCAAAGCCAAAATTCATCCACTTGGTAAAAACTGCTGCAATAATGACGAACAACCGTGTGAATTTTCGGTCACTTCATGGGAACAGAGAGCGAATGGTGATTAATGGGTCATGTTACTCACCTGTATTGTAGTGTTTACTGTGAGTCTGTGAACGTACACTGGTTAGGACTAATGTAGGGCACGGTCATAATTTCACACGAAATTTAATCACACACATTTCCGAATATACAACAAACAAGAGTCAACACACTCCACCCATATCCTTCCTATGGAGCCTATGCACACGAGTGAAAAGGAAGCTATTCTTATGACTAACCAGCCACATAAGCCAGTCTAGTTGAGTCACTACTTAAAGGCTTTGGAAGAGTCTACTGAAAATAACCTGCCTATTTTAAGCCATTATTTAGTGACCACGAATCATCTGGACTTTAAAGCAGCTTCAGGGTTTAAGGCTGGTCACATGGATCAATCAAGAATAAAAGAAATCCCAGAAAGAGATCCCAGAACATCTCACTTACTCATCTCACTAATCCTATTCACACTAGAATAAAGATTGCAAAAACGCAGGTGTGTATACCACAGTTCTAAAAAAAAAAAAATAATGGTGTAGGTATTATCAACATGACATTGCCATGACAACCACTGACTTTGTACTTCTATTAACTCCACAAATAAACACAACTACACAACAACGGCTATATAAATAGAATGAATCATAAATGTGTCGGAGTCATTGTCTGGCAGTATGACTATGTTTGATGAAGCATGTCTAGGAGAATATGATGAGTGACACAAGCCTGGATAATACTTGCTTGAAACGTGTATGTGAAATGGCTGCCGTATGCATCCTGCAGTCATTTAGAACATCGCTTGTGCACGTCATCAGAAACTACTGCGACATGCCCAAGCGGTGCAATACCAACACAGACAGAGGGGGCACTGTAGTAGGGCGTGACGTGTCACAACAGCACCAAAACGAGAGGAACTTTTCTGTTTTCACTACGAGATTGATTTAATGGTCTGGCCTACCATCTATGTTAGTGATGTCGCTGCTGCTTCACTGGCTTCTCAAATTAAACAATAAAGTAGCTTCCACCATTGCTGCTATGTTCACTGTTGTCATGCACAAGCAGAAGTAGTAATCAAAGAACATACTCTAGTGGCGACCAGGGATGTTTCGACCCTACTGTGCCCCCTAGTGGATTAAAAATCAAAGATCATCTAAACCAGAACTTCATAACCTTTTCATAAAAGCTTTATAGAGGTTAGTTATTTATAATCTACTGATCTTTTATGCTACGTTTTTGGTGTGGTGTTAAAAGCTGGTCAATTTCATGAAAAAAGGAAGGAAACAAATTTTCTAAGTAAGAAAAGGAGAAGCGATTGAGCTCGCCAGTTCATGCAGCAACTACCCCTGCTGATTCACAAGCTGTTCACCTTGTAATGTGAGAACACTGATTATGATTTCCTAGTGGAAATGGAGGTAGAAATAGTAGTAGTGGAGACTATATCAAATGGGTGCATGATATTATGTTGGGGCAATGTGCTATCAAGGTCACTGGGTGAACAACAACAATATAAGGAATTTTAAAATGCATCACAACGCAGTGGTGTGTCAAAATTCAGAAAGCTCATTACGGATTTGTTAAATCGGAGTGTTTTCCTATCCTGTATTTGCCTATCCCTGGCCCAGTAGTTGGGAGGTTTTGATATTAGAGGACTTGAAATATCAAAAATAGCTATGCATGCTTTTTTGATTTGAAATCCTATTTTGTTCTTTCTGTATAGGAAGCAGAATGCTTTATCTTTGAGTGGTTAATGGTGTTTTTTTTTCTTGTGTTAAAATCCTATCTGGATTCTTAATCTACAGCTATAGTTACAAAGATGGCCACTCCCTTCCCAATGTCAACACAACATTCTGCATAGTGGCTTCTAATCACTGTATACAGAATAAAAATCTCTCTTACTTGGTAATGTTTCATGTTAAACTAGGTGGAATTCTTGACCGTTCTTCAAACCACACAACGCTCATGCCTTTTACAAATATGATGAATGTCCTGAGTCGGATGTTCTATCTTTGCATTCACAGGCAACTGTAAATGACGTCTCTATAAGTTTGCAAATGATCCAGCTGAATATTTCATATTGGTATTTTGCAGTGAAAGACAAACAGCTGTTTCATTGATGCTCAGTTGAGGACAGATCAAACCCTCTCTCTGTGTAGTTATTATTAAGGCATACAGTACAGCCCTGTAGAAGTGACATCTGTACATGACATGACAGAATCCGAACGCCTCCTCCTTACCTCCGTCCTCCAGATGTTTCTCCTCCTCTCCCTCAGGCTCATCAGGTTCCTCAGCATCTGTGGTGCAGCGATAGCCCTTCTTCTTCAGTATGTGGCAGATCAGCATGCCCAGCAAGCCTAGGAGGAAGAAGACGGGCACCAGGCCGAAGGCTATGTACTCAGCGTAAGCTGAGCTGCCGTGCGCCATCCCTCCATTATCCGTTTTGTTCACTGCTGACAGTCGCAACAAAGAAATACGGATTAGCAGGCAGCTTTAAAAATAAAAGCAGCTCTTAAAATAATGCATATAGTAATGCTATTTAGTAATTTACATATAAGATACACAAACCATGGCCAAAGGTTTGTTGAAACACCTGACCATCAAACCCATATGTGGGTCTTCCCCAAACTGTTGCCACAGAGGTGGAAGCACACAACTGTATACTTTGTAGGCTGTAGTATTACAATTTCCCTTCAGTGGAACTAAAGTGTGTAAACCTGTTCCAGCATCACAATGCCCCTGTGCACAAAGCCAGCTCCATGAAGGCATGGTTTGCCAGGTTTGGAGCGGAAGAACTCGAGTGGCCTGCACAGAGTCCTGACCTCAGCCCCACTGAACACCTTTGGGATGAATTGGAATGCCAACTGTGCAACAAACCATCTCAGGGGAAATAAATCTGGAATGTAATGTTACAACAAGTACATATGGGTGTGACGGTCAGGTGTCCACTTACTTTTGGCCATATAGTGTATATAATATTATACCACACCGCTGTTGAAGCCTTGAATCAGAAGGTGTTGATTCATTCTCAGCTCTGACATTCAAACGATAATGCGTGCGTTATAGTACGTTATGAGGAAAAACAAAGAAAACCATATGAGGATACTTTATGCATGGAGACGTGTGTTTAACAGATTTTTATGTAACCGTCATTTTTCTGCCACAGGACTGAGGACTTTGCCCTTTCTGGTTCCATGGTAACATAACAATCTGCATTATTTTATCTGATTAACTTCGAAAGAAAGAAAAAGAGAAGGTGGAGAAGAAGTGGTAGTTTATGGTTGATATAAGTTATAACAGGAACTTACTTGCCTCATGGACATTCCACAACACTAACCGTAGCTATAAACAGTTAAAAAACAGTGTGTCATTCAGTAATAAACTGAAATTGCTGGTAAATCGCTGTGGTATAAGAGGACTAAAACAATTCCCTAACGTGCAGTTATTCCCGATTATTTTTTATAAATGTAATCCAACTAAATTTCAGGCACATTATGTGAATATACAGGCTATTATCATATTTAGTTTTTTTATTAGAGCCATCAGACTATTTTTATCCTTGTTTCTTTCACTCCACACAACCCAAATCAGTTACACCATTTAAATCTGTAGACCCAAAATGTTTCAGTGGTCCTACTTTGCCTATAATAATATAATGGATTATAATTAGTTGGTGGAGTTGGTAGTACTGGTGTGTTTTTGAGTGACGTTGACATTATTTATATTTATTTTTAAGTTACTGAGTTTAGGAAAATAAACTATAAGAATCAGATTAGTATGACTAACTTCAACTGAAACTATTTAATTACTAACTATAAGAGCTGTCTAAACTTTAAACTATAATTACTTAACAATAACTATGGCAAGTCTGATATGCATGCATATGATGGTGATCTTCACTAGAGTAACAGGATCCGGCGAGGTACTGAGCAATGTCTACACGCAGTACTGTAACACACACCAGTACTGACCAGTCGCCAACCAGTGACTGCGCACAGTATCAAAAATGAAGTACACAGTGACGTTAAAACACACCCAGAGGAGAGAGAGAGAGAGAGAGAGAGAGAGAGAGAGAGAGAGAGAGAGTGTGTGCGTGTAAGAGATATACAAAAACCGATCGTACTATTGATAATGAGCATAAGCAGGGTGTTGATGGAATTGAACACACTGCTGACTCACGGCCAAAATAATCCCTGCTAGTCACCCACTGGCTTGCCTTTTTTCTCTCTCTCGTCAATATTTCAAATTTACTAAAAGTTTCTAAACTGAATGGATTTCATCCCACACCGGGTCACATCAGGTTCATTAGAATACTCTTACACCATGTTTGTTTTCCAGTACTGTTTAACACACTCTCCTGATTATGTTAAGTCATGACAGTCTCAACTATTTAGCAGGGAAAAGGAGGAAAGCAGCATCTGGCACCAGCACTTTTATTTTTTTTTTTTTTTTTTAATCACATACAGACTTTGCCAAAAAAAGAATGTTATATTTTTAAAATCTCAAGTATTGTATTGCTCCTGATAGACATTAAACAGCTTAATCTGATTTTAATAGGAAATTGCATCAGATCACAAGGTCTTCTGGCCAAGTTCTGCTCCGAAAATCTATAGTTATGATATTTACTCAATCGCTCAGTCTTTTAAAACCTCAGCTTTAGTTCCCTCATGCTGATAATTATTAGAATGGCTATTGAGGCGGTGAATGAAATTCCTCTAAAAGGGCAAATCATTAAGGCAATCTTTAAGCAAATGCAAAGTGACTCATCAGCCTACAGCCTACTAAGATAACTCAGTTAATTCCAGAGATTTATTACTCACACAGATACAGATAGCGTAAATACACAAATACAAACAGTCTCTCTCTCTGTGTTCACACTGGCAAGCGAAAAAGTGACCGCTGACTATTAATTTCCTTTGCAAATATGCATCACAGGGTCACAATCCGGCGGCAGCAGCAGGCGTCGTTTACATTTGGGATTTTCTTATTTTTAATGCAAATGACATTTATGACAAATCCAAATGATGGCTCAAGAGATTTTCACAGACAGTCCTATGGCATAAGATATCTCACGATCTGCTTTATTAGCGATTTCTTAGCATGAAAAGCAGCTGATTGGTTTTTTTTTGTTTGTTTGTTTGTTAGAATTTTTGCATAGAATTGAACCAAAAGTAGCATGGTAACGTGCAAAGCATACAGCGGACTCAAGAACACTCCCAAAGGAGACACACTAGGATCGGTATCAGTGGCTCATTAGTGTGAACCCAGGGTCAGTGTCTGAATCTGAGCATCCCTGTACTACACTGTCGTTTCTTATAGATAAGTGGTCATTCGCTTTAGGGGTCAAGAGATAAGCAGTATGTATGTAAGGCACTGTCAAGTCCGAGTGGTTAGTTTGCGGTCACATGCTACATTCCCATAACAATCTAGTCAGTCAGACGAACACACCAACAATAAGTGTTTTGTTAAGCCATGTCTGCCACTGCAGCGGCGCGACATGCATATGTGAACAAGTGTGTGTGTGTGTGTTACTGCATATTTATACCTCAGACAGGGCTTTAACAAACATCTACGCGTACACTTCTCGGTACCTAGTGTATGAAGAGAATGGTTGTGCAAGACATGGCTTAAATAATTAAAGGCTGGACAGAATGCCTGACTTCCCTCTGAGCTGTGACCTTCAACTGCAGCCAAACAGAGCGATACTAAGAAACAGAAATCAATCTGTGGTCTTAGAAACAGACTTTTACGCAAACAGATTAAAAGGAATGTCACACTAAATCACACCAGAAGTCAGAAGAGTGATGCTGCTTTCTAGGAATTAGGTTTCACTAGAGCTGAACAATTAAGCACAGTTACAGTTTTTAGCTTCCTGAATTAATTAAACATTAAACATTATTATGCAGCCCTAGGTTTGACATATGAACCAAAAGAGGACGGGCATATTCTGCTTAGTCAGGTAGCAAGGACACTGTCTCTTCTCTCAACCTTGTGAAAAGTCATTGGTGTAAATAATGAAAAAGTCAGCAGTTTAGCCGTGCTATCTTGTCAGCAGCTGCAAGGATGCCAGCCGAATATAAAGACGTCAGAGGAAAACCAGAAGTTGAACCTTACGTGATATGAAAGCTTCCGAAGGGAGGCCCCTTTAGGGTAAGTATCGGCCTCTTCCTTCTGTTCTGGCAGGATCAGGTTTCTTACTTAATACAGTAGTGTATTATCTCAAGGCAGTTGAATACATGAAGTGAAGTAAATGGAAGTGAATACATGAATCTTTTCTATATCCATGTGTACAGTACACTGTATTATACTAGATGTTGTCCTTGGAAAGATCAAGTAAGCATGTGGACATTACTGTAGAGTTTCGGAAGAAAGTCTACATGTACATAAAAATATCCTACACACGTACTTCATACAGAGTTATCAGGTATGTAAATACTAGGTATATATATTTACACACTGTGTTATAGTCTATATATTCACTGGCAGTTCAGTTTATATATAGACTACAAAGAACTTCCAATCAGAATAATTCATTTTATCTCTGCATCTACGATAGAATTTTGAATTTAAATGTGTAATTTTATGTGAAGGAACAACAAAAGGTTTGAAATTTTCTGATCTCGCACAGGATGATATATAATTAAACAGTTTAAATTCAAATGGTCAGTTCCCAAAAAAATTTTAAAAAAAATTCTAGACTAGAGGGGCACAATATGACCAAAAAAAAAAAAAAAAAAAAATCACATCACGGTACTTAACGACATTTCTACAATACACGAAAAAAAAAAATTGAAAAATTGAGTTTGCTGTTATTGTGATTTAATATTAAAAATGAATGATTTAGCACTGGAAAGGAGGAAAAGTTTTTTAAAAATCTTAAAGATTCAGGACAAAATTTCAACATCAAATTAACTGTATCCAGATGGTTGTATTAAAATTTCACATATAGTGCATATAATAATACATAATATTTAATAGTAGTAGAATATATTACTGTCCACAGTCTATTAGAATTATATAATGGTCTAACTGCAGTAGCTGCAATATAATTAATCACAGTATCACTTTGATATAGTCATATGGCTCAGCCGTAATATAAACGTTCAAATTCTGTTTCAAAATAACATCTGGCATTTCGCTGGGAAGAGAAGACTTTATATTACTCTGTTTTCCCACCAAGATATCCTGAATATTCTGTTTAGGTTTTAAAAAAAACGATTTCAGGTCATATAATACAAATTGAAAATGATAATATTCAAATATTCAATGTTAAATAGTCAAATTCATATTGCTAATGGCATGAATAGCGCCAGTGTGTTGATTGCAGAGAAAGACAGGGACTGAGACATGGTCTCAGCAGCACCGGCTCAGGCGCAACATTACAATCATAATTAAACGTCCCAAATTGTACTTTTCCTTGTTGCTGGGGTGGTACCATCAAGGGTACATCTTTTGTACCATTAGTATGTATCATTTCCTGGAAAGGTGAATGTGGTGTACCTTTAATTAGCTTTCAGAGCAAAGCTTTAAGCACATAAGTGGTCCTTATTGTCCAATTATGTACTTTAAAACATTTTTTTAAAAGGTACACTAGGTACACTATACTCATTCTCCAGGTGCAAAAGATGTGCTCTTGGTGAATCCACTTCAGTGCCAAGGAAAAGTACAGCTTGCTACGTTTATTGTTCTTAGAGTGTAAGGCTGTAGCTCTTATTTTTAGACTTTACACAGTCATGGTTCTCAAAGTGAGGTGTGTCCGCTTAATCACATGACAGTGGTGGAGATTACAATCAACTAGTATGAAGGTTGTTATGGTTATTAATGAGTTATCAGAATTGTATGCGAACTGCAATCTAAGTGCAACTTGAATCAAATCAGGTCGTGCTGTTAATTCATGCAGATGGGTGGAAAGTGCAGGAGTAAAAAGCTCCAACGGCTTGAAAAAAAAATGAATATGAATAAGGAAATAGTCACGCTATTATTCATAAAATTAAATGGGATGATCGTACGGTGGGTCGCTGGAAATTCTTTGCCTCTGCAACGGCTTCCTAGTTTCAAAAAGGTTGAGAAGACGTGATATACGAGCACGGATCTCAAGGTACGGTTCGGGGACGTGAAGCATATTAGGGCTGCACGATACTGAAGAAAAATGCAATATGTGCAATAACTTGTTAAATAAGGCAATATGCGATACGATAATCGATAATGACATACCTATTTCACATTATTACATATATTGAAACATATATTACATCTATAAAATATTACATAGTTCAACCAACATACATATTTCATGGTCTTTTGAGGAAAAGAAAGCATTTGCTGCTATCTGCGTCGCTCTACACCTTTTCATTTCATAACTTTAAGTATTAAAATCATTCAGTTTATCGCAAACCCTTGATATATTTACATCTGCGATATTTCTATAATTTCAATATAGCCTTAACACACATATATGTGTATATATATATATATATATATATATATATAGAGAGAGAGAGAGAGAGAGAGATACGAGTGATGTGTGTGTTTGTGTATATGTGTGTGTATATGTATGTATGTATGTATGTATATATACATACACACACACACACACACACACACACAACTTTGTTTGTTTGTTTGTTTATTCATTTATTTATTTATTTTACAGCTAAACGATGCCCTGACTATAAAAAGTTTAGGAACCCCCTGTACCCTTGATCAAATCAGTCCTACCTGCCAACACACTCTCACACACAGACACACACACACACTCCGGTTTAGTCCGGTGTGTAGCAGCCTGCAGAGAGTGTCTAATAGCACACACACACACACACACACACACACACACACAGGGCTGAAGCCTGGCTGTGGAAGTCTCCTGACAGCATCATAAAGCTTCTTACGTGTCGCACTGACGCTCACTGCAGAATCCGCCATGGGGCTGAGAGAAGAGTCCTGAGCCTCAGAGGAGCCAAACCGCCGTGTTCAGGCTCCGAAGAGTCGGGCAGATGGTAGAGCCGGGAGGTTACCTGCTAGCTAAACTCGGAGTCTGAGGTTTGCTGGTGTTTCCTCATTCTTCTTGAGTCGAGCTGTTGTGAGGAACTTCCCACTCTGTAACGTGAAGCTCTGTGTGTGTGTGTGTGTGTGTGTGTGTGTGTAGATACACGACTGGAACTACACCTCCTGGGAGTTACGAGTGTTAATTTGGTATTTTAAAAAAAACACCCACTAAAACACCCAATAATTACGAGACGAGTTTTGAATTAAAACACAGATTTAAAAGAGAAAAGACGCACTCCTCCTCACAGCAGATGGAACTCCAGCGTGCAGTGCGTTTCCTCCCAGGCTTATAGAGGAAGTTAGGGGTCAAGTGGATCATGGGAAATGTGGTACAACTGTAAAAACAAAACAACGCAAACTGACTACAGTGTCTTCCTGTTCACCAAAATATTACCAGAATATATCACGTATCACACGCTATATTCTTACCCTAGCGTACATGACTGTCTATTAGAAAAAATATATATGTATGTATATAAAAATTTAAATTGCAACGGCTTTTGATGCCCCGCCCCCTTTTTCCTACGCAAGCAGGATGCGACCGCGCGCCTCACACTTCGGCTGTGTCTCAAATCGCGCTGTATGCCACTGCACTACTCGACTATCCAGTAACAGGATTGTTTACGACAGTCTCAAATCGAACACTGAGTTTTTGAACTGAGAATGGACCCGTAAATAACGGCTCGGGAGTTAAATATAAATAAGCTGGTACAGTTTATTGCATGTGTGACATCATTTCCTGATATCTGTTCATTAAAAAAACATTCCTGCAGACTCTAAGATGTTGTATAATCTTATCAGGAGGGAGAATTTAAATATTATATTATCATTCCTGTCCGCATGTAGTATTCATGTAGTATGTAGTACTGTATTAAGTAGAGACACTCAGGCATGAGATTTAGGAATCTTAACTCTGGTACCATCACACACACTGTGGATCCAGAGCCTATCCTAGGAACACTCCTCTTGACTTGACTTGAACACTGGTTGTCACACACACTTTGGATTCAGGGCCTGTCCCAGGAACATCTTCAAGTCACTCATTCTTTCATCTTCAGTAAGTGCTTTTCCCTGCTCACAGTGGATCCAGGGCCTTTCCTGGGAACTCTGGGACAGGAATACACCCCATATAGGGCCATCACATCACATATACATTCATACACTCATACACACATTCACCTAGGGGCAGTTTAGTGTAACCCAGTCCATGTACTGGCATGTTTTTGGAAACAGAATAACCCGATGGAAACCCACATGTTTATTTTAGTTTCCGAAGCCTGTCTGGCAGCTGGAACCAGTCTGACCATTCTCGTCCGACCTCTCTCAAACAACAAGGTGTTTCCGCCTGCGGAACAGCTGCTCATTGGATGGTTTTTTTTTTTTTTTTTTTGCCCTATTCTGTGTAAACTCTAGAGATTGTCATGCACGAAAAAACCCAATCAGCAGTTTCTGAAATACGTAAATCAGTCCACCAACAACTATGCCACAGTTATCATCACAGAGATCACACTTTTCCCCATTCTGATGTTTGATGTGAATATTAACTGAAGCTCTTGACCTGTATCTGCATGATCAATCATCATATGCATGTTGCTGCTGCCACATGATTATTGCATGAACGTACAGATGTACAGGTGTTGCTATCAAAGTGTCCAGAAACAACTGCACTGGGCAATCAGCACTAATTTTATAGCTTACACATTCTTGCTGTGAACAGCCCCTTTCCTTGTCCCAGAGGTGCTCAGTAAGGGTGAGGTCCAGGGACTGGGCAGACCACTACAACACCATGTGATGCTACAAAATGTTGGTCTGCTTGGATTATAGCATAAGGATATGTTCTGATGGAGACTACCAAGCATTGTACATTCATTCTGGCTAAATCCCTAGCAAACACTGTAAACATAAAAATGGCTCTTTGAAGGTGTAGCTGATAGAAAATACACTGAGGTGCAAAATCTATCTTAACTTTGTCAATTATACTTTTGTTTCATATCTGATGACATTCTGATTTTTGCAAAAAATATAGGACACATCTAATGACCAAAATCAAAACATAATCACTTGCATTTTAATAAAACACACAAGATGTCAATCTCTTTGCTGTTCATATAAAATAAGTAGAGACACGTATTAAACCTTCCATAAGATTTGTTATATTGTGTCAAAAAATACACACAATAAATAACCAAAAGGAGAAAAAAAAAAAAAAACAGGCTAAAAACTGGTACAAATACAAACTCAGGTTCACCTGCTCAAACCACAATGCTCTATAAACTGTCAGCGTTGCCATTTTGTCCACACAGAGTGTTCAATACTAATCAATCGGTTGCTTAGTTGACCTGTAACCTGGGGTGGTGAAGACGCAGGAGCCGAGTCGGCCCTCAGGACACACTTTCTGAGACGCTTCACTGCGTTCTTGTTTACACAGCATGTGCTCGTTGTTGCGGTCACTTCTGTGAATCTAGTCTGGAGGTATTATTTTGGCAGAGGATATTTTATGCTCGTCTCATGTGCCTCAGCGTCACAGACAAACAACGGCTTCATCAGTTCATCCAAATCATGGCTCATTTCAACTTTCTTTAAAAACAAGTCCTGGTAGACTTTCTTTCTCCATCAGTCCATCAGGCTCTCCTTCAGTAGGTGATGTTCAAGAGCCGTTTCTTTAGCCGTCCTCTTTTCCTCCTGTTTTGCTCAGCTGTCATAGAGATTAGTCATTAAGCATGTGGGACGGTTAGCGGAGGTGTGAATGCATGAAGAAATGAGAGCAACAGCACATATTTGTTACTAAAAAAAAAAAATTAAAGCATACTCACATGCTGTTTGAAAGAGGAAGAACCCAGCAGGATATGAACAGGAGAAAATAACAAGTCAGCACGTTACAGTATTTAATACACAAACTCATCCCTCAATGTTAGTTTATGGTGATCAAATTACCTTGATAACATCAACCCAGTTCCAACCTCTGGGCAGTTCACCTTTATTATCTGTCAGATAAAATATGAAATCAAATTATTGCCTATGGATTACACGTCTTCCACATGATGGTAATGTCAGACGTAAATAATTCAATGTGAAACTAAAATTGTGGATCGACAAGTATGAAGGCCTACCGGTTCTTCCTATCATTTTCCTTTTCTGTGCCTTCGTGAGCTGCTCTTTCTTCTCCTTTTTCTTAGTGACGGAGACGGGACTGTTTACATCGCTGTTAGTAGTCAGGGTCTAAATGAAACAGTTCAGGAGATCGATTTTGGCTTAATAATGTTAACCAGCATTAACTCTCAACGCTGTGTTTGACAGTAGCTGTATTGTTGCACTGACCACAGCAGACACTACAGGCTGGTGATTCTCCATCAGCATCTCCTGGTTCTCTTTGGCCCACTCAAACAGAGTGTACATCATGGCACTGCCCAGGTTCGCCTCCACCTGCTCGTGCATCTTGGAGATTATTAACTGCTTGGTCTCTGGAGAGCTAAAGTTCAACAAAGATCAGACGTACAACGAACAGTGTGAGACTGCGGAGTGAACAGAAAGAGAACAGCTCCCTTGCTGCATGCACAGCCTCTGTTTAAAAAGGTTCCCATGGTTTGCATTATGCCTTTGGGCTTCGTGACAACTGAACAGAATGACAATTCTATCATTTTTTTTTTTGTAACGTGCCCACAGAAAAGGTGCGAGTTTCACACGTGAAATATCGGTACAACCAAAGATTTTTATTGTATTTGATGTGTTCGCTTACATTCTGTTGTTGAAAAAGGCATCCAAGGATATATGAGGTGCAGTTTCAGGATACGTCTCTGGCCATGAGACATCCAGCAGGAATGATTTTGACTCGTTAAGGTCTCCGATCTGCAGAAAATCACAGGCAGAGCTGTTATAAAGCAATATACCGCAGCGCTGTTGAATTCTTGATTCGGATTGGTCAGAAGGTTTTGATTGATTTTTCCAGGCCAGAACAGCTCAGACAGTAGTGCCCCACTGCAAGGCAAAGGTTGGTCTTCTTCAAAAGAGAGAAAAAGACAGGCAGGTGAAATAACGACTGTTCTTATATCCGTTATAACACAGGTGATAACAGGAACGAACTTACTCCGCAGACGCTCTACAACATTACACGGAACTATAGAAGAAATAAAAAGTATGTTCTTTTAATGAATAAAAAATTAATTGTTGGCAAATTGCTGTGGTTTAAGAGATATTTGCTGTGAACAACAAAGGGAAGGAGAACAAGCAACTGGTAAAACACAGAGAAGGTGTGTTTCCTACTGTTCAACATGATAAATCTCAGCACTAAGTGAAATGTCTAATTAAAAAATAAAACACCTCCCGTCTCCTACCTTCATGAAAAGAGACACACTAGTGCACTATACTGATCAGTACTGGACTCAATATGTATGTGCAATATGCTGCTACATGTTATTCCTGTGTTATCATCCAGTCACACTATGACACTTTCTGTTATTTGTGAGTATGAAATGTGTGCTTGTGTGTGTGCTTGTGTGTGTCAGATGCTTGAAGTTGTTCCATGCATATTGAATAATCTTGCACTCATTTGCCAGCCAAAATTCTAGGAGCCTTTTCTCAAAAGAGATGATGTGCAAATTCCTTTTAACATCAGCCTAAAGCGACAACCCTCTGTTTTACACAATAACACCATCCATGGTAATAACACAGGGTATATATTTACCCTGAACTGGAAGGAGACGGGACTCAGCTCTTTGAAGCAATCGTCCCCTTCATAAATCGACCGCAGAGCTTCCAACTCCATCTACGAGAAAAGTGAACAAACATTAAGTAAGAACCAAATATTTAATACTCAGCTGCCAGTTACACATCAGTTTCTCAACACATCACACCAAGGATGAGATTTGTTTAAATCTATCGTTTAAAGTTTCATTTTAATGTTTCCGCTCTAACCAAGCAGGAGCCACACCTGATTACATCTGCTTAATTAACTGATCTTGGTCTTTAATTAACTATTAATTAATAATTAACTTCTCTTTAATGAATTTGTTTAGAACAAAAGCCTGCAGCCACACCGGCCCTTTGCAGAGAAGAGCGGACATCGCTGATATAAGCGCTCAGTAGTGTTTCCTCTCAGTCTGACAGGAGATCACTGATCACTTCAAATTCCTCCACACGTTATTGTGGTTGATTTCTCCAACTTCTTTAGTGAGGAAATAGAGATCATTAGGGCTAAAATTCCCTTATACCAAGACGCACCATAACACAAGAACTTCTCAGTGAGTTTTGTCCTGTCCGATCTCTCCAACATGCATTTCAGAGAAAACTTTCCCCCACACAGCATGAAAGTCTAAGTAGCAATAACAGTCATGGTGTCAAACATGCAGTCTGTTTTCTAGAAGCATCATATCAGAGAATCAGTGCTGGCGAAAGCGGTCAGTGACCTCCTGCTTGCCTCAGACTGTGGATATGGTTGTGTTTTGGCTCTGATGGGTTTAATGGACAAGCTTGAAGACAGGCAAGTTCTTGTCTGGTTTTGATCAGACTGATACCAGTATGCTGGCATACACGGAAATTATTCAGAGACTAAAAAGTACAATCTGGAGTCTGACAAGATTTTGTTTTAGGCCCCTGTTATTCTCCTTTTATATCCAGCACCTTGGATGTGCAATTCTATACTGATAATACTACATTAGCTCTATTTGACACTTTAGCACCACATATATGTGTGTTTATATATGAACACACACACACACACAACATATATATATATATATATATATATAGAGTTAGCCCTAGCCTGCTCGCCACAATGCTAACACACTCGCTAGCACACCCGCTTACCTCCTGCTCTTCGTTAGCAGTCATGTTTTATTTATCAGTTTGCCAGTCTACTCGCTTCAGCCTAATTATCAAACCGAATACCCTATTTAGATAATCTATAACTAAGGCAAGGTTTATACGACCAGATTGAACAACTCATGCTGTTCAGCTGTTTTATTAGCTTTCAGGCTCTACTCCGGCCGCAGCACCACAGAGTTAGAGCTGGTCGGTGAGCAGCAGAGAGACTCATCACTGCCCCCTCGCGCCCCGGAGAACAAGCACAACTTCAACTCCACCCACCACGCAGCGGGGAGATGAGCAGCGACTGCCGCTTTAGTCTGTAAACAAATGCATAAATATGCATATGATATAAATAATAAAACGAGTAAACATACAATACAGCAATAAATAAATAAATATGTCAAATGAACAATTTTCTAATAATTCATTATAATTTATAATATTTGTGTATTATAATTTATAACAATCAGTCATTATTATGATTATAAAATATTATTGCGTCATAATCATTTTCACACTAACTATTTTTTATTTATTTTATTTTATTTATTTTATTTTTTAACGTAATGACAGGTTTTATTTCATAATGTTGTTTTTCATTTCACAATTCCATAGCTCCATATATCATTCCATAGATCACAGGTCCTCTGTGAGTTTTTACAGCCAGGGACCCCTTGAAGTGTAAAATAGATTCTACACACACCCTCAGTACACCTTTTATACATGTAGTATATATACACTCACCGTCCACTTTATTAGGAACACCCGTACACCTGCACATTCATGCAGTTATCTAATCAGCCAATCATGTGGCAGCAGTGCAGTGCAAAAAAATCATGTTTTCTTGTTACTGCAAGAACTATGGGAATTTTTTTTATTATTTTTTATTTATTTATTTATTTATTTTTACACCTGACGGCAATGTGTAATATATTTAATATATAAATGTGTACAATATATTTGGTGACTATTTATTGGACCAAGGGAGTTTTTTTTTTTTTTTTTCATTTATGAAATGTCCACTCATAGAACAGATTTTTATTAAAACTGTCATTAGATTCCACATGCATAATAATTTTGAAAATGCTGGGTTGGGATTATCACCACTGCAGCAAATGTTTTAAATGTAAGTAAATAAATCAATAAATCAATAAAATGGACCCCCTGGTTGTGCTTCACATACCTCACTTGAAGAACTATGTGCATAACAGATTCTCTACAGTCTGTTCAAGACAGTTGAGTTATTCTGCTTAATCATGATTGCTCATCTGTCTATGTATCATTTTATGTAATTCATTTGGGGGAGGGAAAATAGATTTGTAACATCATGGCCTCCCATCCGGAGTATATTCCTGTCTCACACCCAGTGTTCCTGGGATAAGTTCTGGATCCACACAACCCTGACCAGGATCCAGCAGTTACTGGAGATGAACGAATGACTGAATCCTGAGACATGTGCAATATTCTTGAATATTCACTAGATGTCACTCAAGGCCAGGTAAAAATCTTTCCAGGTGCAGTTTTGACTATTTTTTTATTTGGAAAAAAATGCAATTGACTTATTTATTGCTAATGTGTTTAAAACAGTATTTGGTAATGTGTGTTTGTTTGTTTGTTTGTTTGTGATGGAATCACTTGAACTCGATTAATAGTCTTGCACAAGTGAAAGCGTCTATAATAGTGGTTAAAAATAGCAGTGTAGTATATGTCTCCAGAGAAATCATGACATTTCAGACACAAGTCCACCATGAAGTGTAGAAGAAAAGTGCTGCTGAAGCAGAAAGAAATGTCCAGTAGATGCAATCAACTGTACATCAGGGACCAAAGAGAAAATCAGCTTTAAAGAAAGACAGCCTTTATCGTCATATATACAAGAACATTATAGTGTAATTCTTCACATATCTAAACTTGTTAGGAAGCTGGGGTCAGAGCTCAGAGTTAGCCGGGATACAGCAACCCTGAAGCAGCTCAGGGCCCAGCGACAGTGACAGCTTGATGGTGCTTGAGATTTGAACTCATGACCTTCTCATCGACAGCCCAGACCATTAACCACTGAGTAACCACTGAAAGATTTCTCATTTGCAGTGGTGAAACACTTCACTAGCAAAGGGCATAACATTAATGATGTTTTTGTTAGCATTCTGCAGTGGCAATGAAGTGAAGTAAACCCAGTGGAATGAATGTTCGGCTTTAAACATCTACTGATTTTGGATATTTTGCTTACCAGATGAAGGCCTTTTATCTGGAATATTCTGTTTCTGGGGCTTTTGCAGTTTTCCTACCTCTACATGTGCTACTACAGTCTTTACTACATCTGCTAAAGATTACGATAGCCTGGTACACTGTAGTGTTACGGTTTCATAGAGTGAAGTAATAAAAATCTTAATAAGCAGGTCTAAAACTATCAGTTTTTATATGGTGTGAGCTCACGTACAAATAGCCTATTACACTGAATGATTTAAAGTATAAAAGCCAATTGCACATGTTTGTGTGGAACTGTGAACTCTGTAAACTATTTTTAGCTTATGCCAAGACTTCAACTTTAAGACATCTGTGGAATGATGTCTCAATTTAGGACCCTCTTTTAGTCCTGTATTAGAGTTAAGCTAACCCAGTGTGTAAAGCTGAGATCAGAGGTTTCTTACTGCATGAGTCTGACAGCCCTAATGCAACGCAAACTGCAGCTCTGATTTGATAATCCAGTTTCCAGCCTATTTAACTTCACCCGGCCCTAAACCAGCCCATCTAATAGCCTAATGGCAACCGAGATCAGTGATGGCTGCCTTGTTTACCTATGTAAATAAATAAATAAATGTGGCATTAACGCACACCCTTTCGCTAATGATCTATAATCAGCTAGGCCAGTTCTCTCGATATTTAGTGCATTTGATTAGGGGGAACTGATCAGCAAAAAAAAAGGCAACTTTGACCCATTTCAACATGTTTGGCCTGGTTACGAAATGATTTTTGTATTGTAAACTCAACAGTAAAACAACACACCTCATACGAATGTGCGACAAGATCATATACAACTCTACGTTTAATATGGTCAGATGAGATATTTCCACCATGGACAAGACAGAACAGAGTTTGCTAATGGGCCGTTTAAATTAAAATGACTGGTTCTCCCACAGCCTGGTCCTGTATGCTGGTATTATTTTTCCTACACGACCTCACATAAAAATGAAAATGTAGGAAGCACTTATAGAGGATGTAATTTTGCAGTTATTTTCACATCTGTTATGTCTTCCTATTTTTTTCAGCACAATAATTTACACTGTAGATTTACTTTTGTGTGTATTTACGGTGCATTCCATTCTGCACTTATCATTCAGCTGAAATTCTGATTTCACCCATTGCTCTCTGCTGTGTGCTATTTTCAGAGACCCTGTATTGTTCTATATATTGCAATGTGATGAGGAGGCATTGGAGTTCATCACACTGTATGTGTTTTACAATGAAAATGACTTCACTCATTAGAACATTGCAATTTTAATTATGGTATGCATAAACCCAGTAGGATACAATTCATACACATTTTTTCTGGTCTCCAAAAGATGCAAGCAGACCGTCCATGCATCCATGATTCAACGTTAAATTGGTCTAATATAATTTGTTTAACACAGTTTTATTCACAAGAGAACAGTCCATGAAAATGAATGATTGATTATGCAGTGAGTTATTTATAATTCCTATGGTCAAATTCTAATCCATGATATTACCGTGACTTTACTGTGGTATGTTATGGTAACTATGGTTAGCAAATGTTAAATCATGCTACTGTTATACTTTTACTATAGTGCATTAGGGCAGTGGTTCTGAAAATGAGGTCCATCAAGCATAGCATGATTTTTCTTATTACAGTGTTGGAAATAATAACCTACCTTTATCAAATACATTGTAATTATTATTAGCCTGTTTTAGAAGAAGCTTTTATTCGTCACATATACATTACAGTGAAAAACGTTTCTTTGCATATCCCAGCTTGTTAGGAAGCTGGGGTCAGAGCAGGGTCAGCCATGATACGACACTGCTGGAGCAGATATGGTTAAGGGCCGTGCTCAAGGGCTCAACAGTGGCAGCTTGGTGGTGCTGGGGCTTGAACCCCTGACCTTCTGATCAGTAACTCAGAGCCTTTGTTTGACTGGTCCCTTGAATTGAATACATTTAATCCAAACCTAAATAACTCAGAAACAAGCAGGCACATAAATAATCACTTGGACCTAATCTGTTCTGTTGGTGGAAATTTCAAGAAAAATTCTCAGTAGCTCCAAAAATAGCCAATTTCTAATTGGACATATTTAAACAATGTGACTAATATACCATTGTATACACTGTGGACCATGGGAATTTTTTTTACAGTTACAGTGGTGCTTGGCTGAAAAAAAGTCTGAGAACCCCTGCATTAGGGAATCTATGTGCGTTACATATTTAACCATCATAGCACATCATGTGGCATATCGCTATGATACGGAGCATACCATAAACTAGTGGTATTTCAACTATGGGGTGTGTCCCCCCTTGGGGGATGCAGGTGAACTACTGAGGGGAATAAGCAAATGCATACAGCTGAACCTTTAGATATTAAATTTAGACTTTTGATATAAATAAAAATAACACATGGATCCCCTCAGCCCTCAGCACAGATTTATATTCCGAACATAATCCAACTATTTATATATTAGGAACAGTATTTAGACATGCACACTATTATTATTTTTGGCTATTTATTTCTAAAGCTTCCACTCACAGAACACATTTGTATTACGTTTTTCATTAGATTCAAGTTGACATTATTTTGACAACATATCATTTTTGATATGTTGCTGCTTGTGAGAGGGTCACACCAAATGACGTTGTACACAGGTACAATTATAATAAAGATTTCTTATCTTATCTTATTTATAGGCCTACATGATTTTAATTTATTCCGGGTTTGAAACCTGTTACAACCTGTTCAATTCAAGTGTCCACTCAAATAGGTTACTAACTATAGGAACTCATTAATAGACAGCCTATAATGAGTCTGATAGCCTAATGCTGGGTTGTGATTTTCACCACTGTAACTAAATTTAAACATCATGGACCCACTGGCTATGCTTCACAGACCCCAGGGTGTCTTATACCCCAATTTGAGAACCACGGCTCCATGCAGAGCAGATTGCATTGTTCTGACTCAGTTCACATAAAAAAGTTATAGGCTAAGTGTGTGTGTGTGTGTGTGTGTGTGTGTGTGTGTGTGTGAGAGAGAGAGATACACTATTTTTGTTGTATTTATTTTTATTTAATTTATATTTATTTATTTTATTTTATCATTTTTATTCTTTTCCTCAGGGTTCTATAAGTGTCTTACTAGTGTATCTTTTTGACTGCATTGTTGACTGTATGTACATTTGTTTCTATTTATTTATTTCTGTAGATATTTTCTAATTTGTTCCCAAAGTCTGTATCCAAGCTTTGGCAATACAAATGTTAATATTTGTCATGCCAATAAAGCAACTTTTTGACTTGAGAGAGAGAGAGAGAGTGAGCGTGTGTGTGTGAGAGAGAGAGAGAGAGAGAGAGAGCGAGAGAGAGGCGCGGATATACGTGTGTGTGTGTGTGAGTGAGAGAGAGAGGCGCGGATGTGTGTGTGAGAGAGAGAGAGAGAGAGAGAGGCGCGGATATATATGTGTGTGTGTGTGTGTGTGTGGCGGGTGACGCGCTCTGCTCTGCGGGGTTACACGCCAGTCTCCAGTCACGCGTGTGCGTTAAACCTCTACTCGGCATGGCTTTCTCTCCTCTTGGCGCGCTACATCAGATCCATTTCTAGTTTTCTCTCACGCCGGCGGGGCTGAGAGAGAGAGTGAGAGAGAGAGAGAAAGGGGGGGGGGGGAGAGAGAGAGAGAGAGAGAGAGAGAGAGAGGAGGCAGAGGAGCAGTCCGCTGCACGGATAACGGAGCAGGCATGTATACCAAACACAGGCAGAAAAAGCGACTTGTCCTGTCGGCACAAAACGCACGCGCGGTCTTGTCTCTCCTGCTCGTGAGCAGTTTGTTAGGAACAGTGGACGCTAATCTCCGGGAAGGAGGTAAGAAAAACTCCGAGCTCGCGTTGCTTTAACTGTTCCGCTACTTGGAAAGTTCACGGCTACCAGTTGCGCGCCGGATTCTGAAGTTTTTTTGTGGGGAAGAACCGGCAGCTGTTCTCAGTACACTTTGGGGAAAGGAGTGTTTAGTAAATACTGGCTTTACACGGATACAGCAAGCTCTCTCCATCGCCTGGCCATAAAAGGATGAATAAGATAACAAGTCGGAGCTTTTTATTCTGGCTTGGTACCCACTTTTAGCTGTGCTCCTCGTCTAGCTCTTTCTTCTTTTTGAACTGTGCACTGGCATAAATAACCCAAAATCAGGTACTGAAATGACTGTTTAAGTGCTTAGAATGTAGTGAGACACTGCACTCAGTTCCCTGACCATTTTGGTTAGTTTTATTTATAGACGGATGTGTTGACAAACCCTGGGCTCTTGCTGGTTTGCTGCAGTTTACTACGCATTGTGGAGGGTAATAAAAGAGCACCGGGGTAGCTGGTGGCCCTTTAATGCCTTCTCCATCCTCCAGAATAATTGCCAGTGAAGTGAATAGCTCGGAAGTCGGAGCTGGACGGAAGTCATGACGAAATTAGGCGATGTGGTGGAGAGGGTTAGCCTGCTGCTTCTGGTCTGCAAATGAGTAAATCTGCAATTAGTCTGATTAGTTACATGGTGACTGATATTTCACACTGTTGTTGTCTTCTAGTGCACTAATAGTTCTAATAGAAATCGAGTTCTCTTAATGACATTCTTTGAAATTTGTTTTTCTTTCTTTCTTTTCTACCATTGTCTGATGCAGTCAGATCTTCATTCATTCATCCATCTTCAGTAACCACTATATCCTAGTCAGGGTAGTTTTGGATCCAGAGCCTATCCCAGGAACACTGAGTGAGAGGCAGGAATGCTCCATAGCAGGGCACCATATACACACACACACACACACATTCACACTTACTAACAAACCTATGCAAAGACGAGGCAACCCAAGCGCAGACCCGAACTCAGGATCAAACCCGACATCCTGGAGCTGTGAGGCAGAAAACGCTGCACACTGTGCCACCATGTCACCCCAGTCAGATACTCCGAGCCTAAAGTTTACACTCAGTCAAAGTTTTATTCCATATAACTTGATGGTACTAGTCACATTGACCTACTATCACCAGATTAAATGACGTACATGAGTATGTCATGAGTGTGTTGTGTTACAGTTAAAATTAGTATAGGCAGCTTTCCTAATCTGATCAGTATGCAGAACCAATTATTATTATTATTATTTTTTATCATTTTTAATACTGATACCAATATCAGAGCTCAACCTTGATACCGACCTGAAACTGACACCCTCTTTTTAGTAACTGAGCCTGTTATCCAAAGCAAGTTACAAACTGCATCCTGTGTTCATGTGCATGATCTCTGGTGTCAGTCAACAACACACTCATTTATAGCATAAAAAGACAATGAATTATTGGGAAATTTGTCAAATCCATTTAGATATTGAAATTTCTGGATTTTGAATGAATTTTACGGGGATGAGGAAATATGCTAAATAAAATTACAGCATGATCTGTACAGATAAACTGATAAACTGTGCACCACTCCTGCATTTTGGGTGGCTGCCAGACGGTAGTAAAAGTGATGGTGGTCATTTAATTATTTGGTCTTATTAAGGGATCGTCTCAATAATGTTAATAATGTTAATAGGCATAGGAAATAAAATACCCTTATGACTGTTCCACTGGAAATAACATGTTAGTAATTGGAGAGAATAAAATCTTACCTTTTAAAACCAGATCTACTATTCTTTTTTCTCCTCTGCTGGTACTTTATCAGCTTTCACCTTGATATCCATATGTTCAGAGGGTGGCTATCTGACTGGTAGCTTTCAAATGGAAACAGGAAAAATGCATGATCCCGCTTGGTTAATCCTTTTTCTCACCATTCAGTTGGTGGCCATTTAAATGTGATTAAACAAGCTAAGAGACACTAAGGGATCTTAATGACAATTTCTTGACCTTTAATGAACATCATTATAGCTCAGTTACTGTGCCCAGCAATGTTATTTGACATACTGTATGTGTATTATGTTCACCACCCATGAATAAGCATTTGGAACAATCCTAAAATATTTCAGGGGGGTTTCAAACACTGATTCAGTGTTTCAGGCCAACATCATGCCTGATACCAATACTCAGTATCTGCTTACTATACACCAATCAGATACTGTGTATTACTATACACCAATCAGATACTGATACCAATACTCAGTATCTGACTTGTGTTTAGTAATACTCAGTATCTGACTTGTATAGTAATACTCAGTATCTGACTTGTGTATAGTAATACTCAGTATCTGACTTGTGTATAGTAATACTCAGTATCTGACTCGTGTATAGTAATACTCAGTATCTGACTTGTGTTTAGTAATACTCAGTATCTGACTTGTGTATAGTAATACTCAGTATCTGACTTGTGTATAGTAATACTCAGTATCTGAC
>CM075006.1:11561480-11609645 GCA_037576675.1 Pangasius sanitwongsei
ACCCTCTCTCACCAAACCTTATTCAGGCCATCCTCTCACTCTAATCCTCATCCAGGCCACCCTCTCTCACCAAACCTTATTCAGGCCATCCTCTCACTCTAATCCTCATCCAGGCCACCCTCTCTCACCAAACCTTATTCAGGCCATCCTCTCACTCTAATCCTCATCCAGGCCACCCTCTCTCACCAAACCTTATTCAGGCCATCCTCTCACTCTAATCCTCATCCAGGCCACCCTCTCTCACCAAACCTCATCCAGGCCACCCTCTCTCACCAAACCTTACTCAGGCCACCCTCTCTCACCAAACCTTACTCAGGCCACCCTCTCTCACCAAACCTTACTCAGGCCATCCTCTCACACTAATCCTCATTCAGGCCACCCTCTCACACCAAACCTTATTCAGGACATCCTCTCACTCTAATCCTCATTCAGACCACCCTCTCTCACCAAACCTTATTCAGGCCACCATCTCTCACCTTGTTTAGGCCATCGTTTCACACTAATCCTCATTCAGGCCATCCACTCATATCATATCTCATTAAGGCCATCATCTCGCACCAAATCTCATTCAAGCCATCATATCAAACCTCATTCTGTCCATCTTCTCACCCCAGATCTCATTCAGTCCATCTTCTCACACCAAACCTCATTCAGGGCAACCACTCATACCAAACCTCATTCAGGTTATCATATCTCACCAATCCTCATTTAGGCCATTGTCTCACACACAACCTCATTTAGGTCATCATCTCACACCAGACCTCATTCATGGCATTGTCTCACACCAAACCACATTCATGGCATTGTCTCCCACCAAACCTCATTCAGGGCAACCACTCATACCAAACCTCATTCAGGGCAACCACTCATACCAAACCTCATTCAGGGTAACCACTCATACCAAACCTCATTCAGACCACCCTCTCTCACCAAACCTCATTCAGGTTATCATATCTCACCAATCCTCATTTAGGCCATTGTCTATACACAACCTCATTCAGGCCATTGTCTCACACCAAACCTCATTCAGTCCATCTTCTCACAGCAAACCTCATCCAGTCCATCTTTTCAGACCAAACCTCATTCAGACCACCCTCTCTCACGAAACCACATTCAGGTTATCATATCTCACCAATCCGCATTTAGGCCATTGTCTCACACCCAGCCTCATTCAGGTTATCATCTCACACCAAACTGCATTCAGGCCATCTTCTTACACCAAATTATATTCAGGTCATCTTTTTTGCAGCAAACTTTATTTAGGCCATCCACTCATGACACCTAATTCAGGCCATTCTCTCAGGCCACAGAGCTCACAAATTGATACAGCACTTAATGCAGCATTAAGACAGCATCAAATCCATGCTATATGAAATGTTGCCATATTGGGCAAATTGTTTTCGTACTGTTTTTGCTTTATGTTTTTGTTTTATGTCATATTGCATATAAATGAACGCATATAGTATGGTAAATAGTTGGACTAAATTCTGTTGGACTGTGCAACAGAAGCGCAAGGTAATTGTTTTGCAGACAGCTGTGCTGTTGTTATTCAACCACCTCATAGAGGATGTTAAAAAGGAAGTGCTTGAAAAGCATGGGAGCACGAATTACCTTCTTTCTCTCTCTCTTTCTCTAGCTCTCTTCTTGTCTTTCTTTCTCTATCTGTCTGCTTGATATCTAGGTAATGTTGAAAGGATCTAGCAGGGAGTGGAGTCTTGGAATAGCCCTGTCCATTTATCTCATTGCTGTTTAATGAAGACTGTGCTTTTGATCAATAGGTAATCATAACAATGCACTTGCTTCATGCATTTAATAAGCTTTCACTAGAGAGTTAGGAATTTATATGTTTTTGGATCTTTTTATTTGATCTACTTGTAAATTTCAGTATGGGTTCATTTGTGTTTACTGGTGCACATATTTCCTGAGACAGAAAGTGACACTAGTTCATTAGTTGGCTTGACCAAGAACTGGAAATAGCATGTTTTCTTTGTTAAGAATTTCATTGTAATTCAGCATGAGCTTGTCTTTGCCCTCATTTTGGTCCAAAAGATGTTGAACAAGTGAATAATATGAGCTATTTATTCAGAGCCTTGAGAGAGAAAGAAAGAGACAAACAGACACAGAGGGAAAGAGAAATGCCCTAATTTACACCTTATTGCATTTACAACATTTGCCAGACCAGAATGAGCTGCAATGGTTTTTAGTCTTTATCAAAAACATATCCTCATGCTAGTACAAATAGGTCTGGATCTAAAAGTACTATCAAGCTAAAACTCTGTTAGAGTGGAATTGGTACAACAAGCCATAAAAACACTACAAGTCAGTGTTTCTTTTTAGTCCTCATTTAAGTGCTTATTGAAGAGGTCTTCATTTGAAGGCAGCCAGTGACTCAGCTATACAGACATCCAGGGGAGGTTTATTCCACCACCTGGGTGCCAGTACATAAAATAGTCTTGATGCATGTCCTCTTTTTATCTTGAAGGATGGTGGGTCATATCTAACTGCCCTGTGGTGCAATGTGGTGTTTGATAAGTGCCTTCACATAGGTGGGGGTACATCTTTGGACCTGTATGACCATGGAATCTCCAGGGAGAATCAAGATCTTGATATGAGGATGCATCTCCAAGGATATACAGCAGCTCAATGGTGCTGGAGTTTAGTTTCAGATGATGACCTGCCATCCATGGCTAGATGTCCACCAGACCTGCTGAGATACATGCAGACACATACATACTCAAAAGAGGAAAGTGGGGAATTAGTTGATATGTAAGGATATTACCTGACTGAGAGAGTAGGCACAGAGGGAGAACAGAAGAGGACCCAGCACTGAGCCTTGTGGGACACTAGTGGAGAGTCTACATGGAGCAGATGTGGATCCTCTCCACGTGACCTGATATGATATGAAACCATTGCCATGCTCTGCCACTAATTCCAAGACTCGTGAGGATGGGCGGGAGAGCCTTATAATTAACCATGCTGAAAGGTCAATGAGGATGAGGATCGATGATAGTTTGGCTTATACGTCAGCATGAAGCTTCTCAGTAACAGCCACAAGGGCAGTTTCTGTGGAATGCCACTTTAAAGCCAAACTGATTAGTATCTTGGAGGTCATTTTGGGTAAGAAAGTGAAACAACTTATACTGCATGTTCAAGAATTGTAGAAAGAAAGACGAGAAGTGATACATGTCAGTGGTTGCTGATGTCTGAGGTGTCTAGTGTGGGCTTTTTCAGGATGGATATAACTCTTGCTGTCTTGAAGTCAGTTGGAAAAATGACCAGATGTTATGTTGTTTACGATAGAAGTGGTGAAGTCTTGCCAGATGTTCTGGCGCATTGTGGAAGAGGTGAGGTTCAGCAGGCATGTGGTAGGATTGCTGGACACGAGAAGCCTCAGGGTTGCTTCTGTAGAAAGAGAAAAAAAATCTTAATGAGATCTGAAAAGGGACAGTGCAGTGTAGGAATAGGGGTAGAAGGGAAAGATTGGCAGATCTTCTCATCAAAGAAGGTAGCAAAGTCAGGGAGGTTGAGAAGAGCAGAAGAAATGGTATGGAGCTTCCATTGGATCAGATGCAGAAGTTTTCAGCTTTTCTTTGTAGGAGGATATCTTAGCAGCAGGTACATTAGAGGGGATCCTAGAGAGATCAGAGTGGTTTTACAGTTTTATGTAGACTTATATTGTATAAATTTATTGGATCTTTTGATAATATTGAAATCATCTTTAGTGACCAGGCCTAAAAGCGCGTCAAAAGAAGGTCATACGAGAAAGGAAGTGAAAATGTGGCAGAAATGTTTTTGATGAGATTTGACATTTGACTGACAGATAATGCTATTGGTATCCTAACAGCATTGATACTGAAAACTATTATGTAAATAAATTTGTCATTTTAATGTAGAAATATTATCTGGGACTTGAGTGATGTTGTTTCTTAGGGGATTTAGATGGATTTCTATGAAGTTTATGCTTCACTTATGTGTGTTAAAACAAATGGTTTGTGTTTTTATGGCATATCTCACAGCTGGTGTGCTTTAACACGAAAAAAAGGTGCTTTGTAAAATCCTTTAGTGTGAATTGTCCTTTACTAGCCACAGTTGTTTAGTATCCACCTTTAGTAGCCACAAAGGTGAGCAGTTTGTTAGATAAAATAAAATCTATTGTATTAATTAGTTAGTATTAGATAGTGTTTAGTGGATGAATGGCCTATTTCTGTTGACATGGGGTGATATAAATAATAAACATCCACAAAACTGGGTTGTAAGAAATGGGACAAGATTTATAATGCTGTGCTTGAGGGCAGGAAAACACCATTTTATCCCTTTGTCTGTGCTAAGAGGGGGTCTTGGAGGAGAAGGGAGTAGCGCACACTTTTGGACCAAAATAAGTTGGAAATCCCACTCAGTCTTTGGATTGTGAATGTCACATACTCTTCTGTGCTTCTTCACCCATGTCATTGCAGCTCATTAATATATGACAGTGAAAATAGAAACAAAAAAAGTGGCTTGTGTCCAACCAAAACAGCAAAATGCCATCATTACCTGGCAAATTACACTTGTGTGATCACAAAAATAGAGCCCATAGCGATTCCAGAGGACCATGTGAAATTTGCAATGGCTGCAAACATGGCTAGTCATTGTCTAAGATGCAAATGTTGAAAACCATCTCTTCCAGTCCACTGCTGCCATAGAATGGACAGGATGCAGATGACCAGAACATCAGGTATAAACGCAAGGGAGATTGGATCATTTGTTATCTGGGTATTAATATCCAGCAGACACAGATTGCAAATGTAAATAGGGGCCACTGAAAGGAGAAAAAAAAGACAACTTTTATCTTCCTCATTGAAAAGGGATTTCTGAATTTTACCTAAGATGTGTAATGGAAAATGCTGACCAGAGGAGTGAGACTCCTTCAGAGACGGCCAGTAGAATCTGGTGCACAATCAAATGCTCTGGGATTATGGATGTGTCAGCCAGAGAAAGGTCAGTCTTTCACTCTTTCTCTGTTAAGTAGCAGCTGCCCCCAATCCTATTTTGGCCTTCTCTGAATTTTCTCTCTCTTGATCTATATTTTGGTGGCACAGTGTCACGTGTTAGCTCATGGCAAATGCTTCTTTTATACCTATAAAGTTTGCTAAATGGCTTTCTGGGCAGAGCACATATACTATGATGATGAAGTCTGTGGATTATTGTTTGGCGAGCAACAGGTCATATTGAGGCATAAAGCTCTGACTTTTGACAGGGTATATTGCTGAACAAGCTATGAGCAGATAAAACTGAATTGAGTTTGTGAATGTAGTCTTGATGCTATATGAATATAGAAAACAGATGCAACAAAGGATGTTTATGATCAGAAGAAAAGAAGAAAAAATGAGAAAGGAGATGAAATGTATATTGAGAGACATCCACACTCCCCTCTCCAATCAATTCCATCGCTATCTTTTCAGTTGGTGTGGTATTTCATCAGATTGGCCCGTAAATGGTTATTTCAAGGAAGGTAATGATCTTATATTTCTACATTTATGCCAGTGACAGCCCTGAGTGAATAGCTGCAAGGTGCAGATAGGCCTGAGCTCAGACAGGGAGTGGATTGTTTATGTGTTTTTCTTGGCCATTTGAGTCGCACATTAAATATGACTGTCACAGGAAGACAGACAAAAGAGCTAGAGAGAAAGAAAACCCTTAGACCATGGTAACCTGAGCACAAACCTTGCCTTCTGTTTACATCTTTCACAAGTTGTTGATATTCAGAGAGGCTTGAAAAGAATACTGAATATTGGGCTTGTTCGGATCCCATGGTCTCAGCTGTCGTGTTTACTGCACAAGCCCACACAAGTTGAAAGACAATTATGAAATGATTTATAATTTCTGTACTTCCCTTAATTGTGCATGATTAATGGAAAGCAATTTTTTGACCCATTGTCTTTCATTACGTTTCATTTCAGAGCTGATGAGAGTCTTAGTTAATTAAGCATTTTAATGAACATTATGGATTAATCTGTGCCTGACAGTGAGTCAGCCCGCTGTCCGTCTATATGCCACAAATATGTTTTATAAATATAGACGCAGTAATTGGAATAGTGGTGTTTATTATTTCAAAGTTTAGCATGCTACATAGGTTGTGAAAAGAGAGACGAGTATCTGTAAAAGTCCATATGAACATTCTGCTGGGTTAAAACAACAAATCTTGCCTCTGTTTCAGCATGGAAGGAGCGAGGACAGAAAGTGACGGCTCACTGGATCCCCCACACCACGGTACACAAAGACCCAGGAACGACTTCACAGGTAAGGCTGAAACGCTCGGTCAGTTAACCAGTGAACTTCTGTTTGATTCGGTTTTTTTAATTGTAAAAAATTTAAAATGTGGGCTACCAAGTGGCACAAGAGAAAAGCGTCGCCCCATCATCAGTGGACATGAGTCCAAGAGAGTAAAATTGGCCATGTTTTTAGAACGGGAGGGATAGCATTACTCTTTCTCCCCTGTCAGTCAGAGCAACACTAGCCAATCGTGGGCATCTGTGAGCTTATTAATGCAGAACAGGTAAGTTAGCACTTTCCTCTGAATGTGTTTCACTGCCTAATGATGCAGCATTAAGAGCATTTTGAAAAGATGCAGTGGCTGGGTTCACGTATCTCAGAACATGGACGTTTCACCCTCTCCAGTAGATGTTGTGTGATAGGGGAGAGATAGCTAATGAGTTGGACTTGCCAAATTGGGAGAAAATGGGGGTTAAAAGTGATGAAAAGTACAACAATTGTGTTTAATTTTAACCCTTCTTGGATATGTAATTGTAGAGGTATTCAACTCTTACCTTACTGAAGCCAAATATATGCAACCTTATTCTCCTTATGTTAGGGACCTTCTGCTTTTGTTGCTATTTTTCCCCTTTTTCCAGCATTGGGCACTTCTGTCTTGGCCTGTCCTCTACTTGCTCACTGTTCCTTTTTTTTTTTTTCAAGAAAAAGAAATGTGATTATGGTTTCCTGTGAGCAATATGTTTACTGCACACAGGGAAGTCAACAGGTTTCTGTTTCAAGATAAGAAATGGGAATTTACAGGCAAATATAAATATGCACAAATATCAACACACACACACACACACACACAAAGAGATCTGTGGATGTGTGGATAACTAATTCTATCATTTCTGGCATGTCGCCATAGCCTCCCCTTCCTCATTGACATATTCACTTGTATTGATTTGCTGACCTTTGGGTACTTCAAACCTATTTGTGCTGATTTGGAGCTCTAGACAACGTGGAAATGTCAAGCTAACCAAGATGCTGAATGACAAAATGAGAGTATGTATATAAAATGCACATAACACACATCTGTGTAAATACACATCTTTACTGATTATGATAAACATGACATTTCCTCTAAGAAGAGGAGGAGGTCAGTCCATGACTGTGCATCTGTTCACTTGTGTGGGTAAGTACATGTGTGTGTGTGTGTGAGACAGGGTTGGGGGATGGTTGAATAGTGTACACTTTCCTGAATTTGGGTTTGGCATGTGCCATTTGCTGCCCTGGTTTGGTAGCATGTGCTAAAAGAAATAGCTGAGCAGAGTGATAAAGAAGTTTGCACTTCTTTAACCTTTGCAAGAAATCACTAATAAGCAGTTGTTTTCCTTGTAACTGCAAGTCCAGGCCACACCTTCATTTGCAGATTGTCATTTGAGGGAGATCCAACAGTATAGTGCAGGGGTCAGGGTGCACATGGAGGGGAACGATGTCAGCCTTCAGCCTCCTCCGGGTGTTTGTTAGCGGTTGTGTGAAAGGGGAGAGATAATGGGGAGGAATTGGCAATCACTACAAGAACAAGTAAAAAAATAAATAAGTAAATAACAAACTGTTGGTGCTTTTCCATCAGAAAGAACATTGTGCTGTTTCTTATCCAGCACATGAACAAACAGAAATACTTTAATTTTCTGATCATATACTGTGCCAACTTCACACGGGTTTTTAGTGCGGTTAACATCCTTCGTGTTATTTGTTTAGTAATATTCTTTCAACAAGTAGTTGAAATTGTTGACAGAATTTAAAACCGTTTGTCACTGAGATAGTGTCAGTAAATTGATCAGAAACCAAACAGCTAAACAGTGTTAATCCGAGCACCTTTTCCATATTGGTTAACAATGGCATTATATGAATGAAGATACAGACACTTTTATTGTCATCACTTCTATTGACCATCCCAGTTGTCTCTTAACACCATGAACTAGAAAGTTACGTTGGTTCTTGTTACGTTGGTTCAATATCTTGTTTTTAGAAAATGTAAAAAAAAAAAAGAAAAAAAAGACCAAGGACTGAGCTTGTGTTGCTGTCTGTATGGAGTTTTGCATGTTCTCCTTGTGTGGGTTGCCTGCAGGTGCTCCAGTTTCCTCCCACTGTCCAAAAACATGCCAGTAGGTGGATTGGCCCTAGGTGTGAGTGAGTGTGTGAATGTGTGTGTGCATGGTGCCCTGAGATGGACTGACATCCTATCCAGGGTGTGTTTTCCTGCCTTGGTCCCAGTGGTCCTGGGATAGGCTCTGGTTCCACCACAACCTTGACTAGGAAAAAGCACTTACTAAAGCAAAATCACATAATGTCCAATCCATTCTTTGAAATGTGTCTATCCATGGCTTTATATGCATCTAAAATTCAGGGTATTTATTTAAAATGTAGTTATGTTATTCTACAAAAAGGTGCTCAACTACATTAAAGCTATGCTTCAGAGATATGTAGCTAACTACAGTACAATCTACGTGGCAGTGTTGATTAACAGTACTAAAGCAGCCTTTGCAATTTTTAGCTTTTGCAAAGAAATGACTGCAAACAAACATGATTTGAAACCTGAAAAGATAAAAGTGACAGGCATGTCACCGTCATTGTCAAGTGCAACTTTGAATAACTAATATGTGTATGGTTTTGATGAGAAAAGGCAAGTGGTTGCACCAAACAGATAATGTAGCGTCACCTAACACCCACCTAAACATACCACATAAAGAGAAAGGAGTGAATTAATTTGCATTCATTTTGAAGAATGTAGAAAATAGGTCCAGGGCTTGTGTTTGTTTCAGGTTAGTGTCAGAGAAAGCTGACCTTTTAGAATCTGTGAATATTGCACTCCAAGCAACCAACAAAAATATAATATAATGGATTGGAAAATATACACTCACCATCCACTTTAACAGAAATATCTGTACACATGCACATTCATGCGGTTATCTAATCAGTCAATCATATGGCTGCAGCGCAGTGCAGAAATACTCATGCTGACACAGGTCAAGAGCTTCAGTTATGTTCACATCAAGCATAAGAATGAAGAAAATGTGATCACAGAGTATGATCTCTGTGAATTTGATCACGGCATGGATGTTGCTACCAGGATGGTTTGAATATTTCATATACTGATGATCTCCTGGGAATTTCACACACAACAGTCTGTAGAGTTTACCCAGAATGGTGCGAGAAAAAAAAAAAAAAAAACACTGACTGAGAGACAGTTCTGTGAGTGGAAATGCCTTGTTGATAAGAGAGATCAGAGGAAAATGGACCATTTGGTTTGAGCTGCCAGGGTGGATATAGCAACTCAAATACTCACTCCTTACAACCGTGGTGAACAGAAAAGCATATCAGCATGCACAAAACATCAAACCTTGCGGTGGACCCTGACTGGAATATACTGGTTACTTAAACATGAATGAATGAATAGTTGTAGCAGCACTGCTACATAGTGTGTTGTCCATAGTGATGACTGAACTGGAAAAAGCATGTGAAAATATTTGACTCCAAGTCAGATAGCTACACACTTTTTCAGCAAGGGTGGTCAAAACACACTGAGTACAGACTACGGAATGTCAACCTGGCAGTGCCGTTCAAAAGACTGCATTTTTAAAATAATAAGCAATTCTTTTGTGAGCACTTTGTGAGAATATCATGCATCTCAGATGTCCCTGAATAGTTTATTACTTTTCTTAAACAGAAAAATTCTCATCACCGTTAACTTGAGCCATAGGATGACTCCTTGTTAATAAAAGCCAGTTCTACATTTTACTTTGCTGCCTCATTTCCTGGCAACTGTAATCATCTGTCTTTACTCATCTTTTGTTCTTCCCTTTCTGTCTCTCTATAATATCCTCTCTCATGCTACCTCTCATTCTTGTTCTCCTTCTTTCTCTCTTTTAAAAGTTGGCCTCACACAAGCACATACACGCACACGTATAATGAGAGATTCTGGACTGTTGGCTGGACTTGTTGCTGTTCTGCCTATGAGGTAATGAGTCACGAAGTTGTTTGGAGTGGAGCTGAATGCATGTCATGCGGATGTAATTTTACGCACACACAAACACACACGCGCACACACACACACACACACACTCCTCCATGGGAATACAGACTGAGGAGCAGGCTGTTTGCCAGACTACTCAGAAACAGAGAAGATCGTTTGGAGGAACAGAATGAAGAGGCCTCCCGCTTGCTTGCTTTCCTGTGTGCACTGGGGTTAGAGCTCCAGCTCTGAGATTTTACTCTTCAAAAGCATTTAAGGTTACACTACCTTGTACTCTCCAGCTTGGTTTCATTGATAGGTAGAGACTTTACCATAAGGTCAGTTTTACTTGGCACACTGTTTATAGCAGACATTGGTTTTCAAAGTTTTATGTTACCATCCAAGTGCCTTTGCCTGAAAAGGCAACGTATTGCAAAAAAAAAGTTTGATGGAAAAGGTCAAAAATCTAATAAAATTTCCTGTCGGCAGGGTTAGCTGATATAAATGGGCTAGCAGGGCTAAGAAAAAAGACATCAGTATAAGGTTTCATTTTTGGCATCCACAACAGATTATTTGTTGGTAATAGCAGCTTATATTGGACTTTTGTGGAATTAAGTGTAACAGCACCATTTGTTTTGGCATCTAAAACAAATGATTTGCTGTTAACAAATTCCTTTTTTTTTTTTTTTTTTTTTTTTGCTTGTTTGCTTTTTTGACTTTGTGGAATCAAGCGTAATAGCACCACCGATGGTCATAAGAAAAATACTCCGAACGATATGAAGAGGCGAGGCTGGGGCTGATTTCTTTCTAGCCCAGACTGTAGACTCATGCAGTCTGTCAGTGACAGTCGGGTCAGGTGATTACACAGAGTGAAACACTCGCTAGGTTTTGTGTACATTGGGGCTGATGTTTTTCAGCATGCTTCACTGACACTTCTGTAACACGTCATCAGTGACTGGGAAAGTGCATGTGAAATAAAGTCATGAGTGTAATGAAGGCAAACAAGGTGGATTATTTACTCTATCATCCTTTTTTATCCCAGAAATGCCTTCAGAGGTGAAAGTAAGCAAAAATAAACTAAGCACACATTGTCCAATCAAAGTAAAATAAAATAAAAATACACAAAAGGACAGATGGCATAACCATGAGTTTAATGGATTTTTTTGTTTGAAAGAAGGGTTACAGCTTTTCTGTTTACCATGCTTACAGCTTTTCTGTTTACCATGCTTACAGCTTTTCTGTTTACCATGCTTACAGCTTTTCTGTTTACCATGGCTTGAACCCAGTAGAGCATTACAATTTGAAATCACAAATACAGCTGCCTATCTGCCTTTAAGTGTGTGTTTGTAATAGTTCTCCCCCATTCTGTATATTGTATAGCCTATATATTGCTTTGTACATGGATCCTGTTTAGCTTTGACTTCTATGACTTTGTGTCTGTAAGCACAGCTCTGGATTCATTCACGTAAATGGATATATAGTGTGTAGCTCTGTGTATGTGAGAAAATAAAACCTGAAACATGTAAATCATTCTATTACGCCATTAAAGAGACCTTGTGAGATAATGCAGTAATAGGCACTAATAGTTTACATGGGTTGAGAGTAGAATATGTTTTCGACAAGAAGAAAAGAAAAATGGGCAGTAAAAATTCAGATGAATGCTGATTTGCTGGTACGGAACTGATTTAAATGTAATTGAATTAATATGTATGTAATGTATTTAATGTATGTAATTAATAGGTAATTAATATGGGAAATTAAGTAGTACCGAATTTGTCATTTACAGCATCAGGATATTCAGGTCAGTGCATTTTGCCTCAGTATACATATCCATTACTTGAGCCACAAAATGTAGTACTTGCTCAGTGTTTCACTCTTCATATTATTGGCAGACACAGGTATGCATAGATATTCATGTAGGGACACGATTTCTCTAAGCAGAGCTGATGAGCTGATGCGTTTTTTTTGCAGTTTAATGTGTCAAATTGAAATTAAGTTTAGTTGTATAAAATTAGATGTAAATGTGGCTTATGTCCCATGATTAAATAAAGGGTAAAACGAGACTGTAGTCTCATTTCCTCGCATTGATTTTGTACCACCATCCCTGTGCACCAAAATATCATCATACATCAAAGAACATCATTAGTGTACTGAAGTACAATATCATATATCAAAGCATGGCATGATTGCATTCATATGGAATTATTGGGTGCCTGTGGACACAGAATGATAAAGATCAGCATATTGTAACAGTTCTTGTTTCCTTTATCTAATCAATAGAATAAACATTTACCTCCAATAATTGAAAAGCCAGCAAGTTTGCAATCTTGTAGCTCCTCAGATGGCATTAAAAGCTCTCTTTGATATGAAACAGCATCACTTCACTTCTCTTTCTTCCTAATTCTCTGAAATGCTGACCAGGGGGCAAGAAAGCAGGAGAGAGAAGGAGATAAAGTGATGAAGAGAAAGAAAGAAAGTAGAAGGAGGAAAGTTAGGGATGGGTTAAGAGAAGCGAGGGAAAGCTATCAGTGCACTTTTTCACCCCACTGGTTTTATAACTCATCTGAGGAAGAACTGTGATCATATATAAGCATTACTGCAGACTCTACTGAGAGTGCTTTTAAGCCAAAGTGAGAGAGCAGAAGAGAAAGTGAGCAGAAGGTTACATGGGAGGAGGCCCAAGAAACAAAAATAAGCACTTTTGACACCAGCAATCCCATAAAGAATTACATTTCTCCTCTTCTCCACAGTCTCCTAATTCACCCCACCTCCTCTCCTCTTCTCCCATCTCTATATATGGCTGTCTTTGTTTTTCCCTTCCTCATTCCTCTGTCTCCTTTTCAATTTTCTCCATCTCAATGTGTTTTCGTTTCTCATCCAACCTCGGAGTTTGTTACACTTTGTGAGCTGTCCAGGACATTTTATTCAGAGTAGGTGATACTTGGCTTAGGTCTGAAGTTGCACCACGTAAACTCTGATGTTCAGAGCAGCTCTGTTTATGCTCTTCTGGACAAGCAGCTAAGAATAAAGACACTATTATTTTCCCACTAGTCTCGAGTGTTGATGTCTTTGAGATATATATGTATTTTTGTGTCAGACAAATTTCAATAAATGTGCTCCAGACCTTGAGGCTGGAGCAGAACAAACATCATTAAAATCTGGCAATATACTAACAGACTAGCCGTTGTGAATGAGTTCATGTGTTAGGGATGTAAATTCTGGCCAATTTCTTACCAGACCGTTCATCAGGGGTCATTAGCCAACAATTAACCATCAACCGTTAAGTCTAAAATTATTCCAAGTCCAAAATACCTAACAAATGTTTTCAAGTCAACAAGGCTGGTTTGAGGAAGGATGCAAGTTCTCAAAAAAAAAGAAAAAAAAAACTGGGAAGTGGGACTCATGGGGATAGGGCTATAGCTTAACTGAGCCTTAACTAGTAGAAATAGTTTTATAGAATATATTTGTATAAATTTAACATTAACTTGTCCAAATTAGCTGGGTCTAAATAACAACAGATTACATTAGCTAAATAGCAAAAGTTGATAATCAATAGTAGCCTACCTATAAATTCTATCATAGGCTATACAGTGTCTTGGATAAGTATTAACTCCCTGAATTCTTCCACATTTTGTAGTTACAACCTGTAACTGAAATGGACTTAATTGGGATTATAATATAATGAATATAGACAAAATAGCCCATAATATTGAAGTGTGTGTGTGTGTGTGTGTGTTTTAAATCAATGTAGTCTCTCAGAGGAGAATGGCCAGACTGGATTGAGCTGACAGGAAGTCTATAGTAATTAATCAAATTACTCCTAAATTAAACTACTCTTTGCAAATGTGGTGAACAGAAAAGCATCTCAGAACACACAACACTTCGAACCTTGATGTTGATGTGGTCAACATCAGGTTCCACTCGTGTCAACCAAGAACAGCAATCGGAGTTTACAGTGTGGACAGGCTTGCCAAAACTGAACAGTTGAAGAAACACTGGAGAAACATTGCCTGTTTGCCAGTTTGCTGAGCCTGTACCTGCTGTAGCCTCAGGTGTACAGAACTATACCACATCTTCTTCCTGAATGAAGTCCCATACAATGGCCCAATTTTACTACATGCTTTTTCAAACCCATCACACACAGCACTGGCCGAAATACACTATTGTGCCCTCATGTACATCTCAGAAACCTTCCTTACAGCTAAAGTGACTAAATTCTTTATTGTTAACTGGAAAAGTATCTATTAAGTGATAGCATTGATTGAACAGTTTCTATGCTGTTTAATAAAAGAGAGAGAGTGTGTGGGTGTGTTCATTTAAGTGTATTTTTGAATATTGCCGTCAGTGTCCAAGCCATTAACATCATTGATAGGCCACATGCAAGTGCGTAAGCATTGGCTGAAAGGCCTCTTAAATGCATGCTAGCTAATCTTATATAAAGTGACGAGCGAAATGTGGCATCGAGGCCAGTGAATTCACCGCACTCATACACGGAGGCTGATGGAGCTCTCTGAAGGGCATAATGTTTCTTTATTCAATGCTGTACCGTCAGGAAGGCTGAATTACCCACTTTGCTAAGGTTATGATTTCTAAGGAGAGAACTAAAAGAGGTGGAGTTTTTACTATTTTGAATGCACCTAAATGCATTAGTGCTTTCCTAAGTCCTTATTTATCAAAAGGATAACACTTATACGTATTATTATAGTAGCACTGTAATTAAGATTCTGAGCATGTAATCGAATGATTGTAAATCCCAACACTGCTAGAGAGCCACTGTGGAGCCCCTGAACAAGACCCTTAATCCTTAACGGCTCAGGATTGTTTGGTTGGATTGCATCATATTTATACTGTATGTTTCTTTTTAGAAATGAGTCTACCGAATTGTATTAAATAGTAAGTAAATATTGTAGATGAAAAGGATGTCGATTGTATTTTCCATTTCTAGTCGGCAAGAAGCAAAGGTATTTAAAAGACCTGCAAATATTGACTCGGAGAAGACTGACAAGCTGTGATAAGACGTGAACTGCAGTGATTTTACAGTTCCCTTTTCTGTTGGGCCACAGGAATTCTGTACGAGTGCACCTTTGAAAAAGCATGAATGGAGCCGAGAGTTCTGGAAATGTTTTAATACGTTAAAGGGAGTGTTTTTCATTCTGTCCCACTGTGCCTGTCGTCAGTACACCTTGTGCGAAGAAGGTGTGTGTGTGTGTGTGAGAGAGAGAGAGAGAGAGCTCTGACATCCTATACTCTATTTTGAGAGTGTTTGTATGGCTTAGCTAAATATTTACATTGGTCAAGTAACCACAGCATGCTCTGTATAAAGGACATGAGTAACACTCAATGTCATGCAAAGTGACAAACACGGTCATACGCAGAGATGTTTGATAAGATCTTCTAAAAACAAGGGCGCTGAAAAGTCAGAAGTTATTTGTATATACTTACCTAAAACTATTAATGCCCCAGAATGTAATCTGAAGCCTTATAAGAGGAAGCACAGAGGTGAAGCAAAATTAGCATGCAAGGTCTAATAGGACTCCTGTAACTCCTGTAGCACAGTCCTGTCCACAGATCCGAGCCTTACTTTGGAGACTGGTGATAACTGGGGCTTCATTTTTCAATGTCTTTGAAAACATGGGCTTTTGCTGCATCTCTCCACTTTAAGATTCTCATTCGAGACAGCAGCAGACAAAGTATGAATGATGGTCGTTCAGGTAAGGCTGAAAGTCATAGGGTGTGTGTGGAAATTTGATCTGGGAGTATCAGAGACAGAAAATGGCAGACAGGTCATATTAACCTTCTTTGTCCCAGGGGATATTGCGTCTCATCAGGCTTCCAGTTGGCCTGTTTAGAAGCGCATTTGAACAGAATGTTGAGTTTTCCTTGGAATCTGTTCACAAATCATTTGTCTACTTGTCTTTATTCACTTTAGAATATAGAGTTTAGAAAGTGTGCACAAGCTTACAAGAACAAACCCTAAGAGTGGCTATGTAAGTTAAAGTGGAGAGAAATTCTGATTCCCTGGATATGGGTTTAAAGTACTTGATTGCTTTAATGATATTTCTAAATTGTGTGTTGGCTGGTATAACTGCTCCTGATCAAAGGATTTGTCAAAGTGAATGAATCAAAGTGACTCATAATCAGCAAAATCTCCTACAACTGGACAAACATTTTTAAAGGTGGCACAGTGGTGCAGCAGGTAGTATTGCCACCTCACATCTCCAGGGTCTCTGGTTTGATCCTGAGCTTGGGTTACTGTCTTGTGCAGAGGTTTGCATGTTCTCCCTGTGTCCACGTGGATTTCCTCCAGGTTCTGTAGTTTCCTTCTGCCTCCCAAAAACCTACCGGTAGGTGGACTTGCTACCCTAAATTGCTGTTAGGTGTTAATGTGAGTGTGCTTGGTGCTCTTAGATGGTCTGGCCTGTGTCCAATCTAGCATTCAAACCACTTAGACATAAGCATCTTTCCTCATTTCTAGTCTTGTATGACTGTGTGAATGCTTTTAAGGCAGCATAAGTTGGTGTTTTATTCTTGCCACATTTCAACTTTACACCCTGCACTGACTTTATTTCTTCAATATTTCTTCTAATTAAATATTTTGCTTTGAGCAATGAATTTACACAGGATGTACAATTCGAATGGATTGTTTTCAGGTTACATTATAATGTGCACTATGTGTGAGATATGCATGAAATATATGTATAAATGTATAAATGTATTTTTAAGATATACATCCACGGTTTATTCTACATACAGTACGTAGCCTTTCTTGACTATGTTGTGCATCTCTCACTCCCTCCTGCTTGCTGTGAGAGCTCCAGCTGGGTTGGGGTAGGATAGTGCTGTCATAGGCACCCAGCAGGGTGCAGTTTTTCAGCCTGGCACGGTTGCTCTGCAGCCCAGTGGGAGCGCTCAGGCAGTGGGCACCTTGTGCTATGCGCCAGACTCCCTGAGTCTGAGCTCCTCATTCATTTGTCATTCAGACATAATCATGTCAGGAGAGAACTGACTGAGTCCACTCACATAAATATTTATCCCAGAGCAGTAGAGAATATTGGGCCATATCAGTCAGTGTGTGTCGTGCTCCAGCACTGCCTGTTGTGAGGGCTTGAGAAAATTAGTTTTCTCCAATTCTTGTTTTTTAATGGATTAGAATGGGTGTGTGCTGGGAACAGAGCAAATGCGATTGTATAATAACTCATCCATCTCTATTGTAAATATTAGGAAACTTCTGTGCTTAGGACACATGTATGTATAAAACACATTTAATGATTGTTAATAAAAAAATATCCCTTCCAGTCATGCATGTTGGATATAAAATAAATGATATTTTAAAATGACATGGTTCTTACATTTACCTTCTACAGTGAACTCCAGAATTATTCGCCTTCATAAAAATAAAATCTTCATAAAAATGAGCAGAAATGAATATATTAAATTAATAACACATGCAGTATGTGATATTTTGATGCTTAAACATATAGGGGCCTGTATACGTTTGTTAAATAAAAATGTTCTCTTAAATAGTGCATACTTTTCTGTGAAACATTAATAAAATTATCTGCATTCTTCGCTGGTTTGTTTAGTCTTAAGTTCCTGGCAGAGGCAGTCAGGTTTTGGCTAAAATATTCTGGTACTTAATGTAATTTTATGCCATCGGTCTTCATATGAGCCTGTAGAAAACCAACCCATATCAGATGCGCAGATCAGATCCGCCACCATCTTGGATAATGGGTATCAGGTGCTCGTCTTTGATACAGTTCCCTTTTTGCCAAATATGCAGGTGGTGTTCATGGCCAAAATGTTTGACTGTTTTTTTGAATATTCATTATGGATGTCAGTAAGTTTGCAGCATGTTTCTGAGGGAAAACATTATTATTAAAATGTTCTTATGAAAACTATTTTTATTAGAGGAAAATGGAGTACTTTCCGCAATTGTTTGAGAGGATTTTTTAATCACGGTGTGCAACGTTTATTCTATAAATAAATATTTTTTTGAAAGGTGCCAATAATTCTGGAGCTAACTTCAAAACTTGACTTCTGCATGAAAGAATATTGCATTGTCCTCTCCGCCTCTCCACACACTTTCCAAGTCTCTCTTCATCCTTGATACCCACTTGTAATCTCCATCTCACTTATCAGCCTCCACCTCCTCCGTTCCATCTCTTTCCCCTCTCTTCCCGCCTTCAGCGAGGCTCTCAGAATCACTAAGTGTTTGCATGCCTAAGGAAGGGGCTTCTCTCTCTCCATCTCAACCTTTTTCTTCAGTCGGCGAGCCGCAAATTGCTCTCGAGACCTCTTCATTTTCTCTCCTCTTATCCCACACAGCCAATTCACGCTCTTCATTCAATAATATTCACGCTTAGATCTAAACGTTCAGGCCTGCATTTGCTGCACATTAAATTGACATTCATTTTATATCTCAATATTAATTATTGGCCCAGGGAGTGCTATGTTGTAGATATCAAAGTTCTCTCAGTTATGTAGTCACAAAAAAAATAATAATGCGACATCTTATTAAAAATAAAGTGTTATAAAATAGCCTGGAAAGATAATAGAGGAGCACCACAGACATGCACATACTGTGAATACTTACATACCAGACATCCTTAAAAACGTGTACAGACTCATCCCTGTTTGTTTTTGCAGCCCCATCATATCAAGATGTCTATACTGAGCCTGTTTATAGAACATTCTGGGCATTTTGGTTGCTGCTGGCCCGAGAGCATTTTTCTCCTCCGCTCTTGTTGTATCTCACTTTAGACTAGAAGGCTGGAGGGGGAATAAGGGGAGGGGGAAGCTTGTCTATTGATGGAGGGTTCTTGGAAAACGGATACATGTTTGATGAAAACGCTCAGCCTCCTACTCAAAGGCACTCTTTTTTATCAGCTAGCACAGCTAACCACATGCAGTGCATATAGAGCAAACCGGAGCAAAAAGCTAGCCGCTAGGGCTCATGTATTGGCTACAACCCCATGCCTTTCTTTTCATAATGACTGAGCTTAAGTGTTATGCTGGCACTAAAATAAACACTTTTTGCCTGGGAAAGGACAGTTTTGTTTTGGTGGATGACACGATTAACACATCATTCTCTCTGTGGATTTTGAGTGCTTGCGACCTACAAAACACTGCTGCCAGTGTCTCATAGTCCAAAGCAGGTGGAGAGAAGCTAGTATTATTAATCTACATGGTAAATTACATCATCAAAAACATAATATGTTGCTGCCTAAATAGTGGAAGTGTTAGTGTAATTACAGTATTATTTATGGAATCAAAACGTTCCGCTGATCATTGATTATTCAGACATGAATGCTGTTGTATCTGTTATGAATTTTAACACAAAACCAATGTGTATTCATGACCGTGTCTGTGTGCAGGATCAGTTTCCAGAGAAGGGAGAGATTCTTGTCTCAGCAGTGGACCTGGAGCTAATACTAGAAGTGGAACGTAATCAGTAAGTTGTCCTTCAGCTTCACTACGCGCAGCGTGGTCATTTCTATCACAGTACTGTTGAATTTTTGAATTTGATTGGTCAAAAGGTGTTTATTCATTTTCTAAAATACTTTTCTCACAGTAGTGCTGGCTGTAATGCAAATAACACGTTTATATTAATACACTCATTATAATACATAATCATTACATAATACATATATATACATACATAATACATAATACATACTCATTTTACATAATACGCAATCGTTTTATAGTAACAGCTAATTCACAGCGACTTGTTTGGTGGATGTATTTTTGGAAGGAGTCTCTAGTATTAGCACTTTGAACAATCAGAGATAGACTTTTAAGTTTTCCAACATGGAAGTCTTCAGGACAGAGCAGTTTGCACAGTGTGGTTCCTCAGTAACGTGACAAGCTGCAATTTTTGTGTTATTAACTTCAAGAGAGAGAAAAAAGATAACGGTGAGGGAATGACTTTTTATTGCTGTTATAACATGAAAAATGACAGGAACTAACTTGGTTCATGGATGTTCCACAGTGTTAAATGTAACTATAAATGGATAAAACATAATAAATAAATGAACAAACAGAGTTAACGTTGCTAAATGTCTGTGGTGTAAGAGGAACAAAACGTGCTGTTTTAGCAAAATAATCACACCACATAATCATTGATTAATTTCTTTTAGCAGCATGCCCCATGGTGTTATATTCTTTACGTAATACTGACAAAGCATTATTTTTCCAGACATTAGCACATGGTACACCCAACTGAATAAGGTTTTTTAGTCTTTTAGGCTACAGAGCCTCAGTGATCAACAGACAGGTAACATACTCCTTGTCAATGTGAGTTTAGCTCATTCATCAGCTGTCACTGTGCTACCAGCATGTGATGAAACAATGCCTGTATTACTAAGGATTGAGGAAATTAGTCTTAGTATATTATTAAAGAAGACAGTTAAAATATATCTAATTTCATATGGTATTAGGAGGGCCTGCCTTGTTTAAATTCTTGGTTTTCATAAAAACAACACTGATACTAATGTTGCGTAAAGCCCAGCTCCTAATAGATGTTAACAGGAGGAAGCTGAGGTAGTTTGTTGGATTTAATCTGGTTCTGGGAGAGTGGTCTGGACAGTTCAGTAAATGCGTTGGACATTAGACAGATTGTTAAATGACTGTTGTTCTATTGTGGGAAGGAAAAACAGGCCAAGTAGCTCCATCACAGTCCGATTGAATAGCCAAATGCTGACACACAGACCATGGAGTTTGGTAAAAATGGGACTGCAGGGAATATTCTACACAGAATTGCGTTTCTGCTCTTGGTTCTCATTAGTGGCAGAGTTAATGTTTGTGTTAGCCCTTGTCATCCCTTGTGATCCTTCACTGTCTTGTCTGCTGTGGAACATCCAAAACCTTTTTTGGGCTTAGAAAGGCAAAGTATTTTCCCAAGCAGGTCAAAGTGAAAGAGGAAGATGTTAAAAAGAGGAGGGAGAGGACAAAGAGGATGGAGGAATGGCTAGGAATTTAGATCACATCCTTGCTGGGTCTGGGGATAGGATGAATTAACTGGAGACATCTTTTTTCAGCCACTACCACTCTAGTTTTTTCCCCCCTATATAGTCAAAGCCAATTCCCAGCAGGTCTTGTCCCTAATGCACATCTGAGTGAACGAGTCTATGTATGCCTTTATAACGTATTGAGCCACACAGCATTATTACATGCTTCACGTACATAATGTGTAAATGCTCATCCCTTGAACCTTTACCCTTGACACTTGACCAATTCGCTCTCAGGTCTGGCTGCTTAGTGAAGGATAAGAAGCGCAGGATACATGTAGCACAACACAATACAGTCATTCCAATAAATAAACACTGAAGCTACTGAAGATAATGTGACTGCATGTACTGTAAAGCTCCAAACATCATTTTCATCTCATCTTCCTATGCTATTTCCAGCAAAACTACAGCACTCCACTATTACTAATATGGACTTAAGGTTATAAGAGCTCACCTTCTGAAACTCACTGTCAATGCATAATATTTACTTTACCTTATCCACCTCGTTCCATTTACACAAGCGTGTTAGTAGTGCTTTTAAAATGAACTCTCACAAAAATGAAACCGTGAGATTTATGAGGATGAGGAGAGGGATTACTATTTATTGCATACTGTATATAAGCAGTACAGTACCTGTACTATCCTGAAAACTAGCAAGTCTGTTTAAATCAAAATAAAACAAATAAAATAATATTTATCTAAAAGCTAGTGGGCAAGAAACAAAACAACATTATTATTATTATTATTATTATTATTATTATTATTATTATTATTATTATTATTATTATATAGCCAGTATACATTCTGGTGACAGAGTAAAGGGAAAAAAAACAATAAAAATGTCTTAGTAGAGTGTTGAGCCATCACTGTACTGAACACCATTCTTCCGAAAGATATCCCCCAGTTGGTGTTTTGATGATGGTGGTGGAGGGCACTGTCTAACACTGGGTTGAAATTATGACGTGACTGTGAAGGCCATAGTATATGAATTACATCATCCTCATCAAACTGTTTAGTGAGCCCTTGTGCCCTGTGGATGGGGACGGGTTCATCCTGGAAGAGAGCACTTCCATCAGATGTTTCATCATAGGATAAAGGTGATCAGTGAGAATAAATTTGTATTCATTTTCAGTGATTCTTCCTTCTAACAGTACCAGTGACTCATTATTTATATTTGTGAGTTACCTGATACCACGGATTCCCATTTGTTGTGCCCCATCCCAAAGTCCACACTTGGCTTTTGGGGCAAAATATTTTTCAGGATATATCACAAGTACACAAGCGCTAAAAGTGTTAACAGTAGAGGTAGTTCATGCTGGAGCTTAAATGCTGAAGGGTCCTTCTCCCTGTGAGTGAAAACTAACAGTCATTTGAAGTGTACTTCAGTGCGGTCTTCCACTATCACCAAGACAGTATTGCAAATTCATGAGCGGCTGTGGAGACACCCTTAAACCCTTCTTTCCAAATACAGGTGTTTTTCAAGTCATTCTCGCTTAGTTCTGAAGCTCTAAACAAGGCAAAACAAAACCATTACAAACATAGGATACTATTTTAATTTTTAATTAATACTCTGGATTAAATTATATAAATGAATTTCATACTGTATTTTGGGCATTTATTGCATTCTCTTTAGAGAGAGAGAGAAAGTGTGTGTGTGTTTGTGTGTGTGTGTGCGTGTGCTGGCTATGAAAATAACTGACTAGATGGCTGTTTACAGTGAGCAAGTCAATTTATGGAGTATAATCAAATGGCATATGTGCTGTAGGTAATATTTTCAACCTCAGGTAATGAGTTTTAATCTCCTTATGACCAAACATCACTTTCACACTGGATTTTGTGAGCTTATTCCATTCCCTTATCTTTAAATGAAATCTGTCTCCTCAGAAATTAAATTTGTTTAAATCAGTCTATGCCTAGTCGGCATGTATAGTTATGTATATTGTGATTTAAATGGAGATTGGGTCTTTAATTGTGTGATGCACTCAAACAATGGGAAGAAGGTGTGTATTGTGGTGTCTTTTCCCACATGGAGCAGTATCTGCTTTGCTTTACAGAAAGCATAAATGGAAGAAGAGCGTTTAGGTACAAGGAGAAATATTGAGGACGGTGCTTCTAGGTGATAATGTATAAGCACGTATATAACCACATTGGCAGTAGCGGGGAAAGGGAAGAGAGGAAATATATGATAACTAAGATTAGAAGTGCGATTGAGGGTGATCTAAGCAAGAAAAAAGAGACCAGGTGAAGTTAGGATCATGGAGTGAAAATGATAAAGCGTAAGAGAAGACAGTCTTGAGAAATGGAAGAGGGAAGAAAGTGGTTTAACCACCAATCAGTCCCATATTTGACCTCAAATGAGAGCTTTAAACCACTGACCTCCATCTTTGATATTATTCCCGCAAGGCAAAACTCTAAAATCATTACGAGTTACTGTGTGGAGTAGGTTAGAAGATGTAATGGTCTGAAAACTGTCCACATTGAACCTCCACTTTGGTAGTTTGTGTTTGAATGTTAATGTGGTAGTGTTTGCTGTTTTCACACACTGTGGACAAATTTACATAGATTATTGGCCTGCACCAGCCTCACGGTCACCTCTACACAAAATATAGCCATCTGTTACTTCACACTGCAGTCATTTTAGCAGTTCTTTGGAAACAAAAATTGATGGGCTTCACACTTCTTACAGTTACCCTAAACATTATTAAAGTTTTTTTTATGATTTGTTTTCAGGGGAATTTATTTGAATGAGCAGACCACAGTGTTCTCAGTCAAATGTGCATGTGAAAATTGTCGCTGCAGCAGTTTTGCTATTTTCTTATGAGGAGCAGAGGAAGCTGAGAACTTCTTTCTTTCTTTCTTTCTTTCATTCAGTCATCTTCAGTAAATGCTTTATCTTGGTTAGGGTTGAGGTGGATCTGGAGCCTAACCCAGAAACACTGGGCATGAGGTGTATATGCAGGCAATGTTGATTACAGGAGATTAAATACAACTTTTCCATGACTGCTAAATAGATAGCTGGCATGAGTGACAGATCCAGTGTTGAGGCAGAAACGAGTCAGCTGTATGTACAAAACAAGCATGAAGGCTGAAAACCTAGATTGTGTAAAGATCTGCAGTACTCATTTCACTGATGACAGGTTCATCCATTTTTGGCAGGAAATTCCTGAACTTCATGTAGATCAAAGAAAACAGAGAGCATAACTGATTGCCAGAGGTTACTGTTAGCTTTCTGTTCATACACCAAGAGGCAAGTTAAAAAGGGCACTGCTCACAGACTTCTTTGAGTATGTAACATCACCTAAGCAAAATAAATACAGTGAGAGATGATCAGCGCTGCCTGAAACATTACAGTATTTGCAAAATCTCTGGAGAAGCCAGATGACAAGTGCTCAGAGTATTTTTTAGGTAGAAATTTAAACTATCTGGCTTGTATAGCTCCCTGAAAAAAATTTTTGTAGCCTATTTGTTCTTAAGCATATTGTGTTATATCATGCATGAACGCTTGTCTGGTTTGTTAAAAGTTGCTGTACTTGGTGAAATTTTGTAAATAGTGTGTGCCAGTTAATGGATGCACAGTTTACCATTTTTCATTGGCTGAATCCCAAATTGCTTGCTCTTTTCTATGTACCCTACATAGTACACCATAGTATATAAAAAAAGGTTATATGACAGACATGTGAAAAAGGCTTTTACATCACTTTCAACCTATGGCTTGTGTGGTTTCAGTGGTCTTTTTTTCACAAAAACAAGTGCATAAACACAGAGTAAAATGATTTCCGGTAAGTCTTACAGACATTTGTTTACCATATTAACACCTTATTATTACCTATAATGATAAGGTGAATAATATACCTTATTATTCTCTCATACTGGAAAGATTTTTTGCCAATTTTTTGATTTTTGATTTTCTTTTTCAAAACTGCCGAGATTTAACTTCAAAGGTTTGTCCAGAATTGTTAGAGAATACTGGGCAATGAAGAATTCTTAGGTGATGAAAGGGTATAAATTCTTTATGGAAGAATTCATTCACAGCTATCAGTCTAAGGTAATGTTAACTGATGTTAGCACATTGATGATGAATAGCTAGACATTAATTGTATTGTTTCATTGTTAATTGTATTGTTTCATATTTACCACATTCCCATAATTGCTTTGCAAAAATGATACAATTGTGGAGAGGTGAAAATGCTTGCATCCTTCTGCTAACGTCAACTAGCTGTAGTTCTCGTTAACTGAGAGCGGAGTTAAGACTCATAGTGAGAATGATGAGTGTTTTTGTTTGTTCAGTGTCAAATATAGTCGACAGCAAAGTGGTAATCATAACTAGAAGCCTCTGAATGATGAAGAGAAACGAAGAGCCACACAAGCTAAATGGTTAAACTCTACCGGATGGCTTGAGAGTCTGTCAGATTTCTACTCACTACAGTTGCAGTTTATTTACCCTCTAAATCTTCTTGTACTCATACTTCAAGCTGTTTCTTTGATTCCTCAAGTGGCTCATACTTTTTCTATAATTCCGTTTCACTGTGTTTCATGTGTTTTCATTTCAGTGTGTTGTTCTTGTCACAGAAGTAAAGTTACCCTGCAAAGGTTACCCTTCCAGCAGCAAAAATCTAGAGGTGTCAAAAGCATGCATTAGCATCTATATTACCTTCACAATCACTGATATGGCTTATCATGCTGGATTGGAATATATATTGCACCAGGATTTACTCAAAGATTTGTGTCGTCATAGAGTAGGATGACAATGATTGTAGTTAGTTAACAATAACTAGTTAGTTAACTAGCTACCATGTTAGTTTGCTAGCTTGATAGTTAATGGCCAGTTTACCTTGCAATTGGTGGTTGATATACAGAAAATCTACCATTAGCTAGGAGTGTAACAATACATTCTAGTCACAATTCGATTCGATTCACAATACTGCATTCACGATTCGATTCAATTAAAATCTCAGAAAATGTTAACAAAATTTGAATTAAGAAAAAATTAAACTCTTTATTTCTGTACAATAAATAATGCAAAACAATGTGCATTTTTGTCTGTATAAAACTAAATAAATTAAAATTTTAATATTTAATAAACAAAATGTACTACAGGTGCACCATATCTTAACGATGAATTTAAAAATGTATAAATTCTCCCCAGAATTTTGATTGAATAAACAAAATGTCTGACCTGGGGACTTGATCGACTGAAACATAGTGAGCTGCATAGCAGAAATAGAGCTCCAAAGTTGGCTAGAATGCCCGGTTTCTGTGACTTCTTTCTCGGGCACTGTAGATCACAGAGACACAGGGATGCTGTTGTTTGAAAGTTACTGAAGTGCTCTTTTTAACTTGGTTGTTATATAACGCGTGTAGGTCATTGAAATCCGGGGTAATCAGACTATCGGTCACTTCAAAATTACAGCTGATTTTGCAGGCTCTCCACAAAACAATGTGATCATGTGACCAGCGTTCTTTCTATATATTTTAACTCTATGGGTTGTGCAGATTGGGACTTCTGGTATTCAAACAGTGCAGTTGCATAAATGCATAATTAATAGAATGCTGATATCACACATTTCCATGATGCACATCATCACATTTTTGCATTGCGACGCGTCGTGTCACAATCTTTGTTGAACCATTAGCATCCCATCAGCCTGAGTCTCAGTCATACAGGGCAGTATGAAGATACTTCTTAGGATTTATACCAGTTTACCAGGGAAAAGGGGTGGAACATGCAGGCTTGGGGTGAATTTTTTTAATGTGCATAAAAGTGTAAGTGTGTCTGTGCCACATCAAGCGATTTATTACTTAATATAGACAGAAATGTGTTTTTCAGAGCAGGTTTTGGGTGACATGAATGTGCATTAAGTCTTTCATTAAGATTTCTTGTCGTTAATCTAGGATTTGGCACTATAAAAGTTCTCATAAATTAGATCAAATAATGTAACCAGTAATGTATAGATTGTCTAGTGATAGGATTAGAAGATATTTATTATTTGGGGATTTATTTTCCAGTGGGGATTTACAGCCCCTCTTTCTGTAGATCCTCTTGACCTTTAAGTTAATGAGAGGATAGGCTGCGTGTCCCCCAGGCCTTTCGTCGTCATTGGGGGTTGGGTTCATTTTAATAGGTTCAATTTAGGCAGGGCCTACTTTAAAATCACACCAGAGAAAAGAGAACTAAGATCATTCTTTGTCTTTGTGTTGATAAATGCCACATCTATATTCTATATCTCCATATCTAAATACTGGTTTATTTTCTCTTAGTAATGAGTGGCTTTTTGTAAGGGTGTAATGATACGCAAAATTGAAATTTTATATGATACGTTTGATACGAGCAAAAATAAGCATTGCCTAAATGTCTTAAGTTTCCGTTTTCAACTGATTAGTGGTTAGCACATTTGCCTCGCACCACCGGGATTGGGTGTTCAATTCCTGCCTCTGCCCGGAGTTTGCATGTTCTCCGGGTTCTCCGGTTTCCTCCCCCTGGTCCAAAGACATGTGTTGTAGGCTGATTGGTGTTTCCAAATTGTCCATAGTATGTGAATGTGTGCGATTGTGCCCTGCGATATGTTGAAACCCCGTTCAGGGTGTCCCCTGCCTTGTGCCCCGAGTTTCCTGGGACCCTGTGTAGGATAAGCAGTACAGAAAATGGATGGATGGAATAATGGCACAGTGTTTGTGTGATCCATCGAAACTCTTAGCAGCATACAATGAAACAAAAAGCTGTGTATTAGAATGTAACAACATTGAAGCATGGCTAAAATTCATTGGTGTGCAGGGTTGCCAGTTCAAAATTTCTACCATTCTACATCTCAAAAGCTGCACATTTGATTTGTTATTTCAGAACTAGACCAATTTCACATAAAAGTCCCAGCATCCCTGCTGGTGTGACTCAAGGTGGCGTGTCTGAAGCTAGTTATGCTGTGAAAGTCCTGCAGCTCTGTAGCTCAAATGTGTTTTTGAATCCTGTGTTCTTCTGTATACCCAGTGGTCTCAGATCTGCAGGTATGAACTTCCCAATCAGTGCTCTAATTTCTTTCAGCAGCGAGTTTCAGCAGCAAGTCTCTCTGTGCTTGTGTGTGTCTTATTAGCACCAGCTAGTATGTTAGCGTATTAGGTCATGAAATTTAGCTGAAATTTAGCGTGCTTAGTAGAAGTTCGGTTTAACCCCAGGAGCCTCTCCTGATTGAAGATAAAGAGGAAGTTACTTTATTTACTTTACTAAATTAGCGCGGTAATTTTTCAGTAGTGGGAGTGTGAGCTTGACTAAGTTTGAACGTTTATTACACCTCTCATAAAATAAACTGATTTTATGATGAATAACCTACTTTATTATGCAGTCTGTTGCATGTATTGTTTGCAGATGTAATGAATTGAGAACCTCGTATTGAAATGTATGATACACCGTATGTGACACTCTTAGCCTTTTGCAGAGCATGCTGCTTTTTTTACCTCCATGCTTTGCAGAGCAGAAGGATGTGGTAGTTCTAAAGGTGCCAATGAGTTCATCCATCTCTGCTAATGAGTGCATCAGTCTCCACTAATTCTCCAGCAGAGGAAGTAGCACTCATGCAAATAAATTAACCGATAAATGCTTCTTAGCTTAATTGTTTTGCAATACTATTGACTCAGGACAACTTCCTAGAACAGGCTCTATGCTAAGACACGTGCCAAAGAGGTTAGGAAACGCTTGTGTTTTCCTTTTTGCAGAGTTCAGCATACAATGAGTAGCTGTTTATGAAGGCTAAGAACATCTGCACGTCTGGCCCAACACGACTGACTCATTGTGGGGCAGTGTGCTTCTTTCAGCCTCTTCTCTATAAGGCTGATTCTGTTCCTCTCTCAGCTGGTGTTTGTGTAATATGACTCTTCTCCATCTGTGCCTCCATATTAAAGAGTTGAACAATTGACTGCAAGAACACATTGTTGTAGCAGATTGTTGCGCTTTTAGATAGTGCTTCATCTGAATGCAGACAATACAATGTGTTGCCCAGAATCTCTATCTAAATCTAAATGAGTTTAGAAATCTAAACAAGTCCCAAAAGTACCTTAAATATGGCTAAAGCAGAACATAAGAGTGGCATATACAGACAATGGGTTCTAGTCCTTGGGTATACTTGAAACTGAATAGTGTTTTGTCTGCCAGTACAAACTGTAACTCTAGTGTGTAAAGTCGTTGCCAGAACGAGAACACAGCTTTCCGGTCAGATTTTACCATTCTTCCAGCATTGTGTCTCTGGACGTGACTCAAGATTTTGAGTGCCTTGTGCACATTAAGCTCAGCGCGTCCAACATATTGTGGTTGTTTTTCTTCATTGTGGAACAACACATATGATTGTTTTAGCATGAAGCCAGTAGACATACAGTCAAGCAAACTTACTGTATTGTTAGCACGGCGGCATTTCGAGCCCCTCCCCCACCCACTCCTAATATCCTGCCACGTCTCAGCCTGGCAGCCTGGAAGAGTAGCGAGAAAAAGAAGAACGGAGAAAGGAGGAGAAAAGGGGGTACATTTGGGTACATTTGCTTTGCCTTTATATTTTCTTTTCTTTTCATAGCTCTATCTTCCTCTCTACTCACCTCTCCCACACACACACACACACACAGCCTTTGTTTTAAGTCTAACAGCTGTAAGTGAGCTGAAGTGATTGCCCACAGATGGTACTGTTTAAGGAGGCAAGGAATGTAATACCCTTCGAGGGTCACTAGGTCATTTCTCGTCACATATCCCCCCACTCCGTGTTTCTGTCCCTCTCTAAACTCTTTCTCTCACGTAGACACTCACACACACACAATTGGCTGAGTTTTCCCTTCAAACATCTTACAGCTGTCCTTGCTAGGTCTAAATCCTGAAAATAAGAGTCATGTTTTGACAAAATTGAAAAAAAAAAGAAGAAGAACTGTGCAGGATGTCATTTTGTGTGTGAGTGTGTCTGTGAGTGTATGTGTGTGTGTGTGTGTGTGTGTGTGATGTGCTTGCTCAGCCACTCTTGTCCTTTTTTATGCTAAGCTGATTTATCATGTAATTGTGCAGAATGCTATCATGTTATCAAAATTTGACGTAGTGATCTTCCGGTGCAGTGCAGAACATGTTCACATATTCTGTCATCAATCACTTTGACTTCTAACAGTGCTGTCAAAACTGCACATGTGCTCAGTAATCCAGATGGGAATAAAATTAGCAGTCGTTCAAACATAACTGACAGACAAAACCAGCAAAGTATAGGTTTCCATCAAATCTCCTTCCAAAGCTCTCAAATCTCAAATCTCAAATCTCATATCCTAAAAGTGTATAAAAGATTAAATTAGGCCTTTTAGAGGTTTTTATTTTTCAAGATTTTTTTTAGGGTGAGTGAGAAAAAGAGAAAGCTAGCAGTCAGGAACCTTTTTTTTTGTCATGCCACAGTGTGAGTGCCAGGAGACGTGATACAAGCACAAAGAAATAAGCTTTTACACACCCACATTGTAAAACATAATTTTTTTTTGTTTGTTTCTTTATTTGTGTCAGTGGGAAGACACTTTGTGTGGATCCTCGTGTTGCAGATGCCATCATTTTGGCCACATCTTCAGTTAGAGATGAAGGCAGCCACACCTTGTGTGTGTGTGGTGAGTGGTGGTTCAACGTCCGGGCTGTGGCTCCCCAGGAGTGGTGCATGTGTGATCGAAACCATGTTTTCTTTACACACCCACACAGACTTCCTGCTTATACCTTTTTACCATGAACTTTTTTCTCTGTGTTTTTAAATTAAGATTTACTCTCCTTGTTGTTTTGATTCATATCCACCTATTAATAGAAAAACAGCAAGATGGAGGGTGGGGGTTTTTTTTCTTTCTTTTTCTTTCTTCAAATAAGTAAAATAGGAATTTGACAGAGCAGCGCTTTAACATCACACAATTGCACAGTAAAGAGGTTCTCTCAGGGCATTCATCAATTTGGTGGAGGTAAAGCATTACAGGGTAGGGTGGTTGTGGTGAGTCATTTCAAATGGCTGATTGTTAAAGTGCACCTGTTTTTAATGCTGGCACACACACACTCTCTCTCTCTCTCTCTCTCTCTCTCTCTCTCTCTCTCTCTCACACACACACACACACACACACGCAAACTGTCCTTGAATCTTTAGTGATTAAACTAAGAAATTAAACTACAAAGCCCAATGGACAGGTCTTCTAGACTCCTTAAGTGCTTCAAAATAGGCACACAAAGACACACCCGGAAATACTCAGGATAGTAATCAGGAACTTCTCATCAAGACACCATTCTCACTACCCCTCCCATCCCTCTTTCTTTCTCTTTCTCTCTCTCTCTTTCAGCCCATCTTCATGCCTTCAAAGCTGAATTTGACTTACACTCAGTCTTTCTGAACCTTAATTTCTCTCATTCTCTCTTCCCTTCTCTAATGGACTGATCATCATCATCATCATCATCATTAGCAGGAGAAATGTAGTGATTACAGCACATATGCACACAGACACACACATAAAACAGTGTCCAGTTAAGCAGCATTGTGTGGCTTGAGTTTACACATTAAAAGGAATTACATCAGCAGAGCAGTGTGTAATTCACCAGCAGGCATTGCCTCGTGCGCAGCACACGCTACTTGAAGTATTGAGCTCCAGGCTCAGCGTAGAATACGTTTACATCCATTAAAAAGTAAGTGCGACAAGAGATACTTACCATTCCACCTGAATAAAACAGCTGTTTCTAACCTGGAAAGTTTGATCCACCACTGGTGCGTGTAATAGTAGGCCAAAGGTGAAGTCATCAGAAGTGATCTGAATGTAAATTGAGTATGTAGGTACTATGAATGCTAAATATACTGTAAATATTTTTGCTTAGTAGAGAGATTTATAGGCTTCCGGGCTCTAATATTATGGGCAGCTGTAAAAAAGAGCAACTAAGCATAACACAATACATGAAATATACATAGCTATATCTTCTTCTACAGCCATTTTATTTACAAGATGCATTAAAATGCACAAAGACATTGCCAATTACTGTGGTTGCTCAAGGGCTCGTTATTCCATATGTACCATATGCTAATTCAGATGTGTATTTCACTGTAAGTATGTTATTAGAAAATAGCAATTGGCTTGCAAAGATATTCCTGTGAAAGCCTGTCGTCAGATTTCAGCGTAGGAGGGAAAACAGCAGTATATGTACGCTTTATCAGAACTATAGTTAGGCTTATTAACAAATCACAGAAAAAATTATAAACAACTTTGTTAATTAGAACTACCCATCTGCTCAGGTGGTCTAATTATTTTGCCAGTTGTTACTAGGGCTGGGAAATATGACGATTTAATATCAATATCGATACATTATGCCACCACACACTTTTCTGAGATATTGAGGCTATGTTTTGATGTTTAACTTTTTTTTTTTAATAACAGTTACAACCTGTGATTGATGTTAAAATATTTGTATTGAATTTTTTTATGGTGTTTTTTTAAAAAAACAATTTTTTTTTTTTTTTACAAATTTGTTTTCCTTCTTCTATGTTAAATTATATATTTTTGAAGAAATTAAAAATATTGATTGAATATAGCAAACCTATATGTTATGATGCATAATGTATATCATAGCATATTGTATCATGATATGATATTTTTGTCAAAGTTCCCACCCCCAAGTTGTTACAACATTGAGACCTAAACCAAAGGTATGTGCAGGACTGGTTATTTAATCCCATTCCTGCAATTATTATTGTTTTTCCCTGCTTAGTATTTTCAGATGAATTGTTGGTTCTATTTCTCAAAAAATACTAATAAAATTAGTAATTTAAAAAACAGTAACCTTGAACAGGATAAAGCAGTTACTGATGATGAATAAAAAGGCAGGAAATGCGTCACATGGCACCGTGTGAGCACCATGTTAATGAACGTGGTTTTTCATTGTCCCACAAGCTTCATATCTAACCTCCCACTCTTACCTGCAAGAAAGTTAAAGACCTTCCCGCTCCTGTGACCTTTTTATTGGGTCCAGCAGGATCTGAGTCCCAATGCACACCTCTGGCCTATACAGTCAAACCCATTGAAGTGATGGTAGATTTTTTGCGTGTTTGTGCTGTTCCGAGAACATTCTGATCATTTCTCTTTGAAGGTTAAGCATTGGATTGGTAGAAGGGAAGCTGGACTTAAATCAGCGTGAACGCCACAGGACAGCATATGTGGGCAGAAGGCAAAGCACGATACTGTGCTCTTCACAATTTGAAGCTTTGATGCTCTCAGTAGTGAAGGGCTTGTTATTGCTATTTTCTTTCTCCCCTCTGGTTGTGTTTGGTGAGCACGTAGCTGTTTACCCACATGCCTTTGGGAGCTCACACTCTCTCTGCACTAAGCCAAGGCTAATTGAAGGAGAGTTGCTGGGCTTTTGTGTAGCTAAGAGCAGGTGAAATTCATGCAGCTTTAGTATCAGCAGAGTTGACCATTAAACCAGTAGGTGTAGTGTTTAAGTAATTACTACCGCATTGAACACTGGCTAATATATGGTATTATTGCATATAGCAGGTCTTGTTGTGTCTTATTGATTCAGTATGCAATTCACGGTTCGTGTTTTGGTGTCATTAGATTTAGATCTTAGAGGGTTACGTGTGAGAGGTTAGGTGTAGGAGTACGATGTAGAGTGGTTGTGTTGGGTATAATCCTGAAAATGACATTAAAAATAAGAATTGAATTCCAAATTATATAAATATCTATAGACAGAATAACAGCATGTGCTGTTCAAAATGTCAAAGATCTCCACTTTATATGAACTTGCATGCCCTCATGCACACACACATTTCCTTTCAGAATCACAGTGGTAGTCTGTGTTACGACACCAGACTGACAATGAACCTTTATTCGTCATTTGTTGAATGCTAATGATCATGTTGTTTGGGTGATTGCTTTATTCATGTGGTGAGATTTATTTTATTCTGTGCTACAGTTCCTGACAGCTTCAGACTTCTATTCACAGTGCCATATGATTTCACTCCGTGTTGTTTCGGTGGTATTCTTGTGGAAGCTTCAACTACTTGGAAAGACTGAAAACGGAAATGCAATTTCATACAACAGAATAAAAAAAAAAACCCACGGTGGATTTAAGCCTACAGTGTTTCTATGAAGGACCGCTTTTCAGATACAACCATGTATTTAGGAAATGGATATTCTTTCTCTGGGTTGGTCTCACTCAAACTTGCAGAGGCATACACATATAACTCAATGGGCTGGTCCAGCTGCCTAACACTAGCTGTCATTCGCTTATTGTAGAATGTCCTGTAATGTATAATTTAGTTTCCATTAGTTTCAGCGCTAGTGGATAATGACTAGTGCAGAGGGGCTTTAGGGCACGCCTCTGCTCCAGCCTCTACCAGCTGCACTTATGATGCCTATTTATTTGTGACTTTGGCGGTGAATGGGCACCATGCAGATGCTGCGCTGCTTTAGCCAAAAAGCCATCTATCACTCCCTTTGCCATGCCAAACACAACCCAGAGACCGCAATTACAACAGCTTGGTGCTTGACAGGCACACATGAAAGGGTACATGTGTGTGTGTGTGTGTGTGTGTGTGTGTTCATGATTGTTCTACAGTGTGTATACAGGCAGGTATAAATGAGCTAGCAGGGTCTTTCAAGGATAAAAAGGCATCAATCCAAGTTTTTTTTTTTGGCATTTACATCAGATTGTTGTTACCAAATGTCTTCATGGGGATTCTTTTGGCACAACAGCACCACCAGTTGTCGTTAGAAAAATACTCAGAATGATATGAAGAGGCGAGGCTGGGGCTGATTTCTTTCTAGTCCTCACTGTAGACTCATGCAGCCTGTCAGTGACAGTCGAGTCAGGGGAGTACACAGAGTGAAACACCCACTAGATTTGATCTACATTTGGGCTGATAGTATTCAGGCCGCTTGAACATGAGATGGATTATTTATTCTATCATCCTTTTTTGTCCAAAACTCCTTTGGAGGAGAAACTAAAAGTAGAACAATTAAGCATATGTTGTCTAATCAAGGCACAAATTAAACAATGACAGATGACACATTTTTCTTTTCTTTTTTTTTTTTGGTTTGAAGAAGAGAGTTTCAACTTTTCTGTTTTGTCATGTTTGGTATTCAGAAACACGGCGTTAAGCCAGTAGAGCATTATAGAATTGAAACACTTGCCTATTTGCCTCTAAGTGTCTGTGTGTGTTTGTGATAATTTGCCCTACATAATTATTATTATTATTATTATTATTATACATTTGATGAGATCTCGTTATATAATGCATTACTCAGCCCTAATAGTTTCATTGTGGAGCTATTGATGGATATTAGATTTTTAGATTTTAGCCCTCACATCTAATATCAAGAGCAAGCGTCACTGTGTGTGTATGAGAGAAAGGAGGAGGGTAGGTTAATGTGGGGATTAGGCTGCAGACCAGGCACTCACAGTTTTCAAGCCTCACTCTTGTCATGCCTTATTCTTGACAAGTTCTCAGCTCTCTCTGCCTCCACATTCTGCAGCCTGAATACCATGTGATTGTACTTTAGCTTAAATTTTTGTTATGTGTTTTGTGAAAAAGCATGATGAGAAAGATAACACTTCTAAAGAGAGGATTTATTGAGTAGAAGGAAGGGTAATGTCTGTATACTGTAGGTGGCACAGGGTGGTTGTTCTTGAAATAAGCCTTGCTACCCCAACTCTAACCTCAGATGACCTCTCAGAGAAGTCTAGTAGTCTTATGTAATTCTTGCAGACTTAATAAATCACATCAGTGTAATTAATCTTTATGAAGCCAGTATCGTAATGGCATTTTGTGGCCACTCATTTTGCATCAAGAAACAAATGCAACCATGTTCCATACTTATTTAAATGTTGCCCCCATTTTGTCTCTACTCCTTTGCCACCCCATGTCTCAAAACCTTGACACACCATTGGATGGAAGCCTTGGTGGCTGAAATTGAATCGCTGATCTGCTTTGTAGCTCAGAGAGCCAAAGTGTTGTTTTTTTTTATCTAATTCTGTTGCACAAGTGAATCTCCAGCCTGTCAGAAATGTGCAAGTGTAACCTCTTTTTCTGTAGTGTCCGTAGTGTCCTCAGTGTCTAATGAATTTGGCTGCAGAAAGCTGGGAGAGCAAAGCCAGCAAAACATATTATTACTCTAGCTAAGGGTTTTGATGAAAATCACATGGGTTGCTGAGAGACCTCTTTAGATTAATCTGCAACTTACTTGGCCATCTGCTGTAGAGGAAATATGTTCAACAAGATAGTGAGTGATACAGCTGTTTCACCAGAGGAAATGAACACAGTGATATATTGGCAGTGCTTTCAGTGTCAATGCTTTGAGTCAAAATTAAACATTTGTCTTTATTGTCTTTGTGTGTGTGTGTGTTTTAGGGAACTTCTGGCTAAAGACTTCACTGAGACTCACTATGAAGACAGCTGGCCAGTTACCTATATTAACAGTCACACTGTAAGCAAGATTTACTCCCTCTTCCGCTCTCTTCTTTTCTCCCTCTTTCTCACTCTTCAGTCTGTCTGTTTTTTTGCTTCTCTCTACCTTCTTCTTCCCAAGGGCATTATTTTCACATGCTAGGCCACATGATGGTATGATCGTTTAGCTGGAAAACAGCATCCCGTGCTCTGTGCTCACAAACACACACACACACACATTCGCATATCAGCCATGAATGTTGAATGACACAAAGGGCAACCTACTTTGCTGAAAACCCCTTTTTGCTTCAAAAACACACAGTTCAAAGTAGCAGCGACTTTTGTCACTGCCTATTTCTCAGTATTTTCTTGCTGCAGAGTGCAGCTTTATTTGGGACAGTTTATTGCACACTTGTGCAGAAAGGTGTGAGGCACTATCTTCCTGTCGTATGCTGGTGAGGTGTGAACTGCCAGATTCAATTAAGATGAGAAAGCGATGCAAAGTGCTTAGCATATCATGCACAGATCCTGCCTCACTGCCATTGCAAAAGTCTCAGAACAGCAGAAACAGTCTGTTCATTCAGATTCGTTGCCACAATATATTCAACTGATCACCATTTCCAAATTACTAAAGAAAACATCAGCAAAGTACATTAAAATGTCTGTCTATATATTGCTCCATTTTTAAGGTATGGCTCAAACATTTCAATCTAATATGAAATTATCATATTGTCATATTTTGTATATTTATGAGTGAAATTCTTCAGATTCTTCACTCAGGTTGAAATATCTGCCTCCAGTCACACACTGATAATTGTTACTGAAATAAATTCAACAACTTTTCACCAGAAATGTGAGAAAACATTAGCTAAGGCTAACTAACAACTACTTTATTCCTAATCTCTCAAATATTTAATTATAAAGACTTGTAGTGATGTAGTGTTTGAAAGTGCAGTGAGTAGAATGTAGAGATTTTCCTTTTGAGAGATAAAAGTATTAGGTAAAAGAAAAGCTCAAGTCCAGATACTTAAAACCAGACTAAACTACAGCAAGAAAGTCCTTCACAACTAAACTAAACTATCAAACTAACATTCTGCCAGGTTCTAACTGATTTAACATTAGTTAATAGTCTGTAAAGAAACCCATTGTACATTTATTCCTACTTATTCAGCAAAAACGTTCCTTTCATTAGAAATGTTAATGAAAAAGTCGTACATCAGAGAAAATCAACTGAATGTGAATCTTGCGCTTGGCAGTTCATACGGTTATGCCACAGTCACTCATTATCAGGACTGAGATGCATATGTCAGGTGTAGTTATTAAAGACTGTTCAGAGCTCTTCTAATTTGCTGGCATAAATCAAGACAGGAACTAAATGGCGCACCTTTGGCTGGCAGTCATTATTTTAATATTGTGTGCCTTCCTGAGTACAGCTCTGTCTCTTTATTAGGAAACATCTGCTTCAGCTGTTAGAGGAAGCTGGGGAGGAATCACAGCTGCTAATTTCAGTCTCTCTTTCAGTGCTAGCCACTGCCCTTCTTTTCTAAAAGGTCTTGGTCTCATTTTGAAGAAAATATCATCCACATTAAACATGTGGTGCTTCCAATTTAGTGCTGCTAATTGGAATGTGTCGCTGATTTTAATATATTTGAGCCTGTCAGCGGGGTGACTCTAAAAAGAGAGATAAGGAGTTTATGAGACAAACATGACAGCTGCAGCAGTCCCTGATTTATCCAATCTGTAACTCCAACAGCAAATAATTATGCTGCATGCACTGTTTTGACTCAGTTTCCTCTTAATGGTTATGTGCTGTGGGTGTATCTAAGCCTACAAACCCCAAAGCAATTCCACGTCTTCAAATCTCACTTGATTTTCAATTAGCTAATATGATACTAAATTACCAAGGAGTTTGGTTTCTAATTCATCTGCTTTTGCGGAAAAGAATGTAATGAACCAACTCTGAATTGTGACTTAACTACATTAACATTTTAAGCATGTTAACACATTTGCTATTTAGATTCACAACCTGTGCCGAATATTGGCAGGTTTATCCAGCACCTTTAGGCGAGGAAATTGGAAGTTTGATAATATCTTCCCTGCTATCTCTCTGTGCTTTAAGACACACACTGTTACTGGCTATTCAGAGTCTGTGACCTTGTGGTTATAGCTGTCAGGCACTTTACCACGGCTGCCTCACATAAAAGCCTCCACAAGTCGTTAAGTATTTCTGTCACTACTGTGTTTGTTTTTCCACCGTGAGGATGCACTGATTTTTTTCCCCCCTATATTAATTATGCTTTACACATGAACGTATAACTACTATATTGTCATTGTTTTTCAGAAAGGCCCACTTAAAGAAGAAAAAACGTTAAATCATAGGCAGTCCCCAAACCAAAAGCACAGGGAAACTACTTAAAAAGTAGTTAAAAAAGTTAAAAAGTATGGCTACTATGTCAAAATGTTAAATCAATTAATTATCTACTTGAGCGAAAGTGTCGACAATTTCAACATAAGACACTCAAGTATTCAAGTTCAATATTTTAACTGTTCAAAAATGGCATGAATTTTTATTCATCTTATCAAATATTTATTAAATATTCTGCTAACTCAAAAATTGTTTGACAAATTGACAAAATTGAATTCAGCTTGTTAGCTGTGAATGAATGAGGTGGCATTAGCAACAACAACAAAAAAAATAGCTAGAATAGTTAAAGTTAACTTACCTCAGTGTGCTTCTTTAGATTTCACATTTACATGAGAGGCGAAAGACACAGGTCATCCTGTATGAATCATTGCTAAATCCAGCAAAAGAAAACAATAGCGCAATAAAAAAAACAATTAGCGCAGTTGTGTGTAGCTTCATTTGTTTCATGTTTGTTGTGAGTGGATGCATTTAAAAAACACTAATTTAAATAAGTGCGAACATAACTGATTGGCAAAGCAACTGGTCAAGAACAATATCTCATGGCATCTGAGATTTTTAATGAGTACTTGAAAGGAAATATAAGGAGTTAAAAGTATGTTTTTTTTAAACTGGTAAATTTACTTAAGATTTGTAGTATACAGTTTTACTAATATTTGGGTAAAGTCCAAATCTTCCAAAATAGTACTTAAGTACAGTAATGAAGGACTACTCCTCTAAGTATTTTCCAGCCCTGACCAAAACCTTAACTAGAATCCTTTAAGCGCTTTTTCGATTAAAAGTGCACCTGCAGCCAGTACTAGACGTGCGGCATTAACCTGATACACTCCTGCCGCTGCAGAACAGCCAATGAGACTGTCAGCAGCTCCGATTGTCAGCAAGTGTCTCCAGTGACAATTGATTTGTGTGTCCGCTGTGCATGAGTGTCCCGCCTTGCTTCCTCTCTGTTCAAATAAATGAGCTAATTTCACGGTCTAATCGTTTGAATGAGCCCTTTAAATAGCCAAAGACTGACGCCCACGCACAATCTGGATCTGTTTCAGAAAATTAAGGTGGTGCCATTTTCCCCCAAATGTTGGTAGAAGACCCAAGAGAATGATTATTATGAGGGATTTTACCTAAAGGGGGCAAAGGACGATGCTTTGACTTTGGAGACAGAATAAGCATGTCCATGGAAGAATAAGATTGATAATCCCATTTGATTTATAAATCATACAAGTGATGCTGACTTTAAGCAGGAAAAACACCAAACTATGCATTGCACTGATTCACTAGGACAGGACGTAGGGACCACAGCCTAGATTGAGGAATGTAGCCTTGATTTGAATCATGTTCATGATTCCTAATGCTGTCTCTCTTTTTTCTGACTCTCTCACTCTTTAGGATCATCATTGCTTCTATCATGGAAGTGTTAAGAACCATTCCTCTTCCTGGGTTGCTCTAAGCACATGCTCTGGAGTGAGGTATGAGCTGGGTGCTTTATGTAATTTAATTATCCTGGGTCAAAACAAGGCCATGATGAGTTCAATTTATTTAGTCTTGTGTCATGGGTAAGTAATATTAGCTAATGGAATAGAAAATGCATTAAGTCTTATGTGCTGTATTGTTATAATGTTTGCGGTTATGTGATTGTTTATGGTTTTCATGGATGTGTGCGTATTTGAGTGATGGCTTTATGGATTACATGGTTGTGTGAGTATTGTGCGCTTTAAAGCCAGTCACGTGAACCAAAAATATATGAAGAAAGTATCCATTTAGACTCAGATCTGAACATGAGCTTAATGCACTCTGCCTGCTATGGTTACTTCTCTTATTTTAGCTATACAAATTGTTTAGGCCCAAACTAAGGCTCATGTAAAGATAAATTTTGAATAAATTAGATTATTCTCAAATTATTTTCTGGGCTTAAGTGAAAATGTCATTTTTATATAAATCACCTTGAACAAATACATATAAATATAAAATACCATAATTAGCTTACACAGATTTCCTCACTCACAGTCCAGTGGGTCCCAGTGAATTCAGAGCCTATCCTGGGAACACTAGGCTTGAGGACAGAATACACCCTGGATGGTGTGCCAGTCCATCGCACTGAACAGTGCACACAAATTCACACACTTGCACAGATTCAGTATCATGTAAATAAAATATATATGCAATTAAGACCATGCCTGTACAGTTTGATTTGGGTACGTTTAAGCAGCTGCCCCACGTGTAAACTAACAAATATATTCTACAGAATTCTGCAGTCAAAATGTACGTATGTATACATTCACTGAGCACTTTATTAGGAACACCTGTACATCTACTCATTCATGCAATCATCTAATCATCTAATCGTGTGGCAGCATCGCCATGCACAAAATCATGCAGATATGGATCAGCGGCTTCAGGTAATGTTCACATCAACCATCAGAATGGGGAAGAATGTGATCTCAGTGATTTTGACCATGACATGATTGTTAGTGCCAGACGGGCTGGTTTGAGTATTTCTATAACTGCTGATATAACTGCAGTCTCCAGAGTTTACTCAGAATGGTGCAATAAAGAAAAAACATGAGCGACAGTTCTGTGGATGGAAGTGAGCAACAGTTCTATGGACAGATACTCACTGTTGATGAGAGAGGTCAACCGAGAATGGTCGATGGCCGTACTGGTTTGAGCTGACCGAAAGGCTAGAGTAACTCAGATAACCACTCTGTACAATTGTGGTGAGCAGAAGATGCACAACACGTCAAATGTTGCGGGTGGGCTACAAAAGCAGAAGACCACGTCGGGTTCCACTTCTGTCGGCCAAGAACAGAAAGCTGAGGCTGCAGTGGGCACAGGCTCACAAAACTGGACAGTTGAAGACTGGAAAAACGCAGCCTGGTCTGAAGAATCTCAATTTCTCCCGAGGCACACAGATGGTAGGGTCAGAATTTGGCACCAACAGCATGAACCCATGGACCCAACCTGCTTGTGTCAACAGTCCAATGGTGGAGGTGGTGTAATGGTGTGGGGAATGTTTTTTGACACACTTTGGGCCTGTTAATACCAATCAGTCATCGCTTGAATCATCTCTTGAATTGCTGACCATCCCTTCATGGCCACTATTTACCCATCTTCTAATGGCTACTTCCAGCATGATAATTCACCATACCACAAAGCAAAAGTCGTCTCAAACTGGTTTCATGAACATGATAATGAGTTCAGTGTTCTTTGGTGGCCTTCCCAGTCACTGGATCTGAATCCAATAGAACACCTTTGAGATGCAGTAGAACAGGAGATTCACAGCATGAAAGTGCACCTGAAAAATCTGCAGGAATTGCCTGATGCAATCATGTCAACATGAACCAGAATCTCAAAGGAATCTTGTGGAATCCATGCCATGAAGAATTGAGGCTGTTTTGAGAGCAAAAGGAGGCCCTACCCAATTGTAGTATAGTGTTCCTAATAAAGTGCTCAGTGCTCATGGCGACTCCATGGTGTATTGTGAGTACTGGCTGCTGATTGTTTGCTTCCAAAAGCTCAGTTGAGATCGAACTGCGCTTGAGCCAGTGTTTAGAGATAAAGCTCATAACAGACATAGTTATATGCTGTATACGTCATACATGTTTCATAAAGCATAAATTGCTTAAAGTTGTACATTAGAAAGGCAGCGTGTTTGTTCACAGTGATGAAAGACACTCGCTACGCGAGTCATCAATCATCAGACATTTGCTGTGCTCTCTACAATTTTCAGACTATTAGAACATGCTTGATAGTCATATCAAAATGACAGTGTTATTAAGTACGAACCCTAGGAGCCTGTCTCTAAGGATATTGCTAAGGGTTTTTTCAATTAAAAATAGATAAAATAATAATAGATAATGTCAAAGCCTTTGGTAGAACAAGTGTAAAAACTCTACAGCATTTCCTCATACTTCCCCATACGATCAAGTATTCTCACTGCATTGCTGGTTTATTTGCTGTCAAACCATTGACAGCATGAAGTTCAAAATGATCAGCATGTATTAAACTGAAACCCTGTGACAGTGACAAGGAGCTCTGGACAGTGACAAGGAACTTTGCTAGGAAACTTCCTAGCATGTATTTCTGAGTTTTTCTGAAACAGGAGTATGTTTAAAAGCATAATAAGGTCACGCCAGGACAATTCACAGTGAAGCGGAACTTCCCCAAGGCTTCAGTGATCAGAATCAGCATTACACACATATTCAGAATAATTCCCCACTTTTTTGTGGCTTCGGCATCTGCTTAAGGATAGCAGCTGCCATTCTAGTAATAAGTTTAAGCCTTGAAGCATAAACAAAAATTGTCTTTAACAAATAGCAAGCAATAGCTTTGCAGAATGCTAAAAAGCACTGATGTTTTTACTTGTTGCTGAATAGATATGAAGTTTCTTGTTGTTGTTCCTCTTTCGGCTGCTCCCATTAGGAGTTGCCACAGGGGGGATCACTGGTCCGTGTATATTTTGATTTTGGCACAGTTTTTACACCGGATGCCCTTCCTGACGCAACCCTCCCCAATTTTATCCGGGCTTGGGACTGGCACTCTGTTGCGCACAACCCCAGTGGCTGGGGTCAGTTCCCTGGCCAGGAGTCGAACCCAGGACTAACCACTAGTCCTCCAGGGACCTGAATAGATATGAAGTATAAATTTTATTATTTTAGCATGTGTCACATCTTTTGTAGAAGATCACCTTGACTGTTAAGGTTATAGGACAAATAAAAAAAATTGCCAAAAACAAATGGATAACACTGAGCCTCATTTGGCCCCTTTATCAGTTTTTTTTTTTTTAATTAATGTTGTGTGTTAAAGGTTTCCATTTACAAAAGTTTTGGTAACACTGATTTTCTTCATACTCGTGTGCAATATATTTACGAATGCCAATCACCAATAAAGTGCGAAGCGTGTTCAAGCTACAGCTCATTTGCATTTAGTGACACCTGCAAAACTCCTTAAAAGGAAAAGCTCAAAGAGAACTGAAAGCACGAAATGACAACTAAAGAAAAGGATTTCTCAGAGGTAGAAGTGGAAATTATTTTGGCTCAGATCTATGTTAATTCAAATATTATTTAGCAGTATTTAACAACGCATGGAAAGGCCGTAATCTTGACCCAAATTACAGTAAAGGTAAATTTGGTGTGAACTAAGTGAGGTGAACAAAAAATGGTCTGACATGAAAACTGAGAAAAACGAGATCTACACTTTACACTGTTTTAAGTCTGATCGCTTAGACTGGTGGCTAGAAGTCTCTTTAACTTCTCACACCACTGTGAAGTGACTTACATGCCAGCTTTCATCCTCCAGAAAAAATCATACCAGTCTCTAACTCCAGTCTCTAAGTCTCCAGTCCTTACTATATGCGGCATGTGCTAAATTTTAATAGCCTACTTCTAGCCCACGAGCCTAATACCAGCTCATCGCATTGGCTTATGAATATGTCCTCCTTTTATACAGTGGTGTTTTTTTTGTCTTAATTGAATGAATGGTCTTATTTGTCTTAATTTATAGATTTGTGTTGGCTTGCTATCTTTCTTTCTAATTTTTCATATTTAGTATTTCTATAATAAATGTTATTAATATGAAACAACTGGGTTTCACAAAAGTTTCATTACATTTGTGTGTGCAGTTGAAATAAATAAGCTATATAAAGAAAGTGTATGCTAAATATATGATTTGAAGCTGCTCAGTCAAGGTATACATTATTTATGTGCAAATGTACACACACTCCAGAGCTCTCGTAGGATACCAACGATTATCCGACAGGATTTTAATGAATACCAAATTTTTTGTGTAAATGCTCCTGTTAACCATTTTAAATGTGTTTGTATTCAGCTTGACAAATGAGGCCCATTGTTGCTACACTTCATGTAGGTTTTAGAGTGGCTTTCTCCATGATTAGAAACGACCAGCAGCCATTACAGTACAGCCTGATTCACTCATGGCCAAGCAGTCACAGTGACACCAGACAAAAGACTCACTTATTACAATGCCCTTATCACACTAGTTGTTTGCTTGAGTGTGTGTGTGTGTGTGTGTTTTGTGGGGGGGTGATGAAAGGTCGAGGTATTGTGTGGCAGAAACAGCCACAATTAAACGCCAAATTAAGTGTCACCACCAGCAATTACAGCAGTCCTATCAAGGCTACTAGTTACTGTACTTTTAATTACTGTTATTTAATATGAAGGCAAAAAAAACATCAGAACTATTTGAGCCTTCAGGAGCCCTCTGCTGATGTTTAATAGTAATAATAATAAATAAAAACCTATGAAAATCATCCTCATTGATGTCTATTGTAAAAGAGTGCTGTCTGGTTTTTTACATACCCTTTTAACATCTTGTTTAATTCCTTTCCTAGGGGCCTCATTGTGCTGAACTCCAGGGACACGTACTACTTAGAGCCAATAGAAGGGCAAGAGATTCTCCACCACGTCTTTTATCACACAGACGACCTGCCAATTAAAGGTGGTACATGTGGACACGGTCATGAAACTGGACATAAAAGCCTTCTCAGCGGTCTCCTTAAACCTTTGCATCAAAGGGTCAGTTAGCAAACACACTCTTTCCATAAAGGGCTAATTATGTTATTTTGTACAAGTTTGCCGTAAAAATGTATCTTAACAAGAGCCAATATCTTGAATAACTGCACTAATATGAGATTATTATAAAGCAAATATTATATTTCATATAATAAGAAATATTAGATAAATTATTAGATCTTTTCATTTGCAAAGATAATTTTTCAAGGAGAATAAGTAAATAATAAAACACAGCCAGTCCCCAAAATAACTTGCTTTTATAGGAAATTAATCAACTGTGGGGTGGTGTGATGCCATTACTACCCTCAAGTTGATTATTTTCCAATAGCAGCATGTCTTGAATTGTTTTATGCCTCTTATACCACAGCAATTTGCCAACACTAACAATTTTTATTTATTATTTAAAGGGACAAATTGTACTTTTTATCTGTCCATGAAACAAGTTAGTTCCTGTGATCACTTACACTATAGCAGCTATAAACAGTCCTTCATCCACTAACCTCTCTTCTTCTCTTTCTTGAAGTTAATAAGAAGAAAAAATATGCATCTTGTTATGTTAGACTTTTTGTCTTACAAAGCGCTGACACTGAAGACTCCTTCCAAAAATGCTAAATAAATGTCTCCTCACAGAAAATGTCACCATATCAACAATTACACACGTTTTTAAAACCATTTAATCAATATTTGGCACACCCATCATACAGGTTCCAGTGTTATTATAGAAATATAATATAGACTGAGCACATCTTTCAACCAGCACTACTGTAAGAGCTGCTGTTATAGAAAATGAATCCACACATTCCAGTCACAGTCAAGAAGTCAACAGTGTGGTAAAAGTCATACTAATAACATAATAACATTAGCCATGTTTTCATGGTCTTCTTATATGCTCTACATTCTAGACACGCTCATATGCACTCACACACATATAAGAATAGTCTTGCAAGCAAATATGGTGAAAAACTGCAATTTCAGGACAAAACCCCAAAGCATTCAATTGCCTAAAAAGCTTATCTCAACATATTGCATCTGCAAGTGTCCTTAGACTCAAAGAAATTAGTCAGTTTATCATTATCGAAGTAAGAACTTGATCTCTTCTGCCATGCTGAGTGGCTTCGATTGTATGTAATGTAGTCAAAGATGCAGCCTCACAGACACGCGCACACACGCACACACACACACACACACACACAGAGAGGAAAGCCACAGTTGAATCATACTCTCTGTGCTGCCATGGTTATGTTCTTACTTGAATTGAAGCTGCTCATGTATCAGAAATTTTTGTTCTGCTGAGAAGAAGAGCCACCTGCTTTGCAAATCACTTCAGTCATTCTAGCTCATTTTATAGTAACTTAAATAGGGAGGGAAAACTTACAGGCTTCCCGCTTTCGAGCACTTAAACCCCATTGAACCATTAAAACTGGCGAAGATCCTGAGGGGTTATTGATAGGTGTGAGAGTTAATCTCCTCACATCTGTTATGTGTTTGCTCTTTTTGGGCAGCTTAGACACTAATCCCATCTCCTGTTAGCTGAGCTAAAGCTCTTGAAGTGTTGTTTTTTTCTTTCCTAACGAAGCAGCACAAGGTTGTACATAAGCAAATAAGCCAAATGGACCCAATGTCTTTGTCTTCATTAGTAAAAATGGCTTAGATATCCCATATTCAATCCAATTTTTAATATCGTATAAAGTCATTTATGCCCTGTTGAGAAAAGCAAATATGACATTATGATGAAGACATTTTAAGTTAATGAACAGTGCTTTGGTCTGTTGGCTCGGAGGAACCACAGGAAACCAATATCTCATTTGAAAAGCCTGATTTCTTATTTAATTTTTTTTAAAAAAACAAAACACTGGTATTCTGTGATGTTGATGAGAAAATAAAAACGATATCTGGTCGTGAATGATGGATTTCTAAAAGCCGTGCCATATGCGGTGAACTCGTTGATGCTATAAATCATTCCGGACTGGATTCTGCTTGTAAATAAGAGCAGTTTTGATTTCAATGCCTATTTGAGAAGATTCATCAAAAAGTACTCCCATATTTGGAGCTTGAATTAGTGACTCATGCATGCAAATCAGGCTAATTGCATCTTTCACTCCACTCATATGAAAGACGTATTTTAGAGAACTCGCTCCATTTCACGCTACCTTAAATAAGTAGCTGTGGCTGACTTAATGAGGCTTTGAGATGAGTGGACACTTTTCATGATATCTCAGTGAAAACAGCCTTGTCTCCATGATGCTGTGGGAGGGCAGGACAGAAGTGATGATTAATGGAGAAAAGCAAATGTTATCAGTAACAATGAGCTCAGCTATTTGAATGCTGCAGGGAACGCTGGGAAATGACACAAGGACATTTACTATTCTTTCGACCATCTTTCTAGAAAAATTATCTTTACATTGGAAATATACCAGGGTTTTCCTGCATTTACTGTCTTTCAGCATTTCAATTAGAATAAAAGCTTCATCAGAATACAATGCTTGTTTATATGTGTATATACAGTCAGGTCCATAAATATTGGGACATCGACACAATTCTAACATTTTTGGCTCTATACACCACCACA
>CM075006.1:11610162-11637572 GCA_037576675.1 Pangasius sanitwongsei
TATTTATGGACCTGACTGTATATATATATATATATATATATATATAAATATATATATATATATATATATATATATATATATATATATATATATTTTTTTTTTTTTTTTTAAATGAATTATAGGACATGTTTATTGGTTTAAATTTTTTTTATTTTCTGTTGTTTTTCAATTTTCTTTTACTTTTTCAGCAAAATATTCTAGATATCTTCAATTACTATATCTGGTTGACTAATCCTCATAGATTAACCCCCTTTTTTACATGTTAGATTTTACCTAATACCTAATAAAATACCTAATATACTATATCTCATCTGTACACTAATTGTGCTCAGTGTATAAATATGCACACACAAAAACACAGGATCCTGCTGCCGGTGCGAAGGTAATACGGACGTAATGTGGCAGATTAAATCAGAGTTTTTGGTTCTCACTTGCAAAGGGAACTCATTTTAACTCATTATCTTTTTCATCTTGTTACTCTCAGATCAGGATGTCTTGAACATAATCGCTGTTTAAAAATAATGTTTAAAATTTTGTCTTGTTGCTTAAATCAAGGGTTCGTACACTTTTTGCCTTCAGTGGCCCTTTTGGTGTAAAACCAAAAAATTGAGGGACCCTCTTATGATTAATATTAATCATGGAGCCATTAAATATGGAGGCATGATGTTTTCAGGATTTCTGTCCATCTGTCGGAGATTCTCGTTAGTGTGATATCTAAACAGTGGTTGAATGTTTGTAGGATTTATATGGAATTTTCATTGTAACCAGCAGATGAACTGATTAGATTTGGGAAATGATCCCAAATCTAATCACGGCCACAGCAAGGTCAAATGTCTGGAATAGTTTTTCTTCAATGGCTTCCTCCCTGTTTGTCATACAGTGATGTTACTTACCCATTCATGTTCAGGAAATCAAGGCTCATTTTTGGCTAGCTATGACTTTTGGCATTAGTCCAGCCGTGTGTCCGTCCATGTGTCCATCTGCCCATGTGTCTGTCCGAGCTAAATAATTCTCGTTAGCGCGATATCTCAAGAACGAGTGATTGAATGTTTATAGGATTCATATGGAAATATCATTGTTACTAGCAGATGAACTGATCCAAACAGCATCATTGTCACAGCAAGGTCAAATGTCTGAAATAGTTTCTTCAATAGCTTCTTTCATGTCTGAAGTATAATTTAAGGGGCGTCCTGGCATACAAATTAGTAACAAAAAACTACACTTGTTGGTGGCGGAGGCATCCCCGTCGATGCTGTTGGCATTGAGTTCAACGTGTTATTCCTAAACTAACTACATTTTTCCTAGTTTCAGGTTATTTAGATTCAAGTTAACATTTATGCTTGTTTTATGTGAGCTTTAGAATCGGGAAAACCGACTGACTGCTATGATTTGAAACCCATTTGAGTCAAGTGACCAGTCAGTGAGGCTCATAATTGGAATCATAATTCATAATTATACCACCTATAACAATAGCATCATTGTTGTAAACCATGGGCTTGGTGAACTAAAAAAACTTATTGTAGAAGAAATCATTTTTTATTATCGTTGTTAGACTGTTCTAAGAATTCATTTCCAGCTGTCATTTCAGGCCAAAGGGAATATAAATGTTAATTAAGTCGCTTAAGTCTGAAATCGAGCTTTTTGTGTTTTATGAAGGTTTTGTATTTTGTGAAGAACAGTAGGCCATTGAAAGTGTACTTGATTGGAGTTAGATGGATTATTGTGTAAGTGTATGCAGTAAGATAATATGATGACCATGGTTGCTGTGATGGTGGTGAAAATTTTAATATCCTTGCTTTTGAAATTTAAACACTTTCTCTTGCTGCAGGCGATATGTGCTTTGTACTTGAATGTGGTAATTAAATGCAGCCACAGGCTGGTCTCTGCATAAACCCATTGCATTTCAGCCACTTTAAAATGTTTTATGAACATAGTAATGTATCTTAAAATGCCAAGTAAAAGAAGTAACCACAGTAACCATTTTAACCTTGAATCCTTTCACTTCTTCAGGTGAAACGAAATGCCTGGGGCACAACTAAGTACATGGAGCTTTATATAGTTGCTGACAACACACTGGTAAGCCCCTGATCCCTCTGCACCCACAGCTACAGTAATTAAAGCCTACACAATAGAAAATGCTATGCAGATTTCACACCCAGAGTTCAGCAGCGCAACTCTGAAGCTTAGGGTGGAGGGAGGACAAAGCAAACACGCATTTTAAATATAATATTAGTGAGGGTTTAGGCTTAAGCTTTAGGCTTCTTTTGTACAGTAACCAAGCAAGTAGTGTTTAATTGACTTTCTCTTTTCTAATTTCGCTTTGCTCTCTAGCTGCATATATATATATATCTCTAGCTACAACTAGATGGACTAACAGTTTTTGATTAAACGAGCTTCACTTAAACAATTTCTCTTATTAAATACCTCCAGAGCATTTGGAGAAAGTTCATTGCAACATTCCATCAACTTTTTAAATAGAGCACTTGTCACACAATTTTTCAGTGTCATCATGTTTAAAGGATAGCATCTGTGCTCCAGAGAATGGTGTAAATGAATATAATCACCTAATCTAATTTCTCTTTATGGTGCTTATACACCGGTGTCTGACCTTGCATAAATTACAATTCCCAATGGAGAAACAGGATCCCTTTATCATTGTACTTTATTATGAATTTTTCTTGTATTTGTGCACATTAATTAAATAAGTATTTTTAACTTATTGTCAAACTATTTCTTTTTCAATTTAATAGTACAGAAAGCAAAACAAGGACCTTGAAAAAACTAAACGAAGAATAATGGAAATTGCCAATTATGTCGATAAGGTATGTTGCAGCATCACACTTATTTGATCTTCATTATTGTTTAATTGAATGTTGTTTTATTTAGCGTCTCCCTGTTGTTCTGTCACCGGCTCATTAAGTGAAATGTAAAATTATGTTGCGTGCATGGTGGAATCCACTCCACTCTGCATTGTATATTAAACTAGAGGTCTATTAATTAGTAAATCATTGATTAGAGATAGGTCACATGTAAAAAAAAACAAAAAAAAAAAAACGTCATATTACGATACACAATCAGGATGTCCAAAAGTCTGAGACCACACTGAAATTCTTGTTTTGTTTTGTTTTTCATTTATAACTGGAAATAAACAGAACATTTTAAAGAAATAATTAAAACAAAGAAAAGGATCTTAAATATTCAGTATTCAAGATTCTGTGCATTTTGTTGGTCCCTGTTTAAATTTAAGCAATTTTGTGATGTTAACTCCTTTGTACAAAAGGTCAGATATTCCTTGAGATTTATCCCTGCCCCACATACCAAATACGAAGAAATTTTCACATTCATGTAAACGTTCTATAAAATTTTACTTCACTCAAGTTATTGCTGATAATATCATTTGAAATTAAACATTTTGTATTAAGTTTAAGTTATGTGTTTATGCAAAAGATAAACACAAATGAACACAATATGACAAACGTCTGGTAACAAACTGCCAGCAAAATAGCAGTGCTGCATTAAAAAACTGTTATGTGATACTTTTATTATTATACAAGCATTAATTATTTAGCGTTAAAAAATAAGGAAAATAACATTTACAATTTAAAAGATTCAGCACATATTTTTAATATTAGAGTTTTTTTTCCATTACTTTAAAAAGTTATAAAAAACATACAGCAATACCTGCAATATCTCAAAAACTATCTCTGATATCTTTGCCCATCTCTGATCACATATCGTGTTGTGATTGGTAAGTTTTACAGAGCTCTGAATATCCGGGTGCCTCTGATTGGTCTAGAGGTGTGGACAGACCGTGATCAGTGCATTATCAATGAAGAGCCCAACGCCACTCTGTGGTCCTTCCTGCAGTGGAGACAGAAGCTCAAGTCCCGCAAGAAACACGACAACGCACAACTTCTCACGTTAGTCACAAGCCCATGAAGGACCTAAAGCAGTACAGCACTATTCAGAAGAGCAGACCTACTTCAAATTGAGTGTTTCTTGTAGATAGTTTTAAATGCTATAGCCTTGGATATATTCACTTCATATGTCAGGGTGTCTATTAACCCAATAAGCAGTTATGCATAAGTTACTTTGGATATTATGAGCAAGTTCATAGACATCCTTTACATTTTCTTTAATGTTGCTTCCTATATTTTGATACTGAATTGCATATCATATTGAGATATTCCTTACTTACTTACTTGCCATCTTACTTAACATTTTCCATTACTATTCCTTGACATAATAAAGAGAAATCCTACATAGTAGTAGTGCAGACAGCAAACATTGGATTCAAAGTTCCAGAGTACAGTGCAGCTATAGGATGCACCTGTGCTGAGTTATGGCAGAGACTTGGCTTAGCCAGGTCGTGATCTGTGCGATCAGTATTAGCATGAAAGATGAGGCTTTGGAACATGATCTGTTTGAGTGTACAGATGAGAAATGTAAATTGCTGTAAATTGCTGTATTGCTCTATTTAGACGGAGATGATTTCTCACTGGCGTCAGTGAGTATCAGTGAGTATCTGAATAGTAATGTAGGAAACCGTTAGCCAAAGTGAATATCTGTCAATGAAAGTAGCTGAGCGAAGAAGTCAGCACAGAATTGAATCATTTAACAAATCTTTTGCACAGTTGAAGATCACATATTGATTCTAAACACTGATAAGCAATTCACTCATATTGGATTTTCGTTTAATCAACTGAAACTTGGCGTTTATGCTAAGCCATATCATACACAACCATACAGTTTTAGTCTCTCTGTTTTCTTGCTTTATTAGTGATCGATAGCTCTTTTCCTTTTGCTCAATCACAACAAAAGCTTCATATCAGGTCACCACTGTTTCCATCACACACTCATGACCATAAAATCATGCGGTTAATGCGTATTGATGTATCTTTTCTTCTTCCCTGGCAGGGGGGTGATATTCAAGGGCACCACTATTGGCATGGCTCCCCTTGAAGGCATGTGCAGTCATGAAAATTCTGGTGGCATTAATGTGGTAAGACAGCAAATGGACTTATTTTTTGGACTGTACCACTGTACAGTTCTAATGATGTGTGTGTGTGAACATGGATGAGTGTGGTTCTGATGCATAACAGGGTCTGATTAAGAGATCAATATCACTCGCACAGCTGATTAGACTCTAATAGGCTCTATTAGCTTGCTTAGTGACAGACAAGAGCTGTGAGGAATACTAACATGGTGTGATGGGTTCAACATTTTCACAAAAAGTGAATAGATCTATATTAATTAAGAACATTTTTATACTTAACGTACATTTCTTGTAGTTGCTTCTGATGCTTTTAGTATATATTAGATGCTTCGTGAAGCAGGGTCGAGTGCTGTACTTTGGAAACGTTAGTTGAAATATAGGTTTACATATGTGCTACGTATGCACAAATGAAAGGGTGAACATGATGTGCTTGAATGCTTTATCCATACACTCTATTAAGTCATAGAATTACAGTACCACTTTTAATGGATTCTAAAGGGCTGCCTCATAATGGCAGGGCATGTATAGCACCCCTGCACACGACAGTTAATTTGTTCTTCTACCAAACTGGAATGGTGCTGCTGTTATACGTGAAGTTAGTGCTACATGCTCATCATTAAATGATCAGATTGTATCCAGCAGAGAGAGAGAGAGAGAGAGAGAGAGAGGCATTTTGATTGCACTGCCTTGGTACCAAGTGAGACTCCTCCAAGTACAAATCTGAACCATTTCTAACACTTTATTTCCCCAGATATAATCCAGTTCCTTCAGTATGTTTGTTCAGACGAAAGCACCATTTACAGACTAAGAAAGCAATCAAACCGGCAAATTTTGCAAATGCACAGTGAAATAATAATTTCACATTTTTTATCTGTAAGAACAAATATGCTGTTATCGTTTCATGTTCTCTGAGGGTATGCTCAACAGAAATGGATATATTATGAGCATTAGGCATGATGACGCCATCGCACATTCTGTTTGCTCTCAAATCAAATAAGAGAGATTACATTTTTACTTCAAGTTCTATATTACGGGGAACAAGACAAAGAATGTATATAAATGCTGCAAATGTGAGCACAAGTTCTGCTAAGAACGTGTTGAATATGTGAAAATATTATATGACCTTTACATCATTACATGCTTACTTATCTGCAGTCTCAGAAAGATGTTTAAAGAGAAAGAAAAGTGATCTAAAGTGCAAAGTGCTATTTGAAATAAAGGAGTGCATTATTACATCAAATGTCAGTCGTGGCAATCTTGCGTTTCTCTTGCTTTGTTATAGTTATACGTTGCATAAATGGACAGAATAAACATTGCTGAATGCTTATTTCATGATGTAGGAGGTCTAACAAATTTTCTCTTATTTGGTATGAAAAATGAATGAAAAATAAATGATTACAGGATTGACCAGGGGATACAGTTCCCCCAGCTATAACATCCTCAGAATCCTAAACAGCCCTTAGCCTTTCTAACTCTAATGGACTCTAATAGCACAGGGATATGTTGTAATCTTCACAAACCTAATCACCATTGACAGAATATTCCAAGTGGCTGCTCGTCCCTGAGCGGCTGCTCCATCCCCTGTGACTGCTAATAGCTTATGATTGATGTAGAAATATCTAATGCTCCGTGTGCCTATTTTGTTCTGACTGATTAGAAAATTGATTCACACATGCAATAAGTTTGCCAGACCACACACTGAAACCCAAATGCCTAAATATAAGAGACATGTGACTCTGTAAGTTTTCAAACCACAAGTGCTATAATTCCTGCAGGATCATTCGGATTTGCCCATTGGGGCGGCTGCCACCATGGCTCATGAGATTGGCCATAACTTTGGCATGAGCCATGACCATGAAGGTTGCTGTGTGGAAGCCACAGCCGAGCAGGGAGGCTGCGTGATGGCAGCAGCTACGGGGTAAGTGCCATCAGGCTAATCCACGCTGGCCAGCCTCTACTGTTTCCATATGGAAAAAAAAACAAAAATGGCCTAGGGGACTTTGCCTGAATTTGTTCCATCTATGTTCCTTTATCCAACCTCCTGCAATTACAGTGACAATTTACCTGCCCAACAGGCATCCGTTCCCTAAAGTCTTCAGCCGCTGTAGCAAGAAGGACCTGGATAACTACTTCCAGAAAGGAGGCGGGATGTGCCTGTTCAACATGCCCAACATGAAGGACCTGGTGGGGGGGAAGAGGTGCGGGAATGGCTTCGTAGAGGAAGGGGAGGAATGTGACTGCGGAGAACCTGAGGTTAGCACTACACACACATTTGTCTTACTATCCTTGCAGTAGGAACTTCCACTGACATAATAATTAATGCAGACAATTAATGCCAGGCCTACACCTAAATCAAACTCTAACCTCCATATTAAAACCTTAATTTAAAAAATAAATAAATAAAGCTGCAGTTTCTATACATAAGCAGTTATTCTTATAGGGACCAGCTAAATGTCCCCACAAGGTCAAAACTGCCAGATATTCTTAACCTTGTGAGGACATCCTCCAAGGTAAAAAAAAAAAAAAAAATCACATACGTGCACACACACACTCACGCACAGTATGTCTAAGCAAGTCAAAATATCTTGAAAATAGCCAAATGTATCTAATATTTTTCATTATGAAATGATAAAACAAATATAACATTAAAATATAAGCTATTAATTGTAGAACATGACTTGCATGAAATTAGTAAAAAATATTTGGAAATAAGTTTAATAGTTTTATACTTGTTTAATGAGAAGTAGATCGATTCAATTATGCCAATGTTTGTGATTTTGTAGAAATAATTTACAAAATGCACTACTCAGTCAATTATTCTATATAAAGAGGGGTGATGAAATATAAATTTCAGACGCTGATTGGAACACTTGTTTATTTGAAAATAACTGACTAATTTCTGGGTTTTGTCTATCAACAATGGGTGCAGATGGTAAAGCTACGTGCTCTTACTCAAAATGTAAGGCAGAAAAAAAGAAACACAATGAGTGACAGAAATGTGGAGGGGAAAGGAAAATTTCATCTTCCTGCCATGCTGCAATTGGCAGGTTGTCAGGGCTCATATTATGGATGGATGGTTTACCATCTGGTGTAGGTAGACTTGGGTAGCCATTCCTAATTATACATTAGTACCTGGACTTTTATTAGGGCTGGTGTATACCTCACTATCCACACTGTGCATTATGCTAAAAAACGTTTGTTATTTATTTATTTATTATATTTACCATTGCGATCGTGAAAGCTACCTGCAGGCTGCGTTAGGAGGAAATGAATGTGCACATTCTTAGAGCTACCCTAAGGCAACCTTTCAACACACCACTCTTATCTGGCTGTTCTACACTCCAGCTAGAGACAGATTTGCCAGCGCTGGTCCTGCTATGCATTGTTGTGGGTGTGTTAATTATTCTTATTCAAGCTTCGTCTCTCACCACCTGCTCCTTTGTATTTGTGGAAAAATTGGCACTTGTGCTAACTTTGCACAACATTTCTGTGTGTGTGTGTATGTGCGTGTGTGTGTGTAATATATGTTGAGCTACATTTGTTGGTTGACCCTTACTGTATAATTAATGGGTGTAAAAGCTCTCAGTCCTCAAGTACCCTTCTGCTTCAGCGCATCATCTCTGACTACCGGCGTTCAGGTCACATATTTTTTAACTCTGTCACAGCGATCAAAATCGCTGTTCGCCACCCACAGCTGATGTGCCAGTGATATGAATGTGTGTGTGTGTGGTCTTGAGGTCACTGTCAATAACTCGACTTGCGCTAAGTGACTGACTATGTGGGTACAGGGTCACACAGTGATGTGCTTCAGCAGCAAAAGCACAGAGGTGGCTTACATGTGTGTGTATGTGTGTGTGTGTGTGTGTGTGTATGTGTGTGTGTGTTTTGATCCTCCTACAGGAATGTACGAATGACTGCTGCCATGCCAGTAACTGCACTCTGAAGCAGGACGCTCAGTGTGCCCACGGCGTTTGCTGTGAAGGCTGCAAGGTCTCTGACTGTCATCGCACTATTTCTGTTTCTTTCCTTCCCTATTGCCCTCTCACTTCCTCTATTCTACATCCTCTTCTGCTCTGAATCACTCTTCAGTGTATCTCTCTCTCTCTCTCTCTCTCACACACACACACACACACACACACACACACACTTCTGTTACACTGTCTTCCATTCCTTTGTCTTCTCCCCCTTGCACTCTTTTCTTTGTCAGTTCTGTCAGGCATATATCCCAGTCTGCTACTAAATGTACAATACAGACAAATGTGCTTATGTGAATGCCCATGTGACCTCGCTTTCTCTGCACTCTCAGCTGAAGCAGGCAGGTACAATGTGCCGCGGCGCAGCTGGCTCATGTGACCTCCCCGAGTACTGCACAGGTGGATCACCCTACTGCCCATCTAACGTTTACCTCCTGGATGGATCCACATGCCAGTACGGCCACGCCTACTGCTATAACGGCATGTGCCTCACTCACGAGCAACAGTGCCTGCAGCTGTGGGGCTACGGTGAGAACACACACTTCTTACTGTATCAGCAGGATGGATTTTCAGTCCTGTCAAACCTCTAGGCTCAAATCAAGCCACAGATAAGACAGACACACTCCACTCCACTGCTCACGCCATGTGCATGGCAAATAACAGATATTTCAACATTGACAATATTGACACATAATTATTGACGATAGAATAAATTGCTTAGTGTACGATTTACACTCATCGCACATTGCCTTGGCTTAAAATAATCACTAATCCTGTTGAATACTATGAGGTACTAAATTAATTGTACTACACTAATATGGATTTCAGTGCTAATACATGTACAATGTTTATACAACACAGCGATATCAGATTACTTCAGACCATGAAAGCTTTAGCCTTATTTACTTCACCCCTTGTTATAAATAAAGATGTAGGAACTCCAAAAAAGAGCAGATAATTAGATCTAACATTTATGTTTGTAAGTGTTGGCAGGGACATACATTTTTCTTTAGATACTTGTAAGATGCAATGTGTGTTTTTTTTTTAATATACATCTTATTAATCTGACAAAAAAAATCTGTTGGATTTATAACCTAACGGCATTTGTGTTGAAATAATGTACAGCAAATACAGTAAAGCCAGAATTATAATGAGTCGAAGCATTTTGGATTGACTTCATGTTTTGGTTTACTTATGGCTTTTGTTTACAATCATAAAATTACATAGTTTTCATTAATCATATTTTTGAATTTGCACTTTGTAATTTGATTTTATGTCATTTCCATCGACCCTTCTGTTTTCATTTGTGTGCAGAAGAGGGGGCCTGGGGGGACACAATCTCTAAATCAGAGCCTTCCTTCAAAAATCCTCTCGAGAAGCACCAATTTGTTCTAATTTGCTCCCTTAATTGAGCAGTTGTGGGACTTTTTTTTTTTTTCAGCCTCGCTGATCAAACACTGGTTGAATTTGCTGGTGGCAGAGCTCCTCTCCAGCTGTCTGTGGGCTTCAGTCCAGTCAAACCTCTAGGCTGACATCAAGCCACAGATCAGAACAGACATGCAATCTGTGTTCACCACACACTCGCCACTGCTCGCTTTGTGTGCACGGCACATAACAGTTACTGCCATATTGACGCATGCATTATTAATGATGATAGAATCATTTGCTTTTGTAGTGAAATTAGGAGGAATTATTAAATGAGTTCCTTTAGTCCTGCATAATTTCCTGTGTATATTCAATATTTCCAAAATGGGTCTATATTAAGATAAAAGTTTAATAAGTTGACAAATGATAATGAGAAAACTGAATGTGATTTGTTCAGGTGCACGGCCTGCACATGATGCATGTTTCCAGGATGTCAATGCAGCAGGAAACGCTTTCGGAAACTGCGGCAAGGACGCGCATGGCAATTATGTCAAGTGTGAGAAAAGGTGAGGAAAATAACCGTGTGAATGAGGTTGGTGAATATTCTTTTTTTCATTCTCTGCATTTAAAACTATTCATACCCTGTTTTCAGTCAGATAATGGAAGGAAGCTCAGTAAATCATTCTTCATTGTAAAATTTAGCAAGTCACTGTCTGGCGGACAGAATGATCTGCTGCAATTTGGTTGTTCACGTAATAGGTAAAATAGGAGCAGTCTGAATTCTGTTTCTGAAAAACAGCTCGTTGTACTCATGACACTCACAATCTTGTTTCCCACAGTGATGCCAAATGTGGGAAGATCCAGTGCCACAGTGCCGCCAAAAAGCCAAAGGGCACCAACGCCGTGTCCATCGACACCACCATCCGCACAGATGGCATCGAGGTGAAATGCCGTGGCACATATGTGTACAGCACTCAGGATGGACAGGGGGACCTTCCTGATCCTGGCCTCGTCATGACTGGCACCAAGTGTGGAGAGGGCAAGGCAAGCAGACAGCCAATAATGTCACTCAGATTAGTGAAGTCCATAGCGATAGGAGAATTGAGAGTGGTGAAATCCTAGATCATACATATGTAGTGTCTTTCTTGCTTATGTTCACGTTATCTTAAAAAGTAATAATGAGTTTAAGAAGAATTCCAATATACAGCACTCAGGGTTCATACAGATGTCTTATTAATGGAAGTCTTAAGAATGCTTGAGTTTGAAATGCGCTTAATTGTAAATATATAAAATAAAATAAATGGAGAATTACAGCAACTGCAGCTCCTTCAGATCCTCTCCTGTTTATGCATATGGCATAACCAAATAATTGAATGCCTAGTCATCATCTGACCCATTTGACTCACTCCACAGCTCTGCGCATACTAAACATTTTATGTCACTTGTAATTGAGCAGCTCACATAACTCTTTATATCTGGAGCTGGCAGAAATGATTCTGGAGTCATTAGAAAGGTTACAGTCTATTCAGTGTAATGACAAAAAATGGATATTAGGCTGATGTGAATTATGAGGACGGGTGATTATTAGTATTATAGATAACAGAAGCATTACCGTGCTGTAAGCCTTGTCACGTCATCAAACTGATCGCCCTGTCAAAATTCATGAATTACAGCAATCAGTTCATTTATTACAAACATCTTCTCTCCTTCTCTCACTTTCACACACACTGACACACACAGATCATGGACAACCTCATACATTGTCACTCAAGCATGCTCACACGCACACTTTTCTTATTTTCTATAACAGCTGACAGTAGTGCCACTGCGAGGTACAGTATATATATATTAATCCGCTTGTTTTAATACGTTATTGTATTTCCATTCACAGGCACATGTATGGTGGATGCATTACATAATCTAAGGGTAATTTAAAACAAATGGAAAAATGTTATTATTATTATTATTATTATTGTGAAGATATGTATTTACTATTTATGGAAGGAGTCTCAGATGTCAGCTTTTTGTAACAGCCTGTAAGTTTTCCACCATGGGAAAGTCTTCAGGATAGAAGACATTGCTATTTCAGGTTTCACAGTAACGTGACAAGCTGCGTTTTTGTCTTATTAACTGGAAATGAGGGAAAAAAACAGAGGCTTGTGAGGTATTGACTGTTTATAGCTGCTCTAATGTAAGTGATAACAGTAACTAACTTGTTAAGCAGACATTCCACAGTATTAAATGTAAATACAAATGGTTATAATGTATGTGTCAAATAAAAAAATTAATCACTGGCAAATTGCTGTGGTATAAGAGGAATAAAACACTTCAGGACATTGTGTTATTGGAAAACTATCACCTTCAGAGTGGTAACAGTAACTCAAATCAAGCTGCACACCACCTTGTCATTGATTATTTTCCTATAACAACACACCCTGTCATGTTTTTTTTTTTTTTTTTATAAATGCACTTAAATGTTTATTTGCATTAGACTGGAAATTAAATTTCACTTTAGAACAGATATGAGATAATTTCACATTTAACTAGATGACCTTATTATATACAAGAGGAATAGTTGTAGGATTATCCATGAGATTATATCGCAAACTAACCTTGTCAGTTATTAAGCATTTGTAATGATTTGTGTCAGGTGATCCATCCTCTTTGCCTGTGCCTAAATTGAATGTGACACTTGTTTCCATGTTAAAGCTGTATTTTTTTTTTTTTTTTACTTCTTCAGGTGTGCAAGGATCGTCGGTGCAAAAATGCTTCTTTCACCGAGCTGGAGGCCTGCATTGCCCGTTGCAATGGTCATGGGGTAAGAAACAAAATGATCATTTTTGTAACTTGTCGCCTCTTTTATGTCACTGGTCTGAAATAAATGGAACTTTACTCCCTCAATCCATGGCCATAAACATTAATATTCATCCTGTCTAAACTCTTCTCAACCCTGAATCAGGCTGAATTTCACGCCTCTAAATCCTATAATACCACCCCCACGGTCACTCACATTTCTGCTCCTACTAGCACTCTTAAAAGGAACATTTTCTTAAATTAATCTGGTGCCGTTTATTTGTGTGTTTTGTGCAAATTGTCGTAAACAGCCTCCAAGCAGCATAAACACCCAGCTCCATCTTCCTTAATCCTTTTGCCTTTTCTTTTTTTATCTCCCTTTATTTCCATTCTCCCATTTCTTTATTTATCACTTGTTTACTCTGTCAGGTTTTGAAAGGGCAGCCAAACTTGAAAATGCTTGGAAGGTGGATTAGTGACTCAGAAAGCCCTTTCCTATTATTCTTTTGCACTATCATTTGATTCAGCATTGATCCTATGGCTTAGAGGTCTGTGAGGACCATTGGCAAAATAAACGTTATTGCAGCACTGCAAGTCTTTTCTTCTACTCTTCTCTGGATTTGGTATTATATTGGGCATGAAATAGAGTTTGCATAATAAACATTACAATTAGAGCAGAGGAGAAATTAATTTTCAATACATACCTCAAACTATATTTGCAGCTATGTGCTAAAGTGCCCATCAACATGTCATTTTAAATCATTAGAATGTTCTGTGTGTTGTTTAAAAAAATTATCCTGAAGAAACTACTAAAATGGCTTAGGAACATCGTAACACATTTACACTCATGAAAGAAAAATCCAGGATACGCAGTTTGGAAACACCACCATGTTCTCCTGCCATCAGCTACCAACAGCTAGCTTGATGTGAACTGTTAGTAAACTAGCTCATAATGTCAGGAGTAGATCCACGTAGCATTTTAGGATAACATAGTTACAGTTTTTCGTTGTCAGGAAAAAGACAAAATAACCCATAACAAGCATGATTTGTTATTCACTAATATTAGTGAAGTTTGTTCGCTAGCTAGCTTAAAACTAGCTCAAAATACATTCTTCAGCTAAAGATTTTCAGAGATTTTCACATCCATCTTAAACCTATTTTATGCTATCAATATGAACTTTATATGCAAGTAATGAGATTTGGATTTAAATGGAATTTAGCACCAGTAAACAAATTTGTCCCAGAATCAGCCATTAAAGCAGAGAACACTTTAAAGAATCACATCACATGTTTAAGGGTGCTTGCCAATATACCTTTTTTTTTAACGAGAAGTGTCACTTGTTCAAGTAAGCAACAGTGTGCACTTTAAAGAAGAATAGAAAACTGGAGAAAAATATTTTGTTGATGTGTGACTGACTGTCCTGATAACCCCAGAAGAGAGCGAGATCCCTTTTGAGTCTGATTCCTCTAATGCTTCTTCCTCATGTCGTCTCAGGGACTTTTTCCTTGTCACTGTTGTCTCTGGCTTGCACATTAGGGCTCTAAATCAATATCTGGATTTCTGTAAATCTGTTTTGTGACAATGATTATTGTTAAAAGTGCCACACAAATAAAATGGAATTAAATTGAGCAGTACGTGAAAGCAGGAGATTTCCATTTGTCCTTCTTCAGTGTAAGGTGCTGTTTTGTATGCAGGTGTGTAACAGCAACGGTAACTGCCACTGTAACCGAGGCTGGGCGCCACCCTTTTGTGATAAACCAGGGCTGGGAGGCAGCGTGGACAGTGGACCGGTGCAGTATGACAGTGAGCTCATCTTCACTCCCCACCTCCAGCAACACCATCATTCTCTAGCCTCTTTCTACCCCGTCTCTCAAAAACATTTAGTGCTTCTATCTGTTATTTTGTCTCTATTCTATCTAGTCTCCTATCTTCTCCTGTCTTTCTCTTTCACACAAACACACTCACCTTTTATCAAAATGGCACCATCATTATTGATCTCCATCCTTTCAGTTTTTTCTCTTTATGACCATCTCAGTTTGATTGTGACCCCGGCTCAGTTCAATATGTAATGAAAAAATCTCTCCGTAATCTATAATTCAGTATTTTGTAGCTCTATACCTGTATAGTGCTTTCCTGCACTCTATTATTTTTTATACTTAGAGCTCTGCACTTTTCAGTGAAAGTGGTATTTTCATGTCTGACTGAAAATTTTGTGTTTTTGCTGTGCGCACGTAGGCCAGGTGGGGCTAGTTGTCGGCCTGCTCTTTGCTTTTCTGGTGTTGCTCCCTGCTGTTCTCATCGCCTTTTACTGCATCAAAATCAAGACCTCCTATTACCACAAATGGCTCTCACAGAGGGAGAAGAGCAAGGCTGACAACAGGTATACATACCATCAGCAGTGCAATAAAAATGCTTGTATAGAAAGAAAAAAAAGTGTTAGCAATTGAAAAAGACATCATGAGATTGGTGAGAGTAATAAAATGATGCTGGACACTCTGATTCTGTTCTGTAGATGTGGCACAGAGGCTTTGTATCCAAAAAAAAGTATAAGTCACATTAAATATGGTCTTTATTGGGTTTTGAGACATGTGTGCAACCTTTTAAAAAAATTTGGTCTATCTCTGGTCTATATCCTGTCTGTATTATTATCTGTATCTGTATATCTCTATTGGTAACCAAAATGGGTTTTTAGCCTTATTTAAGCCACTGTGGCCCTGACCAGGCTGTTTGAATGAATGAATGAAACCTGTAAATGCATTGCACAAAAACTCACTTTCACATTAACATTGAAAGTGAAAATTGTGCTGTTTCTTTTTTCCAGTGAGTTTCATATGTGATTATTCACTCATATGAAAGTAAAAACTTCCCGTTCGCACAGTTTCTTTTTTTGTCGCATCCTGCGGGACCCCGGTCTGATGCAAACCTCATAGTCTTAACTAGATTTCTGGCAAGCTTTTTTAAAAAATAACATCAATAGTGCATCTCCTATTCATATCTATATTCGTATCTATTTAGAACGCATTATCTGTTCAGTTCAAATTTTGTATTTGTATATGGTTGCATCTCTAGTCTGTATCTCATAAAAGTCTTATAATCCACCTTCTCACCCAGTTTGCAAATGCAGTAATAAGTAATGAAGTCATGATGTTGAAGTTTGTGGGTGTGGCAGATAAATCCTCAGTATTAAAATGGAGTCATTGTAAGAAGGGGTTGGGTTTGAATGGATACATAATGACTAAACATGCTGCTGTGAAATCATCTCCTCTCAATCCATTTAAAGCAAAATTGGGCATCAGTGACTCAAAATGATTTTTCAAAAAGATATACAATTAGATTTCTCCCATAGACTTCACCTGGATATTTAAATAACAACTCCTGGTGCACAAAGTGACAAAAACATGATATTTACTGGGTGTTGGCCTTAAACATGAAACAAGGATTGTGACATCAGTTCATTTATGCTGCAAATTGCCTGTACTGGCCCATTAGATTATTATAAACATGGATTACCTCTTAAAAAAAGCTTGTTAATCAGACAAAGTAAGCGTAGAGTGTGTGAAGCCACTTTTCATGCATGAGGTATAAAATGCCAGATTATCAAAGTGACGCTAGTTATAACTCCTCAGTGAGCTTTTAAAGTTTAAACTTCTTTTCAGCACTCTATCACCTCGCATTTAAACAAATACAGAATGAAAAAAAGATGTGAGAGAAACAACACAGCCTGTTGAACAGCCAAAGACTTTCTTCCGTTTTGTCATAGGCACAAACACAATGGGCTGTATAAAGTTGTGCTGAGCTCCCGGAAATTATTGGATTTACTCTTTCAAGTATCTGAGCTGTGAAAACTTCCCAAATACACACCTCTGTACATATAGTTCCTACTGACAAATAAATAATAGAGTGTCTTTTCTGACCCCCATCCCAACGATTACGGCCGGTCGGCTCTTGGCTAGTGACACAGAAGGTGTTTGAACACAGGCGTGAGACAAAAGGGGAAAAGGCCACACGAGTTGATCTTTAGCCGATAGAAACGACTGGATGACTAATAGCCACAACTGAGTTGTTTGTTCCTTATAGTTGTGGATAAAATCATTTACTCAGTGGTATGTTTTTAGAAACATAAAAATAGCGGTTTATATTGCAGTAGGGTGACTTTAATTGGTTATATCCACAAAGCCGGGTTGTAAGTAATGGGAAAGGACTTAGAAGTGTGACAGTCAGCAAAACATCATTATGGCACTGTGATCTCGCTAAGCGGGTCTTGGAAGGAGGTAATATCAGGGCAATTTTGGACCAATATTGGTTTAAAATAACACAGAGATGATGAATTTCGAATGTCACACCCCCTGCTGCATTGCTCCATCCACATCAGTATAAGCATGTCTGTTTATGACCACTGCATTTCACTGGCTTTGTAATTGTACTCTGCATAATGACAGTAAAGTTTAATCTAATCTAATCTAATCTAATCTAATCTAATCTAAAATTAGCAACCGTGAAACATGTAAAGATTACTTGCAGCCATAGTAGCAATACCCCAGCATTATACTATGACTTGTTTGCACCTGCAAAAACTAAAGCCCTAAAAATGGACTAGACATGTTCACAACATGCTTTGTCTTGTCAAAGACTTTTCTGTTCAGTGTTTGTCCTTGGACATCTATTTAGTTGTAAAATTTAAAAAATTTATTAATAAAAAAAAGCAGCAGTCTCAGAGCACTCTAAAATAGACAGAATGTCCTTCAGAAGTACTAATTTTCTGTTGAAGAGAATTATGTCTGATTTTATTTTACCAGACATGAAAATTCCATGGGGAAGAGTGGACACCTGAACCCAGCTTTCCATCTGAAGGTAGTGGGACCGTCCAACAAAAGCGCCAATCTTAAGGTACAGAGACCCACACATATAAAATCACAGAGCACAAAGTATATTATTATTATTATTATTATTATTATTATTATTATTATTATTATTATTATCATCACACATTCATGTTGTTACTAATTGCAATCTAATGAGCAGCTATATGAAAGTGTGAAATTATCCAATAATGGAGATGATGTTAATAATTGATGTAGTATTAACAATACAGTATTGACGGATCACTTTGTGTCGTATTCCTCTCTGCAGCTACCTCATACAAGTAAGGAAGTGCTCCCTCTGCGACCAGGCCCCACCTCCAGTGGCACCCAGCCGGTCAACATCGTCCGTCCCCTGCGGCCCGCCCCCTCCCCCCACCTACGTGATGTCAAAGTGCCTCGGCCTCCTCCTCCCATCAGCAAACCGTTGGAGGAAGCCAAGTGCAGTCCTACTGCTGCCAAACTCAGCCCTCCCAAGAAACCCCTGCCCCTCAACCCCACACGCAGCCCACTGGTAAAAACCACAGTCCTCACACTTCCTCCTTTATGTGTACGGACTGATAAGCACTTTGGCAGAAACACTCAGAGATTACTTTTCCACTTGTGTCTTAAGATAGAGTTGAGTTTTATTAGCTCCAGCTATACTTTAGCACACTCAGATTATATGTGAATCATCAAGGCCTTTATGAATTGAACCAGATGTATGAAAGCAGGGAAAATCTGTGGAGGGCAAATGTTTGTGTTAAAAACTCATCACATTAGAAGAGCTTGTTACACTAGTGCAGCAGTGATTTATTAAAGCTGGTGGGTTGTTTTATAGTAGGATGGCTGGATCTGATTTGCATCTCCCATAATCATGAATGCTACAGAAAGCAGATGCAGGTCTTTGTGGCTGCATTAGTATGCATTTGTTGGTGTGCTTTTTATGTCCCAGTTGCTAAGCAGTATGTCAGTGATCAACATGGTGCTCAGGTCGAATGATATAATTTAGTACAATTATTGGTGCAGTCATTTATCTCAGGTGCTCTGAGTCATATTTCTGCCCTTTCCTATAACTGTCTTTTCCTCTAATTCTAGATGGCATCAGAAGTCCAGCCGAAGCCTTCCCCCACACCCCCACAGAGGCCTCTCCCTGTGAGCCCCAGCCGCGGAGCCCAGGCCAAACCTTCCAGTGGAGCCGGGGGGTTGCTGGTGATGATGCCCCCTGCGATGGGCCCCAAGCCTGTGGGCAAGGTCACCGCCATTCCTCCTCTCAGAGCACTCAGGTGAGAAAGCCTCAGCATACCAAAGTTAATGGATATTTTCAAGTATTCCAGAAATCTATTTTACCAGATAAGTATTGCAAACTGTACTGCACATGCCAATGTCATTGAGTCCCAGCACTCTAGACTAGGGGTATTCAATTAAATTCCTTGCTTACAAAGGTCCATGACAATGACAACAGTTACCTTTTAAAGCTTAACCATCAGTGATTCATTATAGCTATAAATAAGACACATCAATTAGAACGCATACTTCTCTGTCATAATTAAACATTCTATTTTTGTTGTCGACTTTTATTTTTAGCAAGTCATGCAACAAGACATGTCACCCTTTACGTCTCCAGCTGAATAATTTACATAAATGCTACAGAGAAACAGTGAATCTGCTACAGGCCCGCAATAGTTCATGTTTAGAAAACTAGCTAAACTACAGTCCTTTTTTTTTCATACGTTGATCAGCTCCACTACAGTATTTTTTTTTTTTCAAGTGTTCGGTTGAGTTGATTAAAATACTTTGCTGGGTCCGCATCCAGACCATGCTTCTCCACTTGATGACCCCCGCTCTAGATATATATTCTACAGATACAGATTAAGCATGGCATTTTTCCTGTAACATTTCTGAGACATATTCACTAGAAATTGAGGCCAGTATTAGTTATTGGGGTGTAGTTCCAGGAACCTTTTAGTGCCTGCTGCCTGCTGCAGCTTGCTGTACTGAATGTCACTAATTGGCCAAATGCAAGGTTCAGGAATGGCTGACCCTCTTAGTCACGTTTTTAAAAACCTGTGATTAACCAGTGTAATTACTATTTTCCCCTTGGGGATCAAAAAGTACTCTCTCTACTAAAGTGTGTTTAAAAACATATCCGCAAATCTCCCCATGCTTGTATTTTAACACAAGGAGCAGTAGAAACGTCAAAGGAGTGTATTTATACGTGCTCCTAGTGGAATCCTTCTTACAGCAAGTGGCACGTGTTCGTGTTGTAATTTTGTCGCTTGCTGATATGTTGCAACCAACACACAGTGTTTGACACTTCTGTTTACGTACTGCTCTTCTTCCCTGCTGTGTTGGAAATGCAAAGCAGAAACTCATCAAGGAAGTTCTCATAAAAATAGTTTAGTTTCTAAACTGTTTTGTTCTGCAAAAGTTTGCAGAACCTTGGTGAAAATGCAGTAGTTTAATCTCCTGTATTTATTTTATATTCTGTCACTGCAACAAAACGCCACTGAATAGGCTCAGATAACTCGAAAGCCAATGCTTTATTATAATCCTCAGGTCAGTTTGTTATCTTTGAACACAAAAGCACTCGGTATTAACTAAAAATATACATCGGCACCTCCATTCAAACCTTCAGCTGATCTTTATCCTTCCACATGTCCATCGATACAATCCTCAGAGCTCAGTCACCACTGCATATAGAGCTTAAGCGCATAGATAAGACTGCTTTACGTCTCCCTGTGGAGGACTGAAGCTCTGTGTAGAGGCTGCCCTCTCTCATGGAAGGAGCAGTTTTTTCGCTACCTGCATCCAAACCTTAGCCACTAGTAAAGAAATTGAAAAGCAAATCTCATATCAGTGCAAAAGGCAGTGACTCATCAATACTGTGCAATGAAATATGAATTAGGCTGTGAAGCAGCCACAGCAATTCATGATCGGCAGAATTATGACCTGGAAAAATCAACCACACATTGTGAGAACAGGATTTTATTTTGATGAGCTTGTTGGGACATCCATTTTGTGTTTGGACGATTTTTACATGTGGCGGTACACACAGTGCATGATTATTATTTTGCCTCAATTGAAAGATGCACAATAATCACATCCTTCACCTATGTGGTGCATCGTAAAATGTCAACAGCAAATCTAGGAAAGAAACCGGAGAGTGTGCACACACTTTTAAATCTTTTATAAAGCAAATGCACAGTGTGCCATTTCAAACAGCGGCTATAGGAGCAAATTATTTCAGTTACAAAAAAAACAACAACAACAACAACAACAGAAAAGTATTTGAGTTTTACACTTTAATAAAGTCCCTCTTAGGAAAACAACATTTATATGTTTTATTTATATGTTTTTGTTCCCTTGCAGACCTGTTCCAGGACCCAAACCAAACACAGTCTCGCAGTCCCCTTTCCGAAAATGACCTTCATAGGATCAACTTTAAAGACAACAGCCAGCCTATTTGCACTATATAAAGGCCTTCATTGGGAGATTTGTAATTTTGTGGAAAAGCAGGGGACAAATGTACGGTGCTAAGGCCAGGACAATCTAGGCCTCGCTTATTTAAGCCTGAGTACAATCCAGCCCAGTGTCCGAGGGGACCGGATTTTGCATGGATCAGAATGCAGATATAGACAAGATGCTTCTTATGGGGCATCACATTGCCAAAACCTTGATTTTTTTTTTTAACGTTACAGTTTTCTTGTATGAAGTGTTGTTGTTGTGTTATGTCATCGTCGTGTTTACATTTTTTATTACTATTATTAATTGTGTGTTAATTTGCCAAAGAATTTATGTTTGAATGTCAATCTAATGTGTCCTTTGCTGTATGTATTTTTGCATTTGTTATATAAAATGCACCATTATAGGTTTTTATTAAAAACTGTGTTGTTGTAGTTGTTTTTGAAGGTTTATTCAGATTGCCGTGTATATCTAAAGAACTTTGAAAGATGCTAAGCATACTGTATAAAGCGTATGTCGGAGACTAAGATGTTCCTTAATGAACAGCAGGGATGTCTTAATACTGAGTGAAGCAGAACAAATACCAAACAATGATGGTGACGTTTTCTGAACACACATTTGTGAAAACACTTCACACGTAGGCAGGCAAGCTGTGCCAAACCCCAGCCTCAACCTCTCAGAGAAAACAAACAGATAAGAATAACTGAGCACGTGGGGAGTACCAGGAGGAGCTGTGCATCGCACAAACTCACTCCATAATGGATTCCGGCGAATATAAAATGAAATTTCTACAAGCCGTCATCTTATCTCTCCAGAGAGTAATGTATTTGGAGAGCACGAGGCTTCGGAGTGGTCCGGTGGGACAGCTTGCTATGGGCACACACAGGAGAGATTTATTGACACCGACATCTTCCAAGCCATTACCGAGACGCCCAAACAGGCCCCAAGGCAGGACACTGTGTTAGAGATGTGATCTAAGTGAAATATGGTGTGTTTGCTGAGATGCTGGATACTAATCGTAGGATACAAGAAGTGTGATTCAAGACAGGTGCTAGGAAGTGTCTCTTCATAAAAAGTCAGGATAGCTAAATGGGTATGTGTGGACGCTTTCCAGACAGCTGTAAGGCAACATAAAATGTAAGAGTGTGGAACATAAGTCAGGGGTACACAAGCTTTTGACCTACTAACAGCAAAAAAGCTGCTGTTTAATGATGGATTTCAAGTGAGGGGTCAGTAAACACTTTTATTACATCTCCAGACTGCAGACAAAGTCAAGCCATAAGGTTGAGGTTGGAAATAAATTGATTAGCCAACTGGCAGCTTTATATCCTGGATATTCAGGTAACGTTAAACGTTAAACGTCAATTTAAATCTACATTTTACATGTACTAAGTCAGATTTGGTAACTGGACAGTCCTGAAAAAGTGACCAACAAATGCCTCACTCTACACAGAGCCACATACAAAAAAGAAAAAAACTGGACAAAACATAATCAGATTCCTCTCACTAAAAAAAATATGTAATTCTGTTTTTAATTTAAATGAGTTTTGGAGAAAAAAAAAACACAAGCTAGTCAGCCAGCTAGTGTTGTGTTGAATTATTTAATCAACACTACAAGAATAATTTTAGTACTAGTGATAGCCTTTTTTTCCCCTCTTTCTCTTAGTTATGTTTAATACCCTAATATAAAGCAGAAATATTTCACATTATCTGAACATAATGTTGAAATAAGACACACCTCAAATCACCTCACCATTTCCCTCGACCTTGAATCTTTTTATCAGTTTCAATAAGCAGGAGAAATGTTTATGGGATATTTTTTACAGCACAGTTTTACACCATATATCTCTCTCTCCATCTGTGTAGTGGGTGTCTTGCCACTGATCTGAGACCAGTTGCACTCATTACAAATGAATCTGCCAAAAAGATATAATATGGCTATAAAAGGGCAGTTCTACAACAGTGCACATTTTAAAGCGTGCATGAAGCAGAAGCTGTTGGCTGTGTTTTTGGGGAGAGTTCAGTTTCCTGCTGGGTGTTGTGCTCAAATATGGGCAGCTGGGAGCGATGACTAAAGGCACAGAGCACCAGGAGGTGCAAACCTTCTGTTCTGACCATCATCTGGTCCGGTTCTGCTTCATAACATAGGTCTGCTCTGGCCACCAACACAGTGTGCTCAATGACATTGAAAAGTCCAGCATCGCACACACTGAGCTCCATGAGCTACATCTCTAGGTGATGCATTCTTTTTATTTCTTTTTCTCTCTTTATATCCATATCTCTTTCTCGCATAAACTGCTGGAGGATATTCCATATTGCATGCTGATGTAAGCTTGCAAGAAGCAGCCTGAGACTGAATGAAAATTGTGTTCGCATCCTATTAAGGATTGCATTCAATGCCACAACCCCAGAACACTTGCATTTGTGTGCAAGGCAGTCTATACAAGCACAAGATTGGTGCTTTCTGAAATGACACATGATATGATTGACAGGTAGAGGATGTCTGATTGGTTAGATCATTTCTTTTTTCCATTTACAGAGCCTGGGGTGTCTAGTGGTGCATGCAGAACTTTTTTAATCCCACTCCTGCCTGCTCCTGCATAAAGTTTGAACAATTCCACCTGGGTCTACTCCCAAAATATAAACAAATTAGTCATTTAGTCACAGCCACGTTGATCAGAGTAAAGCATCTACTGAAGATGAATGAATGAACACAGCAAACTCATCGCATGATGCAGTGCAAATGGGTTCATGTACATGGCCTTCATTTGTCCTGTGATCTTTATATCTGAACAAAAATAAACCCTACCCTTTTTTTGTTCCAGTCCCGACGCATACCTCTACCTGTGGGTTACACAGACACCAGCGATTTTTTTTCTGAACCAGTATTTTATTGACAGCAGCCATAATGTGAAGAGAACTTACAATGTTACAATATTACCAAAAATGTTCTGACCCCACCTTTAAGTCCAGGTGCCTTATATAAAAGCCAAAGCAGTGAACTATGTCAGGGCTACCGAATATTAAAATTAATTAATTAAAAATTAAAATCACTCCCTCAAGTGAGCATGCCATCTATCTGGCTGTGATGAAGTAAAATATGACTTTACCCTCACTGCCTACTGCCTAAACAATGCGAGAAAGTCTTTTTATGTAATCTATGTTTGACTTATTCTAACTTTTCAAGCTGTCTCAAGCCGCCACACATTTTAAAAGTACATGCTTTTGAAAACTTTGATTTTCAGTACACTTCTTTTCATGACGCACAGTTACTTTCTTCTGACAGGTCTAGCTTGTGAACACTTGAGCTCGTGCTAAAACAGAAACTCTTTTGTCAGCATAAAAACGTGCTGCTCACTGATGGGTCCCTCCAATGCATTCATTTTTATTTTTGTCTCAGAAATATAACCTGCGAAGAGGTTGGGCCATTTCCATCACTCTTTGCTGACCTGGCATTTCTAGCCTGGCTCTGTGCATTGTATTGTACTGCATGGTTTTAATTAAATTCAGTCCTCCATTCTCTCTGGTTGCCCTGAGTCAATCTCTCTAGAGTCTGTGGGAGATGGGGTGTGATTAATTACAGAAAGAGTGAGTGGAGGTGTTAAACTAGGTGCCACAGGAGTTCCGAATGGAGGAAAATCAACGCTGAATATCACATCACCCTGTCTCCCGTTCACTTATACCATGCTCTACATGGTAGTAAGGCAAAGTTCTGACCATGACTTTACCGTTTCGAATTAATCACAAAACTTCATGACTGCAGAAATTTCATTGACACGACCAAATATATAATATATAAATATCACCCAAATCATGTGAACAAATTATAGATAAATGTGCCCATATCTACCGCATGTAAATAGCAGAGTACCAATTCATGCAGCTCAGTAATCTGAGACCAGCATAAGATCTGTTCACACGGGTGATATTAGCATTGTCATGGGTTATACAAGCTAATGCAAGATAATTTGTCACAGTGGTCCCCAGTGTAAGCATTACATTTGGGCATGCTCACGCTGCTTTTCCAAATAAAGTATTTGCATATACCTACTCCCACGCCTTTAATGTGTCATAAAGAGTCAATCACCTGGCTCTTTTATATCTACACTTGCTTATCATATACCAACACTATCATAGCAAAGCAGAAAACAAGCATGGCCACTAATGCCTAGTGTAAACTAGATGCCTTTCAGCATCTCAGGATCACTGTATTGCTCACACTACACAAGTAATTGCAGTCAAGGCTCACACACTACATGACCTTTCACCTGGAGAGATCCCAGAAGAAGCATGCCTGAGCCTCAAAGCCCACAGGAGCTTTTTATCATGTGACTTTGTCAAGATGGAGCCTGAGCAACTGGTTGTAGTGATTGTTTCTGCACTATTTTGTATAGAAACAAGAAAAAAGAAATGTGGAGGAAGGATTAGTTGTGGAGACGCAGGCATTAAGGATAGTCTGTTCTGCAAAGAGCACTGGAGGTATAGTGCAAAGAAACATAGCTATTATTATGCTGTATATTGCCAGGAATCATGTCATGCTTGTTTTTATTGTTGCTGTTGCTAAAAACTATTTGGGTACGAAATAATTTCTTATAGAAGTGATAGTATTGTGCTTTCAATAGTTTCCTCTCAGGAGCTCATTAGCCGTTGCTCATCTGTGCTCTTGCTATTTGTCATAAAGGTGCTCAAGATTCATTGCCTGCAAGATTCAGACATGCTTAAAAATATTTTCAATGAACCACTCTACATGAGCGAGGGATTGATGCAGATCCCCAAAATTAGTCTGCGACAGGGAAATCATCTGCGTTCAGCATGTAAACAAGTCACGCACAGAGATACAAATAATGGCATTTGCACCGATTGCACTTTTGACACTGGAACTCTGTGACCATACTGTAGTTAGCACGTTAGTTAGCCTTTGCTAACCTAGTTATGGTAGCTGACCACTTACTATGCAGAGTTTGCTGTTGAGGAGAAGAGATGAGGTACCCGAAGGACGGTGTATCTAACGTGGGAGCTTTGTCCTGTCCAATTATTTCTCTTTCCAAACTGTTCACTTTTGGGCTATGTTTATGTTTATAATCAATAGACATTCTTTACTGTAGGCTGTTGGCAGCCACATTGTTAGAAACGAATAACTTCAAACAAAGCACAGTGATGTAACTGGAGCGACTGTTAGTAATTAATCCTACTGGATATAAAGCATTTTTCCCAAACCTCCCATATCTCTACAAAATTGGAAGAACTATGTATTCCCTTTCAAATTTCCCACAAAATCATGCCATATTTCATGAGGAAAACGTCTGTTTAATGTATAGTTGTGTTGCATTAGGCACAATAGAGCAGTAGCCTACACTGTAACCATGAAGTAGATTTATTTGGCTTTCATTGTCTAATTCTAAAAGGTGAAAGGAATGATCTAGGGTGGTTAAAAGGAGTAATTTAACTGTTGGATTGTGCCATTAAGTATTAATTTACCACAAATGTCAACTTCCTGTTATATTTTCTTGCATGTGTTGGTGAGAGCATAAAAGAACAAAATCATGGCCTCGTTGGCTGCTAATTAGCATCTAGTGCGCTAGGGAGAGGTACATCCAGTTCATGAACAGGATCATCCAGTAACAACAGTCATGTTTTTGCAGCATGTTGGGTAGAAACGGGTCAGTCATTTCTACGTGTCATTTTTCTCCCTGACGATCAAGTGTTTGGTTGCTGCACTGTTCATGAATTGCTTATTAGCTGCGTTTGATAAGACTTCTATGCTGTAGAGAATTTTTAGTCATAGAGCAGTTCTGGTACGAATGTTACATGATGCCACAATGTTCAAAAAATTGAGAATTTTATATATATATATATATATATATATATATATATATATATATATGTGTGTGTGTACTGCCCAAAAAAAAAGTCGCTGTTTAGATTTTAATAGGCAAATACACAAGAGTCTATGAATGGATCATTATTAGGGTGATTTT